>JARHVA010006731.1:80000-275000 GCA_037957365.1 Torreya grandis | reverse complement strand
AACTAGACTATACTCTAGTTCATCCCAACTCATCTTTGGTTCATCCCAAATCAGCTTTGGTTTAACCTAACCTACCTCTGGTTCATCTCAACTCAGCTTTGGTTTAGCTTGACTTAGTTCTAGTTCATCCCAACTCAACTCTGGTTCATCCTAACTTGCCTATCAACCCAGCTCACCTATCCAACCCAACTCACCTACCAATCCAACTCACCTACCAACCCAACTCACCTATCTAACCTAACTCACCTATCAACCCAACTTGCCTACCCAACTCAACTCACATGTCCAACCCAACTTGAATGTCAACCCAACTTGACTATCAACCTGAGAGGTAAAATTGTTAATGTCATCTACTTAAACTCTTAAGTTATTCAAATCAAGCCCTTATAATTATGTTTTTTTAGGTTGAGTGGGTAGTTGGGAATTTGGTTTGAATGCTTTTGACTAACTAAACACACTTTCATTTGGGTTTAAAATGAACATGCTTGATTTCACACATTTGAATTAATGCTTAAAATGAACCTAAGATTTGGTTAAGTCTTAGATACATTTAATTTAGTACTTAAAAGACATAATAACTTTTGAAACTTTTTAAAATTTGGTGTCTTAATCATGAAATTAGGCTGTCTTGAATCTTCAATTTGGGCATAAAATGAACTTAGATCTTTATTGCTTCATGTGGCCTTTTTCATGCAATATTTTACCATTTTAGCAATTAAGTCCAACTGCCAAAAAAAACATCACCTAATATATTATTTGGTGCTTAAAATTGAACTCATTTGTCAATTCTTCATGAAATAGGTGATTAATTAATTTATTGGCAAAATTAAGGATGTTACATGTATACTTTTCCATCCGTCCCCTTTAGGGAACTTTTGGAATCAAAAGTGCCATCCTTATTGTAAGTAAGCTTAGTCTAAGGCTTAGAAATAATGTTATCTAAATCACTCCCCAAAAACATGTAATAGTTTAGGTGACCTTGAAAATGACCCTTTAGTCTTTCTTTTTATGACTTTTATTTTATTTCATCTTGGCTTGTGAGGGAGATGTCATTACCTCCCACGAGTTATTTAGGGAAGCTTTCACCTAGTGTTTCATCTCCTAGAATTGAATTCACCTACTCTCACTAGGATAAAAATATTTGAGTGGTTAAACCACCTTCAGATGATGGATTTGAACATGGGACGTATGTACACTTTCGACACTGCACTACACTAAGCAAACAACAAGATGTATTGGTTTCAAAAAGGACTAGATCTCTTAGCAACAAGCCAAGTGCCATGAAGACCCAATTTCCATGATTTTATTTTACATCATTTGATGTGAAATTCATTGTGTAATTTATTCCCCTAGAATGATAAAAAAACTAATTAGTTTTAGTCAACCCCATTTTTCCATACCCTTGCTAATATTTAGATGATTATACGTAGTGTATTTTGGTCATTTTTTCTTAGTATGTTTTGAGACTAAAAATTGATTGATTATTTATAACCATGTCAAAATATTGAATTTGAGTTGAGAAGGGCAGTGTTATGCTACCCAAATCATGTCAAACCATTTTTGCCTTTACGTCTTTAACACATAATAATTGATCATATCATTTGATCATGCTTATGCCATAAGGCTCCTCAATTAGTTTCAAGAACTTATTTACCATTGTATCAAAAACCATTGGTTTCAAACCATGTCATGTATACCATTTGGACCTTTTTTTATGCATCGTTATGTTGTTATCTCTTGTCTGTCTTGTTTGGTCCAATCTTAGTCTTCAACATTGCATTTTCAATTAACCTTATCAATTTTAGATCCAAACATTGATTGAATTTTGTTTAGGCCTCAATTTTTGGGCCTAATACACATATCTATTTATTTTGGGTTGCATCACTTTAGTTAAATGATTACCTAGTTTTGAGCACTATTGATTGTTTATTTGTTCAAGTGCCTATCTTCATCAAAAAAATTTGTGCCTTTATTTTGGAGAAGACAAAATTTGTTCAAAAATATTTAACATTAGACATTTGATTTAAGGTTTTTTATTCCAAATATTGGCACAAACTACTTTTGAGATGCAGCTTTACCCTTTCGACTAAGGTTAAACCTGTTGTCTTTTAAACATCACCTTTTAGATTTTGTAAAACTCTAAGTCTTTTTATTTTCATATCTTTCTTCATTAAATATGGATATGGCTAGTTACACTTATGGTGGAGTCATGGATAATCCAAATTATGATATAATGGCCATATGAAATGACTTTTATGACTTTAGTCAAGACCCCTACGGTGATGATATGGTTTGTGAGACAAATTTCTATCCACCTCACAAAAATTAGTCATGGAAACATAATCAAGATCCAAATTATGATCCAAATCATGATTGAAATGATTGGGCTTATAGGGAAGACTTAAATGTTTTATCTTGTGTGAGTTATCAAACTCCACAATGTGCTAGGATCACCATTTTAAGACCTTATCCTTCAGTTTTCATGAGCAACCAGACTAAGAAGCATCTAGTTATTACCATCTTAGGACCTCCTCCTCTAGTTCGCAAAAGTAACCAAACTAAGTGGAGTCTAGTCATTACCATTTTAGGACATCCTCCTTTTGTTCACATGAGAAACCAAACTAAGAAATGTCTAGTTATTACCATTTTTGGCCCATCACTAGTTTTAGATGGACCTATTGTTGAAGAACCTCCATTTGATGAACCAATTATTTTTTATCCTTTCTTCAATAGTATAATATTTGGAGAGTCCATTATTGAACCATAAACCATTGATCCCATTAAACCAAATGTTCCCCACTTTATAAATTTTGTGTCGATCTTCAAGCCAAAACAAGAACCATTACCTCTTCAAGAGCCATCTTATGAGGATCAAAATGTGTTTAAAATTAATTTTTTTTAGCCAATTATGAACCAAAACCTAAATGTTATTATTGAAACATAGATTTGTGATAAGTTAACCTATTATACATTGCCTATTCATATTTTAATTATTTTTAAAGAGCCTCATCTCCTTGATAAACTAGTCTCTGTAGAGTTGTCTCTTGATCTTTTCCCACTTATTAAGAGTCTCACTTTGATAGACATGATTTTGTCGAGCCGTTCCTTGAGTGGTTCCCTCTCTTTAAGGGCCTTAACTTAGATGAGTTAGTCTATATTAAACCCTTTCAAGATGAATCAGATTTTATTGAGCCCATTATGCCATCATAGGCTATTACTTGTCAAAAATTTAGCATCCAACAAAGCATTATCGAAACAACCACATCAAATGAAGAATCAAAATTAGAGTCAAGTTCTATTTTTGAATTGACATAAAATTTAGCATCAGAAATAGAATCAACATCAGTTGTGACATTGGATTTAAAGATCCTTATTTTAGAATTAGATTCATAAATATATTATGGTCATGGTTGTTAAAACATTGGTTATAATTTCCTTGCAGATCAATTTAAATATATTTGTGATCCTTATATGGCTTTAGAGGATGATTCATTCAACATCAACACAAGTTCTCCTAGTATATTCTATGAGGATTGTGCTACCTTTCACCATCCCATTATTAATTCCCAAAATAGCCATTATATTGACATTCCACCTCCCACAAGTGTTGATTGGGATTGACAGAATCACACTTTGTTGAACTACATCCATGGTGACATAACATTTTTAAAATATTAGTGTGGTTAAGATCAAATTAATTTAGAAGAATAAAAATCTCCTTGTGAAACCTTTTTGAAGGCACTAGGGGATACACAAAGATCAAACTCAACATCTTTTAGTGAAACCCTTTTGAAGGTGTTAGAAGACAATCAAAGTCAAAAGTTAATATCTCTTTGTGAAACCTTCTTAGAGATGTTATGGGATGATCAGAACAAATTCATTGGTGAAAACCTCATTGAGGTGTTAATATTTGAGCATAAAATTTATTCAATATTTACTATAGATATTATTCAAGATCATATTAAAATAACTTCCAATCAATGACATAATTAGATGGTAGATACTCTCAAGATCAAGGAACAAAACAATTTGATGGTCCTATTAAGAGCATCTTTAGAGGTCTCTGGCCCCACCAGAACCAAAATTATGTCAAATCCTATATCAAAAATATTATGTGTGAATAAAAGTCTTGATCATCATTTATTTACCATCTATTATATATTCCATTATCACCCACCAATTTATTACCCACTTATATCATTTATCACTTGCAACACCTTCCTATACAAAGGCTACAAAGTTATCTTGTCTTAACATTTTTAGGAAGCAAAATTGATTGCCAACAAAGATCACAAACACATTATTAAGATCGAGATTGAAAACAAGTTATTAATAATGAAAATTTATCGAAAGGGTGTTAGATATCAACTTATGTAATTTATCATTTTTATTGTCTCACATATTGACTAGGATGTGTATTTCCCTATTAACAAGAGCAACAAAACCATTTTTCACTTTTCTAATTACCCATTAAACATTTTCCTTACCTTATTTCTTTGGGGTAACCCTATAGACCCTTTTTAGGCATTATTATACCATTGTAATCCATGAAACATACCATTTTAATTACATTAACTTGATGTCCTTTAAGACTATGTAGGCATCACTCAATTTTTATTGATGTTAGCTCAGTTACCCTTTTCCTACGCTCTCACCATTTTGTGAGAAATTTTTAAGTTTAAATGATCTCACCATTTTGTGAGAAACCTAAGCCTGTGCTCTCACCATTTTTTGAGAAATTTAATCCAATAATTACTTGGGGGCAATTTGTTTCCACTGTAGCTAATTAGCTTCTAATCATTTCCTTATACCATTTTTATTATATAATTTCTTTAATTTTGACCAAGGCTTGATTTTATTAATCTTACCAATCCCATTTTTTATCTTGGTTCCTTTGGTTCATCATGCACTTTCTGTGCGGTGATTTTGATTTAGTTTCAATATTTTTTAAATGCCATGTTGAATGATAGTCTAAGAAAGTAGTGTGACATTTGATCTAGCAAGTTATCTTTCTTTTATTATATTATTTAGTATCCTTGATTATAACCTCCTATGGGAAAATCAATATTTTTTAGTACCCTTGATTATAATGACCTCTAGGCAATTCAAAATTATGACATTATTTCATATTTATAAATGCCTATGGGTAAACTAGGTACAATTCCTTTTTATCATGCATTGCCACATAATCTAGTCATTACTATTATAATGTGTCTTGTCATTCACCTTTTTTTGTGAACTTGTTGTGACTTAGTCAATTTTTTCATCACCTTTTATGTGGGTAAAATTATTGTTACTTGGGATTATTTTGGGGTTATATAGCTTGTGCTTGATTCATGTCAAGGTCAACTCAATCCCTCTTATCATACACTCTCACCATATTGCAAGAATTTTAAGTTGGTGTACTCTCACCATTTCATGAGCTCAACCATTTTGTATCTCTTAATCCTCAATTGAGTTGAGATACTTAAAAGTTTCCAAAAACATTCGTAAAACATTCAAAAAATTTAAAACATTTTATTTCTGTTTATTTGATTTTTGTTTGTTGTCTGGTCTTTTGTTTTCCTATTTGGTCTTGCTTCTTTGTTTTATTTTCTAAGTACATCTTAATGGTCCACATAGATCTTGATTATTCATATCTTCATATTATGTTAACAAGTTGTTCTTGCCTTGATTTTCTACATTCTTATTCCTACTTGAATCCTGATTGTTCATATCTTGATTTTAAGTTAGGTTCATTTATGTTTCTTGTTATTTATCTTTGGTTTTTTATTTAAATGTAAATATGTATAACTCTATTTTTGGTCATTATTTTACCATTATCCTTAATTATAGGTATTTACATTTAAACCAGCGTAGGACAATTATAATCTTATGTTATTCTAAGTTATTCATATTTATGATGCCTAATTTCTTTTTCTATAGCAATCACTTTGTGCTCAGGTATCAAAGTCTTAATGTCAACATCATTCAAATGAACAGTTCTCAAGAACATTTTGCATAATATAGGCTCATGATATGGAATTAGGAATTAAGGTATTATGCATTTTAACACTCAAATCTATGCTCAGATGTATATCTCTTTACATATATGTGAGTCTAATCAATTATTGGTCTATTTTCATCATTCCTCATTTCATTCTCTCCCAAACATGGGTGAACTACATTGGCTTGAAGTTCATGTTGGAATATGAGTCCATGGAACTATGTCTGTAGTGCTTAATTTATATTGAGGTCATCTCAGCTATCTTTCGTTCTTTTTCCTTCTCTTTCATCACTTTATGCATTGTCATATGCTTGGTTTTATATGGCTTTCTAAAGCATTACACCATCACATGTACATTTTCACCCACTCACTTTAACCTATATGTTTGAGCTATTTTGATTACCAATTTCCCATGTTAGGGCCCACCATCTAAACCATGTCTGAATCAAATTAGATCTACAAGGGAAAACCATTATTTATTCTTTATCAATGATCAAAATTAGACCTACTAGGGAAAAACTATTTTATCATGATCATATTTACTCTACTAGAGTACTTATTATATTATCTTTGGATACCCCATTGTAGTTGTGCTTCCCTTCTTAAAGCATAATGTTCTCTCTTTTCCTCTAATTCCAATCTCTCCACATTAAAGCCCATGATGGTAATTTTTAAGTATGCAACTTGTCTCAAGATTGATCAATATCATAAGCATGTATCTTATACTCTCAAATTGGGTATGTTTACAGTGTGTCCCTTACATTTATGAATTATATATTTCCCATTATCCCTATCTCTGGGGCCTATTATACCTCTAATTATATTTTGATCTTTGATGGTAATCACATGTGTAAGCATTAGCTCAACTAGATGTGATCTATTCCATGGGTTAGTCTCTCACTTTGTTTCTCTTTTAAAGAGTCCATCCTTCTCTTTCATCATATTATGTACTCTCAAGGGGGAATCATGGGTCTATTCCAATTTATTCTTGACAACTCTTTTCTTTTAAAAGATGTTTCTTCACCTGAATGTCTCACTACACCTTCTCAAATAGGAAAAAAAATTAGACATCCAATTTCTAACACCATTTGTGTTGAAATTGTCAATCTCACTCAAATTACACTCAAATACATGTTCTAGGCTAAAATCCATAAAACACCCTAAATAGTTTGAACTTGTCATTTACAAGTGACAATTTAGGTCAAAGTATCCCTAAATGGGGCAATGCAATTTATGGGGCAGCTAAATTTGATTAATTCATTTCAATTCAAAATGATGATTTTGCCTTTTTATGCTCTAGATCACTCTTTTCTTCTAATTAATTGGTACACATCATGTACCTTTGTTATTTTGTGTTAGAAATATCCTAAATGGGAATACAATTCTAATGCATCTAATTTCACCTTCTAATTATTCCCAAGTTAAATTACAACTCAATAATATGACTTTCTAACCATTTTTATTAATTTAGGGCCAATTTCCAAATAATTTCACAAATGTTGATTAACCTTGTTTAAGTATAATTAATAAAAATGAATAACTTAATTGGATTTCCCATGAGAGTTGTTTAATATTTGTTTTTGGAAATTGATTTCTATTATCTGCATCATCAGGTGTTGTCATCTATGGGTTGTCACCCATCAAGCCATAAGTGCATAAAATATCAAGATTATAGATCTCCCATACCTCTTTAATACCTCCCATGCCTCATTAATGTCCCTTATTTCAAAGTCATGATGAGGATAATTAGAGATTTTGATTACATAATTTAATTAATCCATGACCACACATCTCAATCTTGAGATGGATGGTCATGGTTTATTCTAGTGATTATTCAAAATATATAAATAGAGAGGCCATGTACATCATTTTTAAACTTGAATATTTCACATTTATAATTTTAAATTGACTCCAAAATCCTTTGCATTAGATCATGGATTTTGTTTCTAAGCTTCATTCATAGGCTAATTTAATGATTTCACATCTTGAGTCTAGTTTTTGAGATGTGGTCTTGAGACCATGGAGGAGTTTTTCCACCATTTTCGATAAAGACAAGGATGATTGATCAAGGGAGAACACATTTTTGAGCTACTCTTGGATGATGGAATCCATTTGGGAAGGTAAATAGTATGCTTTCTTGGATTTGCTTCTTCATTAACATTTGAAAATTCCCCTTGAATAGATAGGCTTAGTTAGTTAGTTCATTATAAATTTCTCTTGGATTTATGGACTAATGTTTGACTAACTTGATTTGTAATCCTAATCTACACCATGTAAGCCATGTACAAATTAAATATTATAGCAAATGTATTCCTAAATGGTGGCTCAATATTCACCAATGCTTCCATTTTTTCTAAAATAAAGACTCAATATCACACACACACACACACACACACACACACATGCCTATGGATGGAATCACATTCCATACCTAGGTCTATAAATATGAAACCATAGTTTTTATCATCATAGACATTTAGTTTTCTTCTCAAAAAGGGCTCATAATCATGTTTAAAGTCTTGTGGATTAAACAAATTTCCATCCCTAGGTTTTTAATGATAAAACCCTAGGTTTTATCTATAAAATATATCATTACATTCATTTAATCAAATACATTTTGTTACCATATCAAATAAACGTATACTATTTTTTTCCTTATTAAGACTATATATATATAATAAACATAGAATTTAAAACTCAAAGTTCAATCAATGTAATTTTATAATGCTTATCACTTAAATGTATGGAACAATAGCTTTTTTTCCTTCCTAATATTTATGTTATCCTTATGTCACCCGATCATTTTCCTCTTTTTATTCCTCTTATCATTTTTCCAATCTTCATCCATGTTCTATTCTCTTATTAAATTACAAGTGCTTCAATATGAACTTGACTTCATTTGAGCCAGATATACATGCTTTGCTTATTTATTTATATTACATTACCTTAATTCAATCATTTACACCACATGAAACTTATTCATCATTACAAAAAATGGTGAATTCAACCACAAACATGGAAACCAAAAACCAAATTTGGTTATGCCCTAATTTATTCCCATTCCATGATACATGGTAACTTGTTATTAAACATTTACCAATTAAAAATTTAAATTTCAAAAGTCATGAAAATATTTAATTAATTTTATTTGGGTGATTTTACCCTTTTTCACCCCTAGGTCACCAAAACATGTATATAGGTATAAAACTTACACAAGATCCACCCAACACTCTCCTAAGAGTTAACATGTGTAAACTATTTACCTCACATAATTTAACATATTTTAGTTCATTTTGAGATTTTAATTATGAACAAACATAAAATACATAAAATTAAAAACAAATACAAACATGCTTTAGTTATTTAAAGGATAAACAATGCAAATCAACACTCAACATATCTATAGAATACTTATGATTATTAGTTTCATCTAAAAAATCAAGAGTGTAGTGCATGTGTGTGGGTTCAGTTCAGTTCTATCTATCCGTAATGATGATATAAACATAATACCCCATGATAATCTCATTATACATGACTCTGTGAAGGCAAAACAATCCTACAACCATCTCAATCCAATAGAAATATGGTTAATTTGAGCTTGTAACAAAATAATCAAGTACTCAAAATATATAATTATCAATGAACTATTGTGATGAAAATAAATATGTAAATGAAATCAAAGTAAAAAATTATCTTATAACATATTTCATTCATAAGCATATTTAAATTTCCTCCAACATAATTTATCATGAAAACAAATAGTATAATTGTCAACCATACAACATAAATATCTAGATATACTATGAAAATTATAAACTATTAATCATTACCTACACTTATCATACTAATTGTAATGTAATTTTTGGAGAGTGGGATAGGATGTGACATAATTCCCCTTAAAATAAGTCATTATATTGATGAATTTTACTTCAAAAAATAAAACTAGAAATAATTAATAATGTTAGAATAAAAAATTATGTAAATAAATGAGAAAATAGTGTAGATAATTCCTCATAATCTTCTAATGTAGCACCGTCTTTAGAATATTAATCCCACTAGACCTTTTATCATGATATTTCATTATTATGTAATCTAATTTTTAGAGTATAAATTGTTACAATTAGTTCTACTATGACCACCCTTGCATATAGAACCTATAATGCATTCTAGTACAAAACATGTGAAGCATTAGTTATGTATTAATTAAGATAAGATACATGAAAAACATTACGCACCTCTTATCATAACATGCCTCAAAAGGAGCCATTTTAAATGCTGATTGGAATGAGTTATTATAATTAAAATGAACCAATGGTAGGTATTACTCTCATTTGTGTTTTTGGTCCACGCAACGCATTATTAAGAGATCCTAAAAATCTTGATTCACTCTTTCTATTTGTCTATCTATTTTGAGATGGTAAGTTGTACTAAAGTTTAGTTGTGTCCCCACTACCAAATTGAGATTTTACTAGAACCTTGAGTTTACTATAGGGTCCCTATTTAAATTATATTTTATGGCAACCTATGTAATCTATATACCTTTATCTAAGCATTGGTTAATTATCTATTAGA
Organism: Torreya grandis; assembly: GCA_037957365.1. Taxonomy (NCBI): domain Eukaryota; kingdom Viridiplantae; phylum Streptophyta; class Pinopsida; order Cupressales; family Taxaceae; genus Torreya; species Torreya grandis. The sequence continues at coordinate 264,442 of JARHVA010006731.1, read as the reverse complement.
TTACCTATAATGAAATGAGTTACTTTGGTGAGTTTATCCATAGATACAAATGTCACTTCAAGACTATTTATAGACATAGGAAATACTTAGAAAAATTCCACACTAATAACTTACCACTTATTATATATTATGGGATGTGAGTAAAACAACCCATTAGGATGTACATTTTCAACCTTAGCTCACTGACATTCTAAGAATATAGACATAATGTTAATAGTGTATTTTTTTATTCACTTCCATAAATATAATGTTATTAGATTTTAGTCACTCTAGGGTGTCTTGAATATGGATTATTTTTTAATTCTTTTATCACAATAATTATCAATTTTTCTCTATTAGACATATAAATTCTACCATTATATCTTAAAATCCCATCATTTTTAAATTGAAATCCTTTGCATCTAAAATCCTGAGAATTATTAACTAATTATTTATTTACCTATTTTTATAATTCACATTTGGATAATAATATTACTAGTTGATCTCATAAAATAATTTTTATAGTAGATAATTCTACAGTGTACCTTTTATGACTAAGGGCATCTACAACTTTATTTTCTTTTCCCTTAATACAGCTAATGTGTAAATCATAGTTTGAGAAAAAAATTATAACCATCACCTTTGACGAGAATTAAGGTTAAGTTGGGTAAATATATAATTTATTCCAAAATTATCTTTTTAAGATAAAATTCTTTTCCTAACAAATAATGCCTCTAAACTTGAAAATCATGCACTATGGCAACTAAATCTAAGTCATGTGGAAAATAATTTACCTCATAAGGCTTCAAATTATTTGATTAGTAAGCTAAAAATAAACCATACTATAAAAAAAATCTTCCTATACCATCACTTGAAGCATAATTTATAACTACAAAATGACCATTTAGATCTAGATCATGCAACATTAGTGCTAAATTAAGTCTCATTTTTAGAACCTAAAAGGCTTCTTCACACTTATGGGACCAAACAAAATACTATTATTTCCACTAAAGAAAGGTTAATATATTTTATATCTTAGATAAATTTATCACAAAGTTTATGTAATACCTTTCTAAACCCATATAACTATGCACCTTATACACATTTTTTGATGTTAACTATTCTATAATGGCTCTAATCTTAGTTAGATCCATATAAATTCCTTTAGTAGAGATAATATGTCCTAATTATTATACTCTTATTTGTAATAAGTCATACTTAGATAGTTTACCATAGAGTTTATACTTATAAACATTGGAATCAAAGCCACTAAGAGTGGGGGCTGAATCAGTGTACACACATTTATTTCAATTCCTCTTATCATTCATCAAATAATTAAATTACTCTAGAGATATAACAATGCATAATCAACCATCCATATGAGAATTAAGCAATAATATAACATAAAAACACAATATCTATGTTGGAAACCCTCATGGGGGATAAAATACACTAACACACCACTTAGAATATAGTCCTATTATCAATGAATCAAAATTTAATGAGGCACCAACCCCACAAGGAGCACCAACACCTCACTAGTCAAGCACCAAATCAACTAGTACTTTAGCAAGATCCAAATTGAAAGGAGGAACTAAACACCTAAGTGATTCAACACCAAATCAGTCACTTCAAGGAGAATTATGCAAGATATAACCTTTAAGGCATCTCCCACTCCCTCTTGACGAAGTCAAACTAGCCAAGATCAACTTGATGACCTCAAGATGCCTTGTTGTTCAATCAACAGATTGTGACCTCTTCCTCAGATATATATCTTTTTATTTAAATTTTAATCCTTTTCATATTTAAATAACAAATATATGATTCATCTCAATATAAAATCAGCTCATTCAACTCTTCTTAACCTTCTACTCCTCTCAAAACAACCTCTAGGCTTCTTCACTCAAACATGCCTCTTACTAGGCTTATTAGGTCAACTGGCATTGTCATCTACATGAATTTTTTTTAATGAAATGGTCATAAATAATTATATTCTTTCATTTTATGGTATACATTACTTGCTTCTCCTTATCCAAGATCTTTTCTCTTTTCTTGTACTCTCATTTTATTCACTAGTCAAAATAGGCCTATTATGCCTTGAACTTGTCAAACACTAGATAATTCACACTCTAGGTCAGATCAGAGATTAATCCATTAGGGTCAAACAAAAAAACATGTCTTAGTAAATGTTACATAAAATAATATGATCACCATTAGGTCAACCAAACTCATTTAGACCACCTTCTCTTTTTAGGCCTACTTAGAGACCTAATGCATTAAGTCTATCTCAAGTAACATGTTAAACCTTGAATCGATGTGGCCCATATGACCCTCAAAAAATTCATAAAACCTATAAAAAACTTCATTTTAAACCTTAAATTACTTCCTTCATGATCAATAACTCATACATCCTTCACTTACCTAGCTAAAGCTCTATTAGGAATTAAAGAACTATTAGGCCTAATTACCCCAAAAACATTGTCTTTAAAGACACAACTCAACTAACCTATAGAATTTTTTTAAAGGAATGTCTTAGTAATAAGGGGAAAATTAGAGGTTCAAGTTAGTTGACTCGATCCACATGGTCAACCCAATACTCTTTGTTCAACTTAGTATGTGACTAAGTGGTTGACAAAGTACTAAAATGCAAGAATTTGGATAAAATAGTACGTTTAAGGCTCAATTTGATCGAGTGAATATTGAAATGGCCAATTAGGATAATAATAGGTGAAATTAGTATAAAATGGATAGATTAAGGAAAATTAGGTTCATTTTTGGTATAATTAATAAAATAATGTGTTTTGAATATAATTGATATAGAGGTTTAATACCTTTTTTGTTGTTTGATAGTTGTAGGGGTGTCAGAGATTCTAGTGATTAGTGTACACATAATGGATACCATATCTATTGGAATGGTTGATAGAGGTAAATTTATCCAAGTTAGTCATATTAATCTTAAGAGGCATCATGGAGATATGATGAGTTATACTAAGTACATATCTAGTGGTCATGTTGTTAAGACCCTAAGAGCATTTGACCAATACCTTTAGGTGGGTGGTGGATGGGAATACTATTCATGTGGGTATCAAATTATAATATTTCCTTGATTTACTTAGAATTACTATATGAAGGATGTTGGTGATCATGGGGATATAAGATGGTTAGGAGGAGAGATGAACATTAGCCTAATGGGAAAATTTCTCAGATAGGATATACCTAGGTTTGAGGGTGAGTTTATTTGATATTTATATAGACCATATTCTAGATATTTTTAATGTTATGAGATGACTTATGATATGACAAGTGGTGATACTAGGGTTTGAATTGATTTGGAGGCATCCCATGGATGATGTAATCTAAGGATAAAGAAATAAAGAAATCATTCTCCATGGTTAAGCAGATGGGGAGATGATGCTTGGTAATATTTGGATAGGTAATAAATAATTATATTATGTTTAATATTTGAAAATATAATACTAGTTATATAATATTTGATTGATATATTATGGATAGATAGCTTTTGATATATATTTATGATCTAATATTTATCTAATTTGAATGTTGCATATCCTTTAGAGGAGGAAGAGATCAGATGGGGATACTTGGTAAGGGGAAAACTCCATGATATCCTAGATGGGGAATTGATACCATATGACCCTACCACATTATATGATCCCATGGTACCGTCTACCCTAGCTTAGGTAAATTTGTTTAGACTAGTACGAGAGCTCACAAGGAAATTAAAGGAATGTAAGGATGAACTATAGCCACTATTATTGGTTGGAGTGGGAGAGGCATAGGCATGGTATTCCTTGGATCAGAAGAGAGTTACACATTAAGATACCATAATTTGACTAGGATAGTCATAGGCCTAGGTGGCCAACCTATAGGGATAAGTAGTAGGCTTGAGATCTCAAAAATCATCTTTATAGTTTATTTTTCAAATGGGTTTGTCTGAGGCATCTATGGGTAGTGTGGTTAGGCCATGATATAGACATGATAGGGCCCAACCTTAGAGCTATAGTGATGTATTTTTATAGTTTTATATAAAAAACAAATGATATATATAGATATCTTATGTTGATAGTTAGATGTTGATATTATGTGTTTGGATTATGGTTGTGGTTGTGGATGCATGGATATAATTCTTTCTAACACATGTATTTTTATATTGTTTTATATGCTATAGTAAATTATCTATGGTGTTTTCTTTTATAGCATTATGTAGTACACATGCATGGTTAAAAATAAATATGCGAAAATACTTGGTAAAGTATAATTAATTAAAAACAAATGTACTACACATTATTTGATGTTGGGAAATGTGTAATAGCAAGAAATGATTAAGTATAAGAAATAAAAGAATGGTAAATAAGAGGTAAAAAAATTGTTTTTAAAACATGAGAAAGATTGGCACCAAATAAAACAAGTAAAATCACACTATATCATGTTGATAAGTATGAAAATAATGTAATAAAATAGAAAGCATGTAAAATAACATTGGTATAAAATAAATCAATTAAGTTAGTCAATAATACTAAATCATTTTGAGAAGTATAAAAGATAAAGAGAATTATCAAAAAAATGGTCTTAAATTAATCACACTAATTCAAGTTGGGAAGTATGAAAAATGTAAGAAAATGGTTGGATTCTTACATGCAATTGGAAAATAAGAAAATAAAAGATGAAATATTAATCAAGTAAGCATAAAACATAATAAATAAATATGAGAGCAAATCAATTACATGTAGCTTATAATTAATCACATTGTATCTCATATTTTACACATGTAATTTTGTTGTGACTTAGAAATTAGAAAATTTTATGAGGAAGGCTAGGTCCTATCCATGGTCTTACACTACAACTCACAAAGGGAATACCAATAAGGTGGAATTAATTTAAAAATATTTTAATAGGTTATGTTTTAAAATGGTAATGTGAAACATTGGTAATTTTTTAGGAAGGTCAGGTCCTATCCATGGTCTTATAATTCAAATTATAAATGGAATCCCTAAGGGAGTGATTATTGAACAAAAAAATATTTCTCATCAGGAAATACTAGGGTTGTAGGGAATAAAAAAGGTAATGTAAAAAGAATAATGTAGGCATTTTTTTATAAGACATTAGGATACATCAGGCATACTAAGGACATGAGAAGACACTAAGTGAATAGTGACCATCACTATCTAGAGGATACTTATTCACTATAGACACAAAGCTATGTAGGCAAATATGTTTGATACTATGATCAAATCATGAAAGCATTTTTGAAAAAGAAAATTAAAATGGACCTACCTTCCCACAATGTGTTCCCCATTCCTTTGGACCCATTATAGATCTATCAGTCTATTATGAATATTGGGTACTTGAATGAGAAATTAGGTAACACTAAAAGTTATTTTTTCTACTTTTCTAATGTACTAGCCTATCACACCCCAATAGACCTCAGATCTATCATGAGGCCAACTATGGAGTTTGATATTTTATTAAAAAAAGGATATTTACTTAGAATCATGTATTTTAGTGTGTTTTGACTTTTGAGAATTTTGAATGTTACCTTTTAGATTATTTCCTTTTGTTAAATGATTTGGATTTTGAATATTTTTTATGGCTCTTAAGATTACTCCTCCATACAGACTTGAAATGACCAATCATGAGATATAGAGTGATACACATTAATGAGATTTAGGATTTGGATAAAGGAAGCTAAATATCCAAAGATAAGACTAATTAGAACACTTAATTTTAATTATGAACCATCATGTTATCTCAAGTCTTAACCACGTATATGCTTTGTTTGTGAAAGGGAATAAACAGGAATAAAAGGAGATCCAAAGTAGATCGTTAAAAGGATATTATAATGAGAGGAATTATTTTATAATTTATCACATGGTAATGAATGAATGACTAAAGTTATCAAGGTTTTTTTAATGAATTCATAATAACTATTATCCATGTGTATAAAGATAAGATAGCAAACAAGAATGAAAAAGAACAAGGGAATCATAATAGATGAACTCACAAATAAAAAGAAGACAATGATAAAGAATAAATCCATAAGAGAACATAATGACATCATAAGAAATATAAAGTGTGAAACCAAAGTCACCATGTAAGATAAATATTTGACACATTATAAAATGATATAAAAATAGATAAAGATAAAGTTGGAGCATACATCTAATCTAAATGAAAATGTAAGAACACCATGCATATGTTCATAAATACTAATATATTTGTCCACATAGATTATCCATGGCATTTGATAAGTCCCTATGAATTTGAATTTCAAATAAATCTAATTTCTCATCGATCTTCAGTGAAACTTGAAAAAATACTTCACATCAAATCTCATCAATATAAAAGGTACGAATTATTCAAGGATATTGGTAATGAGGGCTATCATGTAGGGGATGTTTAGAATAATGCATGGGAGTGGTTATTATGGTAGATAAAGAGGGAAATAGTGGGGAAGGATCCATGACTGAGGTACTCATGGGTGGAGAAGGATCCACGGGTGAGGAAAGGTCCATGGGTGAGGGATTCATGGGTGGAGGAATAGAAGGTGAAGAAGCGACCATAGGAAGAGATGAAACCATGGGGAAGAAGGGGGATCATTCTTATGATAATTACCTATGAGAGGAATGATAGAGGGTGCATGAATGGTTAGGAGGTGATCCTTAAGATGCTTTTTTTCTAAAATATGTGGTAATGATCAGTGTGATGCATAACACATTGGTGTCAGATAATATACCTCTCCATACTTAGGAAGATACTAATGTGATACTTTTGGGTGAGGTATAGCCTTGATTAAGGGATAAAGAGTGGTGGGATGTAAGGTGTAAATATATTATTGTAACTTGTTACAATGCTTGGATGAATGATTATTTATGTTGTGGAATCACCATATATTCTTGTGAGTAGACTTGGTAGGTGTACTCATAGGAAGAGGTGTAACAGAAGCTAAGGGATCTATTATAAGGAACAATATCTAATATATTGATGCGTAGCTTTATAAATGTCATAATAAGGCTGATTGGACCATTTAGTGGATGAATGAGACAACTATGGTAAAGGGGGAAAACCATCACCAAGATAAGGCAAGTTTGGTGGAGATATTGGATGAGGCTTGACTGAAATAATAATAGGATCAAAATTAGGAAGAGACTCAACTATGGAAGGAGTAAGACTAGGATTTGAACTAGGCTCTATTGAGGGAGGGGTACGGTACATAAAAGGTTGAAGGAGAATTGAATGAATATCAAGGATAATTAGGATACATGGGTCATGGTATCTATCAAAGTGATAGGGATTAGTCATAACACAATCCATAAGAATACTCCTATGAGATTATTATAAAAATAAAGGTGGCTTCACCATCTCTATCCTACAATAAAGGAAAAATAATTGAAATTAGGAATGATATAAGATGTAACATGTGAAGATATACTAAAATGCTAAAGTAAATAGGAATGATAATGAATAATATCTACATCTAGGGCCTATAAAAGACCTCCTAAGAATTAATCATCTAGGGTATAATCATTATCATAATCATGTGTATGAAAATTAATGGCATGAGTAGGGATGAATTTGTCATCTAATGTGGTGTGATGAATGGAATGTTGAGTCTTAGTTAAGATAATGAGGATGTCATCACAAGGTGGTTGATGATAACAGGGTTTCAAATAATTAGTATTTTGAGATATGAGATGAGGTGAGAGATCATAAGTTTTACTATTAACATTTATCTCAATAGCATCATCATCAAAATCTAGGAGGTTCAAGGGAACATTCCCAAAGATTTTGGGATGATTATTTTAACTTTAAGTGTAATTTATAGGAAAGTTAAAATTTTGAGATTCATGAAATGGGATTCTTGGTAAGGGTTCAAGGGTAAGAATCTTTAATATACCATAGTCTTGGAATTGTTTGAAATTCCAATAATTAATGTTATCCTCAATCTTATGTATGGTTCCATTATGAGTAAATTTGATGCATTGTCAAGAAAAAGAGGCAACTAATCTCATACATTGATTTCATGGCCTACCAATAAATTTTTTTTAAGATATAGGAAATTGAATATCAATACCTTCACATGAATGGTGACAGGTGGGATGGTAATTAGGAAACACACACAACCTAAAGGAAGCATTTACCTTCAATTATAGCCTTAAAATGTGGTGTGTGTATTTAAGATTGAATTTGGTATATCCAAGGGTTTCGATATAATTAAAAGAGGTGACACAAGTTCCATAACCCTTATTAATCAAGGCATGATTGACTTGGATATCACCAATATGAACACTAATGAATTGAGGAGGATCATCCGCATGAAGTAAAATATCATTAGAGATCATAAAATAAATGGATAATTTGTGGGAAAGATAAGGGCAAATTTTTTCATCAACATGTATGGACATCTCTTCACACTATTACAAAATGCTATATTTTGATCTAGAAAAGGTGGATTCACATCTTGCTAGGGGAGATTGAGGGATTTTCATTTCAAATAATATATGCATGAGATGGTTATGATGATGTGGAGAGGTTATCATAAGTTTCTTAAATTGAATTTTAGATGGGATATTATCAACATTTGTGATACGATCCCACTCATCATAACCCATAAGAAGATTGTTAGAAAGAAGTGTATAGTGTTGAAGGAGGTCCTCAAAACTAGTAGCTGAAGTACATGTGAATTTATGTTGATAAGAGGTAGAAGGTTTAATTAGAAGATAAGTTTGTAAATGATGTTGAGAGTATGGAGCAGTTGATGTAGGTTGGGTTTGAGAAGTATTATAATAAGTGTTGATATAAGCTTAGCATCATTGGTGATATGCAAAGAAGATGGAGGGATGGCACAAATCATATGGGAAGTTTTATCCAAGTGAGGTGTTGGAACTGGTTCATTAAAATATATAAGGTCATCTTTACAAAACTCATTTAAATGAGTTGGAGAAGACTCTTGGATAACACAAAATGTGTGAGACAATGGAGGTGTGTAGATGGGTTGAGGATAAATGAAATCAACCACTCTTTTCATATTAGTCATATTGACCACATTTTCTTCAATAGTTAGGTAAATAATATTGTAAATGTTATTGGTATAAGGGGTGGGCTTGTCTTGTTTATTTTGGTGATTTGGAAGAGGATTTCTATAGAAAATTAGATAAATATTTGCTTGATTTAATGCTTGAGATTTATTGTGTTTCATGAGTTTTGAAATCAATTTCATAGGCTTTTTGGCATTGAGAAATGATAAAATCATGGTCAAAATTGGGACCAAGAAGTATATCCATAGAAAAATTATGAAGCTACCTATAGGTCTCATGAGAATGACCTCAAATATCTTGTAACTAATAAAATTTATTGGGATTATACCAAGATTTCATAGGATGAGTGGGATCAAGTTCTCTTAGGAGAGGCCTTGGTATATGTTTTTTAAATTCTTCTAGGGATAAATATTTATGAACATTGATGTTTTTGGTTAGGATGGGAAGCATTTTTTTAAGTTTGGTTAAGAACAATATCTTGAATAGTATGAATGGTATCATAAGAATCGATGACACCATCATTGATAGCATGATGATTCCTATTCTTAAGTAACATATGATTACCCATGAAAGGTTGGGATGGATCATATTAATGAAAAAGTAAATCTTGATGTTTATCATGGTTAATAACCTCCTCTGAAGTGCATGGAGAGAGAGAGAGAGAGAGAGAGTTGAGACCATATATTACAACTTGGGAAAAAGATCATTGGTAAAGAGATGAAAGAGGTTTTCATCTACTATATTATGTTCAAATTTGTTGGATAAGGTATTCCATCATTTAATGAAAGCTTGTGTAGTTTTGGTCTCAAGTTACTTACAATTTATAAAATAAGACAAGGTATTCTCAAGAAGATCACTAACTTGGATCTCTTAGACTAGATCATTTACTAAATCTTCAAAACTAGTAATATAATGAGTTTTAATTTTGTTGTACCAATCTAAAGCATCAATTGTGATATTTTTGGCTAATAACTTGGTAGCCATAAAGGTATTTAATTTGACCCAGTCATTATATATATTTCTAAATGTTTTTAAATGACATGTAAGAGAATCATTTTGAATATTCTTGATTGTATTATTGATAAGAGTAGGTTAATTGAGAAGATTACCATGGAAACCTCAAAGAGGAGGTGGGGGAACATTTTTGTTATGCATGCCTCATGGCATCTATTGATGGTGGGTTTGAAGATGGAGAAGATGATTTTGCATTTGGATTATTTGATTTGCATTGTTAGCTTGAAATGAATTTATTTGATTAAGATTTTTTAAAAGGATTTCATGAGTTTGATTTGCATTTTTAACATTATTTGAAGTATTAGTATTGGTAGTAGTGGCTTGGTTACCATTGTGGGTGTTAGGAGGAGCTTGAGAAGAGTTGTTAGTAAGTGAGGCACTAGTAGCATAATTTTATTGTGTGGAAAAAGATGGAATAGTAGGGGGAAGATAAGAAGAATCACTAGAGGAATTATTACCATGGGTATTAAATGATGCACTAGTAGAATAATTGAGAAGAGTGGGTCTTAGAAGAGGCCCACTAGATGTAGAACCTGCCATGTTTGTAGAGATACTAGGAATGAAGGTATATAAAGTCAAAGACAAAAAGTCATGGTATAAGAAGGGATTAAAATAGAGAGAAGAGGCTAAGAAGAAAATATGCTAGTATCCCCAAATCCATGTGAGAATATGGGAGAAGGTGAGGCTCTTTAGTTTGATCACTTATCATGAGTTGGTCAATAGTATAAGGATCATTTCCTTTATGTTGAGTAACTTTAGAGATGAAGAAGAGCATTTTTGGTGTATACTCTAATTTTGGTTGACCACCAAATGAGAAGAGAGGATTATGAAGTGAAGAGGAATGAACACGGGCCCCATAGTTTGTTGTATGAGTGGCTATATGAACATTGCTTCAATCCAAGATAGGATCCATAAAATACTTATGGGAGAACCTATTAGGGTTACTAAGACTCATAATATCCATTTAATTTAACTCAATGTTGTCTTAAAATAGGAATTTCATGATGGAGGGAGATTCAGAAAGACAAAGTTGATGAGAAATCAAGGAAATTCAAAGGAATAGATAAGAGTACAAAGTTAACTAGGTCAATATAGTATTGGAAATAGGGTCTTAAAATTAAGAGAACAAGGATATAAAATTGGTAGGATAGACCTAGTTCTATAACATGGGATAGGTAAAAACTTGATAAAGATACAAATTTAATAGGGTCAACTTAGTAATGTATCTTGAGAGGAAAAAAGAATATTGGGTCGACCAAATCAACTCAATATTATAGATAGGGGAAATAGACAATCTGTAAGAGATCATGTCAAATAAAATGATAGTATACTAAGAATAAGTAATATTTTTTCAATGTATTTTAAAGTGATAAATTAAATTAAACACACAATCAATTGGGTTAATTAGAATGATACAATTGAGGAACAAAACATAAAATCTTGCACCCATTTTGGCCAATGCATGTGTTTGCAATACAAAATACAATGAGAAAAAATCAATAAGTCAACTAAAAAGTAAATTCTAACTATGTGGTTATATTGAGTGTTTTTATATTATTACAGTGTTGTTTTAACTGTGATAGGGAATTTGGATAAAAGTAGGTAACTATAAATTAATCTATTGATAATTTCAGTATGCTTAGGTTGAAGGGGATTTGTGTTTGTAATGGTATTATCTTAGTATTGGGGCCTACCACCTCACTTCAAAATCCCATAAAAATAAGGTTGTCAGTTGATTTTACAATATATACCACTAATCACATGTTTATATCTATCTATAAAACCATGTTGGTTTCCCAATGGTGATGAAATCTAAGTAGGTAGGCCTTGGGTTGACAAATGTTTAAATGCATTTTAAAATAATGTGATTTGGTAGTGTGTGAAAGAAATATAAAAATGGTAAAACTAAATGATATATTAAAAATCCATCTTATTAGACTATGAATTAATCTAATCATGCAAAAAATTGAAAGTGAAAGTGTGAAGTAATTACTAAAATATAATTGTTAATTTCCAATTTGAAACATAGTATAGTGTCAATTTAGATGATAAATTTTTCAATAATTATAGAATATAGTTGACAATGTTACTAATATACTAGAAAATAAAGGGTATTTAAGAACTATGTTGATAAGGACAACCTAGTCTTTTAGATAGAATACAAAATTAGGTCAACAAAGTTGACCTAGTTTGTTATATGATGAATGCTTTAAAGACTATAAATTGTGTAAAATAGAACTAAAATGAAAGAGAAATAGAGGAAGGAACCTTGGTGATTTGGAATATGCTAAGTAATCTGATATTATTGTTAGAGTGCCTTGAATGTTACTTTTAAATTTTACCAACTATGTTGACTAGTTCAACCTAGTTCTAGAATTGCCTATTTGTTGAAACTAGTCAAGATGACTACACTAGCCTAGTTGACCTAATATGTTTTTTGGAAGCTATTTGGAATATTATACTAACCTAGTTGACCTAATATGTTTTTTGGAAGTGAATAAGAGTAAAGTGTCAACCTATTCAACATAGTAACATATATCTGATGAATTTACACACAAAAGAACATAGTCATTTTTAATGTGACTATGTGTTAAACCTACTCACAAAAGTTAGAAACTATACTGGCCCTATCGACCTAATATCATAAATATAGAAAAACAATAACTAAAATGATAGAAATAAAAAACGTAGAAGAAAACTTACAAGGGTTATATTCATGTTGCATTTACCAAAATGTATGTAATCAAAAATACATCATGTCTATAAATCAATCCTAGCTTAGAGAAGATAAATTCTACTTACACTTCTAATTGGGCATACATTAGATAATATAGAACATGAATAATATAAGGATCTTATAGACCTAATTAGGGGATATCTTACCACAATAATAATACTAGGTAGGGTTCTAAACCATCTAGTAAAGAAAAATCATGTAATAAGCCTAACTAAGCCTTATGTTTTCATATTCACTAAACTAACAACAAGTAAAACAAAAGTCTAATCTAGTTCTCACCAAATTTTGTGCCATAAAGTTGGGGTAATAAAAAATTAAAGTAAACATGCATAGGTTAAATATTCTCCATCAATGTATATGAAGTTATAATGCATGGAAGAGAAGTACAAATGCATATCTATCTATTCTTACAAAGGAGAAACAAAGTTAGGAATAATTACCTTTGAAGAAAAACCTATCAAGCCTCAATATATCCCTTGGACAAGGTGATTTTTAATATTTTGTTTTGGTATGTAAGGATGATAATGATAAATCAACTCTAGGCTACACAACCTATCAATGCATCCTAAAGACTTCTCCACAAGACAAGATCCATATCTCCAAAGAAAGTATGAAAGCCTAAGCTTACTCCTCAAGTAGAATTTTGGATTATTAGATGTGCAATATATATTACTTATTTTTCTCTTCTCTAAATAATGGAAAAATGATCTTGTATATATAGGCAAATTTAACCCTAATTCCTTCCAAAAGTCTTAGTTGATAGGGTCAACTTATTTGACCTACTAATATTATTGAAAAAAATCACTAGGTCAAGGGATAGGTCATCCAAGAGCTTACCTAGACCCTAAATGAGTATCACCAAAGAGAGTAAAAGGTAGACCTATTTGATCTAGTACTGTAAACTATTGAAAGGGATTTTAAGGTAGGAAAAGGGGGACAAAAGGTGTGAAACTCTTAGAGGAGTTTAAAATACATAAGAACAAACTTAGGTAAATGGTTTTTAGGAGATAAGTGTGTAGATAAAAAGTGGAAAAGTGATAAAAATATTGCAAATCACCAATGGTCTACCCACCCCTTTCTTGGTGCATCCCTTAAGGCATGCACTTAGAGAGATTGAGACTCAATGGGTTCTTTTAAGATAAAGAGCATCAATAATTGATAAATTTTGAAAATATTATGTGTATACATCACTAATTTTGGGATTACATTTTTTCTCAAAAATAATATCAAGAAACACTAATCTATGGGGATTCAAAACTAGTAGTCAATCAAGTCAATACAAAAACTAGTTTAATCTATCATACCTAAAGAAGTACAAACATAGAACCTATGATTTAATTGAGTATTTTGAGGCCTTCAAAATAGTGGTTATTCCTAGAGAATATAATTAAGCTATATATTAATTGGCTACTTCTAATTCTAACTTAACACCTCTACAAGAATCTAAGGTACAAATATTCTCCTTTGATGTAGTACCTTGTCCATCTATTGTAGACAACATGGAAAATTTCCAAGTCTTTGATGATGCCCAATAGATCATTAAATTCTTGAATAAATTATATTAATTGGAGTCTAAAATCATTGATGACAAGAAAATTAGCTACCTATGCCAAAAGGAATTAGGGGAAGGAGTCATTCAGATGAATGAAAATTACCTCCCTTTAGGAATGGTTTCCTTGGAAAGGATGTTTGATTCATATCCTCAAGAATAGTAGCAAAGGTAACCAAAATTAAATTAATCTAAATTCAAAATGGATAATTTAGGAGATGAATATGACCCATGCTATATTAACATTGGTTTTAGTTGCACTCTAAAATAAAGTTAAAGGGTGAAGAATATACTCAACTAATACAAAGATGTAATTACATGGACATATAAATACGTGAAGGTTTTCAACCCAAGGGTCATAACCCATATAATCCCACTAAAATTAGAGCACAAACCATTTAGTCAAAGATAAAGGCTGATAAATCATATCTTAGAACATCTTATTTAGAAGGAAGTGGAAAAGTTATTGAGTGCCAGAATAGTTTTCCCTATCATAAATTCTACTTGGGTGGCTAATTTAGTTCCAGTCGAGAAGAAGAATTTGGAAATTAGACTCTATGTTGATTTAAATAACCTGAATAAAGTTTCTAATAAAGTCAATTATGCATTTGCTTCATTAGAATAAGTCATCAAAATAGTGAGTGGTTGAGGAATGATGTCCTTCTTGTATGAATATTAGGATATAACCAAGTATTGGTAGAGTCAAAGGACAAAATAAAGATAATGTTCACCACAAAGTGGGTTATGTATGTATATAAGATTATTATATTTGGCCTAATTAATATGGGAGTTACCTTTCATTGAGCCATGGATCATTATTTCTAAGGGTTTATAGGTAAATTTATAATAATTTCCATGGATGATCTCAAAATTTTCTCAAAAGTTAGGGCTAGTCATGTGAGTCAGCTATAGTCAATACTTGAAAGATGTATAAGGTTTATCATTTCACTGAACCCCAAGAAGAGTATATTTGTCATCACGGAAGGAAAGTTATCAGGTCACATCAGCACCAAAGATGGATTTAAAATTAACCTAGACAAAATCCATGGGATATCAAAAATTACATTCCCAAATAGGAGATCAAATATTTCTTTGGGAAGATAAATATTTTGAGAAAGTTTATATAAGGATTCATAAAAATCATTAGACATCTTAATGCAATGCTCAAGAAATATGCTAAATTAGAATGGATAATAGAGACCTATAATTCTTTTTAATACATTAAATATGCAATATCTTAGGCCCCTATAATGATAAGTTTAGACTTCACTAATGACTTATTGTATTAATTTGATTTAGAACACACCATTGCCATTGTGCTCATCTAGAAGAAACATTAAATTGATCACCCTATTGTATTCATGTGAATAAAATTGAATGAGGTAGAGCTTAGTTATTCCATGATAGATAATAAAATATTTAACCTTATCAAAGGAGTAAATAATTTTTGACATTACATCCTAAGGAATAAGACCGTCACCATTGTACATATCTTGTTATCAATCTCAATTTGGGGTAAAATAAATTAGGAGAACATAGAGGAAAATGGATGAAAAAATTATAAGAATTTAACATATAAATCAAGCCTTCCAAGATTGTCAAAGGTAAATGCATAATTCAACTCATGACTGACCCTGACCCATACATCATCATAGAGGAGGTCTATGAAAACCAAGAATCTAAAAGATACTAATATATTGACATTATTCATTAATTTCTCATATGTACTTGTTCCTCATAACTCAAAATAGAATAGAGGATAGCTTTGAGACTCAAAGAGGCTTATAACATGATTTTAAAAGGTATCATCTATAGAAACAATTATTAAGGCATATACTTGAGATGCATATCATGAGAATAAGATTAATAAATTATGGAAAATTTTCACCAAACGTAGTGGTCATCCCTATAAAAACATCATGGCCCTTAAAATCCTTAGAATGGGTTATTACTAGACAATAATATTCCAGGATGCACATGTTCATGTTAGGACATGCCATTAATTCCAAGTCTTGGAAAAAATATAAGTACATGCATCAATGCATTTACAACCTCTTATAGAAGGGAGACTATTCACTCAATAGGGTTTATACTTCATTGGGGTAATCAGATCTAATTCTTTAGTTGGCCACAATCTTTTACTCACTACTACAGATTATTGCACATAATGGATTGAATTTATAGCTACAAAGAATTAAAGAGAAAAAGATGTAATCATCTTTCTAGAGGAAAATATCACAACTAGATTTGCTACTTGCATTTATTTAGTTTGTGACAATGGGCTAGCATTCTAAGTAGTTGAATTCACTAAATGGGCCCACAATAATTGAATTACCATGAGGTAATCATCCAAACATTACCCATAAATAAATGGATTAGATATTTCAATAAAAAATAACTTGATTGATGTTATTAAAAAATCAACAATAGACAAACCTAGAGAGTGGAACAACCTATTAAAGTATGCATTATGGGTTTATTTAACAAGATACAAGTAGGCCCTTAAGGTATTTCCTTACTTATTGGTGTATGGGTGATAACTACATTTTATAATCATGATATAATTACAAACATATTAGTTTATGTAGAATTACATGAAAGCAAGTGAGAAGGTGAAGTCTCGATTACTGAATATAATAGAGATGGAAAAATCAAGGACTAAGGCCTTACATAATTTTAATAAACATCAAGACATAGTAAAAATATGGTTTGGTAAAAGATGAATATTCAAAGCATTTAAAATATTTTACTTGGTATTTGTATAGGACAAAGCCAATGAAAATAAAGGACAATATGACAAGTTTACCCCATTGTGGATTGAACCTTATCATATTTCAGAGATCTTGGGTAACAATGATTTCCATTTTATGGACCTCCAAGGCAATGAGATGACATATCTAGTTACTGGATAGCTTTTGAATCATTACTTCATGGTTGTATCATCTGGGGATGTCCCTAAGTAAAAATAGGTATTATGGTAAGAGTAGGAGTAGAATAAATTTGTTGCTTTAGTATAGTAGATTTAATTCTTTAGTAGAATAGATTTACTACTTTTATAGAATATATTTCATGTTTCCTAAGTTAATTTTTCCTATTTTCAGCATTTTATTTCATAATCTAACTCCTTACTTTTTAGATTAGACATTTCTATTTATGCCATGGTAATCTGATTAACTTCCCTTAGTATATGATCAAAAAATTATCCAACCCATTCAAATTTTGATAAACATAATTGAAAACTAAAATATAATCCTATGGGAAAGCACACCAAGTAAAGGTACACCAATTTGTTTAGTTTTAGGGTTTTACACCCCTATATTTCAAATTTTTAGAATTCAAGTATGCAACTAAAAAATTAATCATGACCACAATACCATTAAATTCTTCAATCAAGAATATGAATGTTGCTATCATTACTACATAAATTTTTTATAAATTTTTATCATTTTCACTAAATCAAAATCATTTATAATATTAATAATATTTAATGAAATAACCATTGATATGGCTATAGTTCTTATGGATAATATAGTGAAAATGATGCTTTCATATATAGCATGTAACTATGGTTTTTTATCTCCTTGTTCCATAAATATTATACAAAAGAAAGATATATAAAAATAAGGATCAAAGGCATCCTAATAAGACTGATCCAATAAACCTTAATAAAAATACAAAGGTGATCTAAAGCTTAATTAATGAAATACTATCAACGTATCATGAATCATGTAATATTACAAGAGGAAGAAAGATAAAGAACCCATGGTACTTCTATTATGGCTCTAGACATCTATCTAGTAGTAGAGAAATGCTAGAGCTTCCATAGTTTTAAAATTTATCTTT
The DNA here is from genome assembly GCA_037957365.1 of Torreya grandis. Lineage (NCBI taxonomy): Eukaryota > Viridiplantae > Streptophyta > Pinopsida > Cupressales > Taxaceae > Torreya > Torreya grandis. The sequence continues at coordinate 246,264 of JARHVA010006731.1, read as the reverse complement.
CTCAAAAATCACAATGAAACCTATAATTATCTCAAATCTCTACTAAAGTCCTCACAACAAGGGTAAAATTAAATCACTTCCTCATACATAGATCTAGGGTAACTAAAGAGTCAAATATGTTGTATGTGGTTATTATGAGTCTCTTTTTTTTATCTAATTCAATTATTATTTTATGGAATGGTTCATGTTTAATCTAAAGCTTCCAACCAAAGGTTTTGGGTTATCAAATACTCAAGAGTATTTCCTCTGTAAGTAAACATTTATTGTACCCAACATACCACATTCCTTTTTTACAATAGGGACCCACTATATTTTTAAAATGGTTTATACCTATCTTTAAAATATTAAAAAGTGAAAGATTTATGTATTTCACTAACTTCACTATTCATCAAACATATGAACATGTTTTATTTATGTGGACTAACCTACTAATGCTCTTCATAAATTGTATATGTAAAGGTCTTGGTTCATTTTTGTCTTCACCAAATTTAATATGAACTATTATTTATGTTATTTGGTCTTCAGAACTTTTTTTCAAAAGCTTATCTCTATTAGTTTTCAATTCCTCACACCTATATAAACGTTAGCATGGAGTTACTTATTATCACTTAGAAGTGCACCCTTGTAAGAAAATGTGTTTGTTATCACTTTTGTTGATACAATGGAAACTCTTCAAGGTGTGGGTGACCTTGTATTAGGTTCCCTTTTGTATACTCACCTAATTATCTCTAAACTCTTTATGTTTGTTCTTTCTTGAATAGGAAAAGGGTAAAAGGAGCAATACACAAGCTAATATTTAACATTAAAACTAAAAATTTGAAGGGATTCACCAATATAAAATTCAATTATGCCTATAATTGACACACTATGGATGATAAATAACCTACACACATTAACTTCATACTCATATAATGTATATTAAATCAATATTTCACACTAAGGTATTGATAAACACTCACACTAGCTTATAAGGAATGAACAATGGTTGAATTCACTTCCAAATTAGGTAGAAATCAGATATAGACACTTGATATGACTTTCAAGAATTCCTATTTTTTGTAAAAATATTAAAAATTTAGACATAAACATAGGAAAATAAATCATTCACTAAGTAACATCAATTAATATTTAATAGACAATTCATGAAGAGTGTAAAAATGGAGGAAAATTCAGTGTTTTATTTCTTCAAAGGTGATGTGCTAAATTTTTTTGTAGAGTTTCTATAAGCCAAAAGCATAATCTCATAATATTCTCTAAAAAGAGAACATACATATATAAAAATTAAGGAGGGAAAGATATAAAAGAAACTCTAAAATAGAGATAAGTCAACATGTTAATTCATAGTTCACTTTTCTTTAACTCAATTCCAATTCAAACTTCAATTAAAACACCAAATTAAAAATTCCAACATAGCATATTTGAGTTTAAACATTCTAATCTTGGAGTATGGCATAGTAGGAGAGAGAATCTTGTTTGAATGTGTTTGAACAAGTCTTAATTCCTCATGCATGATTTTGAATGTCTTTAATTAAATCCTTTTGAATATCTTATACTGCACTCCTTTTGATCTTTAGTTAACTTCTTTTGATCTTGCATTCATCCTAAAGTTTGATTTCAATTACCTTTAATGCATCTTTGAAGTTGACTTGAATTTATCTTGACTTGTAACTTGGATATTGACTTGAGCTTATTGACTTGCATTTTGAATGCATGTTTCTTCTTTTTGTTTACTTAGATTTTTCTAAATTTATCTCAAATTTGGCATAATAGAGATATAAAATATTAACTACATGAATGGTGTATTTTTGAAAACATGCACATAAGAAACCATGACCAATGGTTGAAAATTTTGTTAACAGTAATAGAGGAAGAGTGTAGAGTGTAGGCTCTAATTATGTGCACACATATGATATTTTCATATTTATAATGTGCTCTTCCTCAGGGGAATTCTTAATTACATGATATGGAATCACACACTCAAATGCAAAAAATTACATCTACACTTCCATTATTTTTATAGCATATTCTATACTTCACATTTTTCCCTACATAAGTTCACATCTATTAAACATTTATGTGATATTATATTGTAATGCCTATCCTTCCATAATAATGTACCAAATACATTTCTATACATAGAATATCATGTTCAAAATGTGTCTGGGTAATGTGCACAAGGCATAGATTCAAGTTTATAAGTGCCTTCTCTAATTATACATTTTATTGTAAACTCCACTCTAAGAGGGTTAAAACTCTCAAATTATGATGTCCTAAGCCTAAAATAATATAATTTTACATGTTACTTCAATATTCATAGGATAAAGTATAATATTTGTATCATCTCTTTCATAGATTCATAACTCCTGAAGGACACTCATGTCCACCCTTTCATATTGTGTGTCTAAGTAAAAATCATGTAAATGATGTAGTACACACTTGGTATTGAAATAAAGGTGCACACTCCCATATTCACACTCTATATGCATATTTATCACAAAACTTAGTGAATTTAGTTTAATGCACACATGGTCCCCAAAGATAGGTATATGCAAGGTTTTCCTATCATGCATGTAGAGATGACATATTGAGATCTAAGTAAAACTTACGTAGTTTTATACTAAGAGAAACTAGATAGAGAAATAGGTGGTAAGAAATAAGTGGTGGTAATTGAGTTTTATTGGATGTGAATAAGGCTAAGTTATAACAAGGTTAAATTAAAAAGTAGTTGTTAGAAGGAAAAAACATGGCCACACACCTTCCATGATATCCCAAATGCCTTCAATCCCTTATGTACACATAGGTCTAGGATAATCCTTGTAAATACTTCCATGGTCAAATTGTTAGTCCTAAATTAAATGCACATGGCTTATATCAATTATTATGAAGACTTTGGTGGCCTTAATTAGCTTTAGGCTCTAGGTGATATTTTTTAATTCAAGTTCCTATTTTCCATCTCTAATGGAGAACTAATTATGTACATCCTTGCCTAGTACTAAATAAACCCTAATTTTTTTATAAAAAGGTCAACATTTGTAATAATCATAACAATTTGAAAATTTTCCCTATAATACCCCTATCTTTGTATAACAAATCTCTACCCATTTGAGTTTATAATATTACCTTAGACCTTCAGATTAATAAAAATTGATTTAATTTTATTCATGCTCTATATTGTATGTGCATTAATGGTTGTTGATCCTTATATTTGGGATTTTGTCCCTATCATTAACATCCTCCATTATAGCCTCTAGGTAGAAACATAATTTTGTGTAGGTCACATGGTGTGTACACATGGGTATACATAGGTTTAATATATGAACCATTTGTCTCCCCTCCTAACACTATATAATTATCCCTTACCTCGATGTGAAATAATTATGTACTACACCAAGTTTGAAGATTTTGCATCCAATCTATTATTTTTATTATATCGTTAAGTGGGTGAGGTTATCACTCTATTATTAGTGCATTACCTTTTACATTATATGAACCCTCTTAAATTTTCTCTCCATTTCCCCCTTTTTTAAGTTTAGGTTTAGTGCTAGTGATATATTTCATTCTTTTCTTTATAGTTCTGCATGTTAGCCCTAATGTAGGTGTATTTAGAATAGAAGGAATCTATCATACTCTAAAGGTTTTTACAAAGGAATTCAAGAGTACCAAACCTTGATGAATGATCCCATTGTTACAATGATACAATAAATTGATCTTTAGTGTGCAAGTCCAAGGTGTTAGGAATGAAAGTGTCATGCACCAATAAGCATGAGAGACTTTCACATAGAGGTTAGTTTTTTACTGATAATAGTTTTTATAACACTTTATGGGAACAAAATTTTAGTTATTTAACTAGGAATTTGGTGTTATTCTTAGTCAATAGTATTGAAGATAATCTATAGAGCACCTATTTATTACAAATGTATAATCCACTAGTTTAAGTATCCATAATCCTTTAAAATATGTCTTTTCAAAATCCACTTCATTAAAATTATAATATTATACCCTCTTATTATATATATCAAGCCCAAAATTCTCTCAATTTCACCCAAAATTTTCCTAGACCAACAAGATACCATCCTCCCCATAGTGTTTACCTCCCTCCTACCCTATCTCAACCCTTTTGGCAATCTTAGCAAAGCATAAAATATATCTTATTAGACTTCAAATAGTATATGAGGGATATCAATAAGGAGATCATTATATAGTGTCTCCATCCACCATACTTTGTCAATTATATAGTGATGGTGGATGGTAGGATGATCTTTATAAACTCATTTATCTTCACTAGTAAGAAAGGAAGATTTAAATAAGGTATGAGGAGGAATGTTTGGCTAAGAAAATTAGAGCCAATAAAGAGTGTATACATATATTGATTATGCAAACACAATCAATTAATCCCTAAATAGTTCCTTCTATTCCCAACTTTACATAAGATTCCCATACAACCATAGACCATCCCATGGAAAGATAAGCCTCTATGCTCAATATTCCAAGATTTATGCAGGAAAATCCTTTTGAGCCTTCAAGTATGGCTCCTAATTTAATGATCCTAAGTTTTAAAGGCCCTTCTTTTTAAAATATCCTCTACCCATGCCAAAATAAAAGACTATTCTTACATAGGATCCTCAAACCCATACATGGAAACCTTATTAGATTAAGTAATCTAATTTTATGATGCCTAACCTTACTAAATCCACTCCTATTTTTTCAATTAAACCCCCTTATCCTCCCACTATATCCCTTTTAATAGGAGGACTAATTATATGGAGTATTTAAATATCATGTATATTAAGAGGAGAGTAACTCAAGTGAGGATGAGGAAGAGACAATAATAGGTATCCTTCTTTCTCTCATCAAGTTAGAAAGGCCAAACCTAGAACAATAATAAGAAAATTGAACTAGTTATCCTAGTTTTTATCTCATAGAGGAAGCGGTACTTGAGGATGAACGTTTGAATTCCCTTCACTAATAATAATGTTAGACCCCTAACCTAATATAGTAACTTCATCCCTTTATTTAATAAGAAACAAGTTCACTTCTTCCTCCTCCAGAGGAAGAATCCAAGAAAGAGGGATAAGTTGGTATTTTGAGCTTATTTGGGGAGCTACAATTCTACATAAGGGAAGAGGCCCTTAAGGGTGATAAAATTGGTGAAGGGGAGATCATGATTCAAGGGGAACTCCTTGATAAACTTAATAATTTTTTATATACACAAAAAAGTGGTGAGGAGTTACGGTATTTATTCAAGACTCTAGAGGTAGGTTATGTTCCTCTTTGAGGTGACTATGGCTTGGCTAAGACTGAGTGGTGTGGCTTTATCAAGAAAATATATAACCAAAAATCCAACATTGATATGTTTGATATTTTCAAAGATGAATATTAACTATTAGATAATACTATAGTTTATTTCACCCCCCTAAGAGGTAACATAGTCCTATCTTAGTCTCAACCTCCTAAGAAGCAACACCCACTCCCTCTTAAGCCCAATCCCAACATGTATCACAAAGATGAGGAGGACCTCATAGTGGTAAGTGTGATTTATTCTCACCCTTTTAGGAAAATCATAGGGGAGTTTCCAAAGGACAAATTTAACTCAAAGGAGTAGCTACATTATAAACAAAGGAGTCTACCCATTGAGGAGGAAGGAACTAAAGAGATGTTAATCCTTAAACCCCTATTTCTCAAAACTATTGATTTATACTACCAGCATGGAAAGAAAGTATTTGCTTATCTATATTTTCTACTCAATAAAATTTTGCACAATAAAAATGGCCTCAATGGATTTTATTTTGACCCAAGGGGACCAAATCCCTTGTTTTCATTTTTTAGATAGTAGACTAGCTGTTTTTATTTTCCCAAAGTAGTTACGTACACATGTAAGCAACTATAGGATAGCTTGTTATTTCCTTTACCCTAATTTCTTTCACACATTTTTTTGTTCCTTTTTTTCTTTATTTATTGTGAAGTATGTTCTTAAATGTTAGGATAACTACTATTACATGAATAGTGTGTGTATGAGTGTGAAATGTGAGGGTGGGACATGGTACATACACATATGAAACTAATGTAGAGATCTTGTTTTCACAAGAATCTCACTATCAAGGTGCATGTATTTCAAGATTCTACAAATCCATTCCAAATGGATTATTTTAAAATAAATTGGACTCATGATTATTAGGTAAGTAGCCTATAGAGGTCATAAAAAGCATTGACCCTTTAGGTCACCATAATTTTCATAGACTTCATAAGACATTACATATAAGGTTTTTATGCTTACACAATAATGGGTCCCTTAAAAATAGTCTTTCACATGGATGTTCCTTATAAGTGATCAAGGATACAAGTGCATTAATATCATCACCTCAAATAAGTATTTATGCATGCCTATGAATAGATATTTGTTTCATTCCCATACATAAATGTGTCCACACACTTATACAATACATATAATTAAATCCCTATGCAATTGATGTGTGTAAGGTCCCCATTCTTAGGTAGTAGTAGGTAAGGAAATGCATAGATCATAAGACCTAATTGAGTGCACACACATGATATTTTAAATTTACTTGTGCACTCTTATTTAGGGGATTATTAAGTCCATGATATGGGGTCCTATAATCAAACTCATAAATTTTCATCTATACTTCCATTATTCATAGGTTGCACTCTAGATTATGCATTACAACCTGCATAGTTTCACATCTCTCAAACATCTCTATGATATTATAATACATCACCTAACAATTTATAGTAATGTCGTGCATGCACTTCTATGTGGAGCATCTCAAAGCTAAAATGTTCATGAACAAGTTACACAAGTCATATATTCAAGTTCATAGGTGTGTGCTCCAAGTATACATTTTATTATGCACTCTATTCTAAGAGGGTTATCATCATCAAATGATGAATTCCCTTACCTAAATGTAGATAATTTCAGCTATGAATTCATTTTTCATAGGCTAAATACTAAACCACATGTCATCTCTTCCAACAAAATCACATCTCCTGAAAGACTCCCCCACACACCCTTACACAACTTGTGTCTAATTTAAAATCATGTGTATATTTTAACACACACTTAATATTCAAATAAAAATGCACACTTCCATCCATGTAGACTCTCTACACACAGTTTGTGTATAACTTAGTACATATAGTTAAATCTACACATGGTACCAAAATATAGGCACACATAAGATTTTCCCACTATGCCCATAGAGATGACATAGCAAGATCTAATAAAATTCTATGTAGCTTCCACACCAATTGATCTTATAATGAGATAAATGTGGTAGGAAATCAACTGTGTTAGTTGATTTTTATTGGATATGAATGAATTTGAGTCAAGACAAGTTTAAATACAAAGTAATTATGAGATTATAGAACATGGCCACATGGCTTCCCTAATATCCCAAATGCCTTCAATCCCTAATACACATGTAGATCTAGGAGAATCCTTCCAGATAATTTCACGGTCAAAGTGTCAAGCCTAAATTGAATTAACATGGCTTATAGTAATTATTATGAAGACTTTGGTGATCTTAATTAGCCTTGGATTATGGGCACCATTTTTAAATTCAATTTTTTATCTATAACTTACAATGGAAAATTTATTACACATAGCCTTTTATATTATTATATAATCCTTTATTTTTATTGTAAAAATGTTGACATTCTAGGAATCATAATGCTACCAAAATTTTACCTCCAAGAGCCCTCTTTTAGTTTAACAATCTATGAGATCATGGGGAATCATTGAGTCGACTAATAGTGATGAGAATACTATAATGAATTGGGTTCTTTAATGATTACTATTTAAATTTAAATTCCATCTTACATAATTTAAGATTCATTTTTAGGTTATATGTTTGTCTTGTTATGGGTCTTTATTTATATCTCTCAAATCATTGATTCAAATATTGATGGTTCTTATGCATCATTATTTATCAAGAGTTAGGTGTTAAAACCTTGGTAAATTTAATCTATTATGGGAATTTAACTAGTAAATAAAGAAATTATATAATCTTTTATTTTATATATTTATGGTTTAACTTTCATCTATCTTTTGGTACATGTTATTATAGAGATTGAGTGGAAGTAAGTGTTTGATTTTTCATACTAGATTAGATGACTATGATAAGCTTGAATGGTACATTAAAGAACTCAATTAGTAAACCCTATGTTATTTTTTAGATCATTATTGAAATTATATTTTCTATATTAATTTAGGATTTTATCCCTTATGATATTTAATCTCATGAATAATAATATGTTGATTCAATGAACATCTAAAAGCATAGGTCATGGTTTTAATTACTATTGTTTCAACGTTATGCTTGGATGTTTGTAAGGTTTAGCTTTAATTATTTGTTTTTGTTACGTACAAAATGAGAAGAGATAATGTATATATTTATAGGATCATCGAGATCATTGATAACTACACCAAATATCTATAGGGAATCCAATGAGGTCATGATAACTTGATGAAGAGTTCTATTAGACTCCACTAATATTTATTAAGTAGTTGTTAGATGTGGTTTCTTTTGTGAATTGTTTTACCTTATAGATATTATGTTTAGGTCTCAAAGATCCATACATGGTCATATGACCTAATAATATCTCATGGATAATATTTAATATTTATAAGTGATTAGACATCTATAATATAATTAGACAAATAATAGTGCTTATGAATGCTTTGAGTGATCTTCAAAAAATAAATATATTTAGTTCAGAAAGCAATTTGATTCTATGTGTAAATATGAAATATTCATATTTTGATGTATGGATTTATAGTGTAATGCAACTTTATTAGATTCCATGAGTGCCTAGATGTGTTAAAACTAGTGAAAAAGGTGGTATAGTTTACGATAATGACCACAAACATCACCCATGACCTTACGTAAGTTTACTAGGTGTTCAAGCTTAAAAGAGACTAACATGGAGCTCAACATTTTGTGAATGGATGTCTTCATTTTATTATTTTTTAATTGATCAAGGTTAATATTTAGATGTAATTGAAAGGTTTAATTGATTATATTAATCACTCCTTCATGATGTTGTAGTATTATTGGTTTTTTTCTCTCTATCATGGATCATTATAACTCTAATGTATTTTTGCATTGTGAAATTTATTTATTCAAATAATTTAGTCATTAATTGATTTGTGTGTTGTATTTTATAGGTATGACTTCCTTAAATTAGGGTTTTTTAAAACTTAAAATTTTGGGATTATGATAGTTTATATCATAGCCTTTGTTAGGCTAAATCAAGAAAAACTTTATGAAATATTTGATTTAGAAATGCATGTTTAATGTGTTAGGATGTTTAAAATTAGAGAAAAATGCAACCATTGGAATAATATAAGTGATCTAGTTAGCAATCATGAATCAAATGAACATCATCAAACTAAAACATATATGTAACATAGTGGTAGCCATGTTGTAAATAAAGATAACACTGAATAATAATTTACTACTAAACAAAATGCTATATTTAATTCCATATTGAGTGCATTTTATGACATTATGGACAAATAGAAGGCTTTAGTCAAATTTTTACCCATTTGGAAAGCATGAAATAGGGTTGAATAAAATAATAACTTCCTTAATGAACATCCATGATGACAATAGGTTGTGAAACTCATCATTAACGAGATGAAAAATCTTCATTCTCTGACATAATCTAGTGAAGACATTGTGTATGTTACTAAGGCAAGGAGGATTAATTTAGATAAGTATTTCACTCTCCATAATATGGGTTCTAACATTAAAGTATGCAACAGATCTTACCAAGTTGTAGGTGATGTTGCTTTGTGGTGGAATCATTTATGTACCCTCAAAGGGCATGATACCATTTATATTTTAATTGAAAGCTTTCACAATAAACTAAGAAAAAATGTATATGAAAAAATATAGAAAGAGAAAAAAATCATAGAATTTCAATTGCTATAACAAATAACTATGATAGTTTTTTAATATGAGAACAAGTTTATGGGACTTCTATGTCATGTAAATTATATAAAAGACTAGGAAATAAGGTAACTAAGTTAAAATTTAGGTTGAGTGAGATAATCATGCATGATGTAAACATGACCAATCCAAAAACCTTATCTAGTAATTTTGAATCAACACATCATGCTGATGAAAAGGATAAGTCTTGTCAAAAGAAAAGATAATAACTTTAGAACAACAATGTTGTACCCAACATACCCCCATTAATTTTTTAGAATATGGACCCATTATATTTTTCAAAAGGTCTATACATATATTGAAAGTATTCTAAATTGAGAAATTTATGTATTGCACTAAATTTTCTATTCAATAAACATATGAACATATTTTATTTATGAATAATAACCTACTAATTCTCTTTAGAAGTTGTGTATGTGCATGTCTCATTTCATTTTGGTTTTTAGAAAATTTGTTTGAAAATATGCTTTGCATGATTTGGTCATTGAAACTTTTTTTTGAAATCTTATTTTTTACAGTGTTAAACACTTCATACCTATATAAACCTTGACATAAAGTTACTCCTTAGTGTTTTTGTTCATAGGTTTTATTTGAGACAATTATTCAGAGTTTTTATTTGTAGATTGGACCTTTGCAACTATTTTCACCATTTTTTAAATTATTTTCCATGTAATATTTGGGACCCAAGTTTTTATAAATTTTACACTTTGACTCATTTTTTTCTTTGGATAATTTATTTGATGAAACTCTTAGGCAAAATTACTCGGCTCAAAACTAGTCTTCAGCAAAATTGTTTAGGACTCTTTTTCAAAATTTTTGATTTGTATAAGTGTTTGGAGGAAATGTTTAGAATATTTTTTGGCATTTTATTTTTCATAATTTTGGTCTTTGAAACATTTATTTGGCATAAGTGTTTGAATAAATTATTTGGGACTTTGGTTTGGTTCACTTTGGCCTTTGGCAAAAGTTTTTAGAACTTTTGTTTGAAAGATTCATTCACCTAATTATTTTTTTTTAATGATATATATATCAAATCCTAAAAATTGATTGCCATTGTGGCATAGTAAACTAAATTGAATCAAGTGATGAAATGACACTTGGAAAAAGTCAATGATGTAGCACTCCTATTAAGCATCAACAATGCCTACATGGCATACCCACCAAATAAAGTGGAAAAGTTTGAATTGAACAAACAAATTAAAGTTTTATATGTTGGACCTTAATAATACACAAACTAGAATTTAACCCCAAATATATATAAAAGATTTATAAATGAATTATGTGCTCACTGATCATAATTCACCTTCAAAATCACTTTCTTTTGTATTAACAAGCCATAGATACGTGTGTTTTAATCATATAGTACACCTAGGAGAGTTGAGATGTTAAATTGAGAAATAAAATGTTGTCAATATAATCAATTAGAAATGACATCCTCATCAAAGAAATTTTGAGGAATCCTTCCCCCATAATTATTTTATATTGAGGATTTGACTATGTATGAAGACACAATATTTGACCCCATAGTATTAAAAAATGACTACAATAATAATTAAACACTATGGGAGGTGATTAATTAGGTTCACACCCACACCCAAAAAGAGAGATTTACTCCAAATCAATGAAAATTAGCTACAGACCTCCTCCCCTTCAAATACCAAGGACTGCACTTCATAATAGCCAAGTCGTATGGCATGCCATGCATTGACCTCTTAAAAGACTTGTTATTCATTGGGAAAGTGACTGGAGGCATGTTCTTTCACCATTTTTAGTATGATATAGTCATAGTATGCATCTCAGGTAATGCATTTAAAATTTATCTATCTGTCCTTATTGTAGATGATAAATACAATTTTCATAGGGTAGTCTCATGAAAGAAATAAAAATCAATTTAAAAAACATTAACTAGCTGGATGGTTCCCAAGGAGACCATTAATTTAAAGGATAAGTAAATTATGCTTATGACCACACTTAATGATGACCTCAAATTTGACATTCACTTTGGGTAAAGTAATCAATGCAAGTCTAAGAAAACATGTGTTACATAAGGATAAGAGGCCACATGGAGGGAATTTCTATATTGATATCCTATCTTCTTGATATAATGATGAGAGTAGTTTATGTACACAATCGGTCACTCTAAAACCCAACTCCAAAATTTATCAAAAATCTTATATGTGATTCCTATTACTTTATGCACATATACACATACACCTAAAATATCATACATGGATGTCTACCACTATGTATGGATGGCCATCCATGAGTCCCCATTACCTAGAATATCTAAAAAGATTAAAGATAAATTGTTGATAGGGGTAATTTAATGGTTATACCTAGACAAAATTATTATTATGGTCACAGGCCATATGGTAGGACCCATATGCCTCACCAGATATGTGCCCAACAAACTAGAAGAATATTAAATTTCATACCAATTATAGTAGTGGATAGATGAATATGTGTACAATAAGAAGAAATGATCCCTCTAAATATCTCACCTCATGATTGGGAGGCTTGTTATATAAATCATAAATAATTTTATGAGGTTGGTAGGGATAGGGAGTACTACTCAATATCCACACTACTGGATAGGAACAAGAATACACATGGACATATATAAAAACACATGAAAGGCCTTGGTATTCCCTACCATTATGAGCCATATGATCATGAATTATTATTTCTCAATACCAATATGATGCCCAAGTCAAGAAACATGTAAAAATATTGGGGCTAGTTGAAGACCTCTTGAAAATCATTCAAGGGTAACCATTTGTCTCAATTGTAGATGCATAAACTAGACTCTCACCTATTAAAGGATGGGATACCTCAAATTATTGGGTCAATAAGCTCCATAAATTATTAAAAGTCTAATGTAAGCCTTAAAAGACCCTCCTTGTGACATTAAAAGTTGTAAATAAGGAGTCAAGAATGCCTGATTCTTTAGTTAGGGGAGCACATGATAATCCCATTTGTCTTGATTTTTATACAATTGTAGATGCATAAACTAGACTCTCACCTATTGAAGGATGGGATACCTCAAATTCTTGGGTCAATAAGCTCCATAAATTATTAAAAGTCTAATTTAAGCCTTTAAAGACCCTCCTTGTGACATTAAAAGTTGTAAATAAGGAGTCAAGAATGTCTGATTCTTTAGTTAGGGGAGCACATGATAATCCCATTTGTCTTGATTTTTATAATTGATAAGGACCTACCCAAAAACTTGATACATCAATACTAGAGGTTGATATTATGGTTACCTCAAACACATGCACTTAGGAGGAATATTCCATAGCTAGGAAAATAAACATATGTTATAGGAGGAAGCCATGGGCTCACCACCTCCTCAAAGTCTAGCTATTGAGGCACCATCAAAATAAAGGCCATCAGGATAGTTGGCTATAGGTGAATCCATGGATGAGGAGGAGGAACATTAAAGAGCTATGATTATGAGCCTCTAAGACACCATGGTAAAAACATCACTACATGGGGAACCATCAGGTGAGGAAGAAACCCCTTCAATTTATTCTAATCTTATTGTGTCTTATGTTTCTTCTTTCATTGGTCATTCATTTGATTATGTGTCCCTCAATATTAGTGGTCCCCCTCCCCTTTTGGTACCTAGTGTAGAGGTTGTTTCCTCTCAGACAAGTGTCCAACCAAGTCTACTTGTTCCAAAGGCACATGATGTTCCTTTTGCCCTCACTAATTTTATTCCTATAGCCATTACACCTCATCCAATTATATCTTTGTGTCCATACATCTTATTTCCAATATGATTGCTTCCACCACTATTATAACACCTCCAAAGACTAAAAGGAAGGAAAGTAAGAAATCTATAGGGATAATTTCAAGCCCTTAACTTAACATTTCATCTACTCTATTGGGTTTACCAGTGTCCTAGTTCATCCCAAGACACTACTATGGTAACATTAAATAAGGATAAAACAAAGAATCCATTTTATATAGTCCACCCACTACCTTAATATAGTGGAGTGGATAGATAAAAATTAAACTAGCCTTCCCTTCCTGATCCACTCCTTAAAGAAGATTTTAATTAATCCTCAGGGGATCTATTAGGTGAGACTATAGTTCAAGAGACTCAACCCACATATATAACTCAATTTGTCTTCCCTTAATGGAAAACTAATACATAATCATAGGCTTATCAAAAGCCTAATATTATAATTCTAGAGTTTCCCAAAGTGAGTTCTATATTTGAAAATTAGAAAAGGATCATACAAAGGGTAGAGAAGAATAAAATGGAAGGTGAGACTAAAAGGGGCATCATTTTGGAATAAATACAATAAGTATTTACATTATCTTAAAGAAAAAATAGAAAGTTAGGGTAGTCCTAGTACATTGAGCATTTCAAATCCTTTTTTAAAACCCAAAAGGATTCTTTTTTTGAGAATAATGAAGGAGATGAAACTGAAAAAAAATCTAAAAATAATTAGAATAAATAATGGAACAATATCAAATAGTGGATGTTCCCATATAGATAAAAATTGATGTGTAAAATGCATCACCTAGATTGTATAATATCCTAGAGTATATTTATATAATGAGGGTTGAGTTAACACCTCATATAGTTGAGACTAATTTTTTTTTTAATTATTTGAAACCAAACAAAAATAAGTTTAAGTTCATTATTATTTATAAAACTAGTAAGGCATATACCCACCTTAATTTGATGGCACCATTATAGGCTATAAATTCCCATAACCTAGTAGTCATCATGACATAATAATCTAAAGAATGGATCATAGTAGCTAAGGTAATAATGCCTAAATATGTAGAGTAATAAACCCTCATATTGTATATTTTAAAGGAACTAAATCTATCATAGGTAAGGGAATCCATGGGTAGGCTCATTAGCAAGGCTAATTTTATTTATCTATTTTAACAAGATTTAACCAAACTCAAGTAGAATTTTCAATGAATGACATTAGAAGATATAGATGTTGAGTTGAAATTTAAAATTAAAAATGTCACAGTGGAATAAATATTCAATATCAACCTTAGAAAGATCAAATGTGAACATGCATGTCTAATGGAACAAGTCAACATGGTGTATAGACCTCCATTCTTGAATATGGAAATTATCAGGTACTAAAATGATATTACTGACAAACGCTTTCAAGTATTGGAAGTAAAGAATAGTTTTTATGCTTCAACTTCATGTTTAACATAAGATACAACTTTAACACCTCTAATAACTAGTAGCACTATGCAATCAACTATAAATCCTTAGTTAAAGGTTAATTTTATATGTAGTCATGAAGATAAGACTAATCCTTGTACTAATAGTTTACTTATACATAGTACATACATGTTAAATTTTCCACACATTATATTTCATTATATAGTCTAACTTATTTTGATGTACTTGTAGTTAACTGTGAGCATACACACATGCAATTTTGATGATAAAAAAAAATGAGGTTCTTATTGCATAATTTAAGTATGATTTTTCATGGACTTACAGTATGAGGTTCTAAAGTGTGCAGAATTATTTTCTCTCTAGTATAGTATTCTAGGTGTGTGTCATAACTACCCTAGACACCTTTCTAGTCTAAGTTATAATATCCTATCTAAGGGTATGCCATAGTAAATATAAAAGGGTAAACCCTTATTTGAGACCATTATATTTCCTATACCATTTCCCCCAAATGCATAACTATTTTTTGTTTGTAGGTGTGAAACAACTATAAATATAAAACATTAGTCCTTAAAACACTTATCCATAAATGAACCAGTCTAGGAAGTGACCCCTTGGGACCATAAAACCTTATTTTGTACTCTACCCTTCCCTCCTTTTGAAGTTTATTTTATTAATACCTACCCACTATAGAATAGATAATGCCCATCCATCCAACTCAATTAATTTTTGATTTACTTACTAGGATTCATTTCACTTCAAGAAAACCTAGTTTAAAACATGAATTTTCAGCCCACTATTCCACCATAAGGTTGTTGAACCCATACCTATAATTCATGCCCTAGAGTGGATTTTATCTCCACTGAGATCTTAAAATGTTAGAGGCTACTTTTTAAAATTTGGGGATGTGCACAAGACCCAAATAAATATGAAAGAAACTAGTTCTAGAAGGAGGGACACTTATTTTCCTTCCTTAGTGATAGGTTATCCCTACATTTGAGATACACTAAAGAAACCCAAGAGAGTTATTATCTCTAGGGCCCAAGCCATCACTTTGGTTTCCTCTTTATCAATAGATAAAAGACCTAGATATATATTGGTTGTTCCCAATAGGCCTTTAGATAGGACACCATCTCCATTAAGAAATATCCATCCCATAAATCATATTATGGCCCAAAATTTTTGGTTCATTAGATCTACCATTGTCATCCCAGGGGACATGCATAATTGGCCTAGGAACCTAGAGAAGTATCTACCTTCTTTCTCCCCCTCAAGATGAAGAACTATAGAGGAACACATAAAGTATTTTAAGCCTACTTTTAGGTTAATGAAATTTTACTGATGAAGATGTTGAATGTAGGATTTTACCTTTTAATTTATAGGATGATGCCTATGATTAGTAACTCACACTTCAAGAATACTTAAGTACTTAATGAAATGCATGTTATAGAATTTTATTTCCCAAATTGGATAAGTTACTAGCCATGGAATGGTGTATCAACACTTCACTATCATGAATAAGGAGCCTAATGAGCCAATTTAGGATTTAAATGTAAGGTTTTAGAACATGTACACTTGGTTTAGCCTAGAGTATAGACCAGATAGATAATTGGCATTGAAGATGTAAAAAATGTGTTAGAACCAATCATTGCAATATTCCTACAAAGATATATTACTACCACCACTCTAGCTTTAACATACGAATAGGATATCAATATTGATGAAAAATTGAACCCTAAAATACCAATCACTCCCAACATCAATGATGGTTTTCCATCTATAGATCTAGTACCTCATATTAATCAAAATGTCTATACTTTTAACTAGAATCAATTATTTTCACTATCTCCTCTAATGTAGTAAATTCCAAATCATAACTATGTTTATATGAATAATCAAGTGCAAATGAATAGTTATGATCAAAACCAACATTCAATGCCATCTAATACTATGGTCGCATAAGGCACTAATTATACTAAAGCAAAACTAGATTATATATAAATAATTGTACTAAAATTGAACAATGACTTATTAAACATGTAGAGGAAGATGGGTAACACTAATATCTAGAATAATAACTAAATTTTTTGGTTTAAAATATACAACATACATTTCAATTTTTTTATGAATAATATAGAACAATAATAACCCAACAAGTTGACATAAATCAATATAGTAGAAATGGCTTTGCCCTATTGGTGTAGACTCCAAAATACATCATAACATGGTGAAATTGAATGTTTGGAATTATGTTTAGTGTTTGAGATATTCCAAATAAAGATGGTAATTCAAGTCTTGATGAATAATCCACTAGAGTTTCACCTAAAAGTTAGTTTTTTAAAAACTACAATTGTATTTGAAACACATGAGGTTTTTTTCCTAGGTCTAATCCTCCAAATAATACCACTATTATATTGAATCTAAGGGGTGAGAAAAAATTCACCTCCCCTAAAATGGAATGAACAAATACACAATAAAAAGGATCAAAGAAAATGAGGGTATAACATTATTGAAGACATGAAGAAGATTAAATCCAA
The DNA here is from genome assembly GCA_037957365.1 of Torreya grandis. Taxonomy (NCBI): domain Eukaryota; kingdom Viridiplantae; phylum Streptophyta; class Pinopsida; order Cupressales; family Taxaceae; genus Torreya; species Torreya grandis. Next base: position 228,595 of record JARHVA010006731.1, on the reverse strand, counting down.
TATCACTCTTCATGAATTAGCTTAGATCACTGAACAAAAAGAGCTCTTCTAGAGGTTTATTACAAGGAAGGAAATTGTAGAAAAGATAAAGGTTTCTCACACCAATATAATTTACAAAAGTAAACAAAAATTTCCACTTTTAATTTTGACTATCAGAGCATTTAGAAATAACATCCATAATTATTTAGTTGATTCTAGAGCCTCAACCAAGGTGATACCAACTTACATTTTCCAAAATCTTTTTTTGAATCAAAGCCCATCAAATAGGATGGTTTCACAAATAGATAAGACTATGGTACATGTAATAGGAAAACTAAATGATGAAGACATCTAAGTAGCATATGATCCATGAGTAGAAATAAAAATTGACATACTTATAGTGGATATTCAAGAAAGGCATATACTCCCCCTCAATAGGGACTATTCCAATACATTTAATGGGTATGTATAAATAGACTTATCTCACATTTTGTCACCATGGAGAGATGTTGAAAACTAGATTCAAATGGACTGAGAGTCAAGAATGAATCGCCCTATTATTGAATACAATAAAAATAATTAATAAGTAATTTATAAATCTCCTAACCTTGGGATTTATACATTTACTACAAATTATGATGTATAGGAACCACAAGTCTATGGACCCTCCCACTTATGGACTCTCCACTTCAATGAAGCAAGATCTAAACAAAGACTAGGAATTATAATTGAATTGGTGGACCCATGAAGAAATAAATACATAAAACATATAAACTATAATTCCCTTTCACCAACAATAGAGAAAAATATTAGGCACGAATTTTGGGATTGCATTTTTTTCTAAAAAATAATGTCAAATAATTACTAATCTATGGGGATTAAGAACTATTAGTCAATCAAGTTAAGAATAAATACCAGTGCAAGATATCATACCTAAATAGGTAAAAAAACAGATCCTATGTTTTAATTAAGTATTTTGATGCCTTCAATATAGTGGTTAACCCTAGAGAACATAATTAATCTAAGGATTCACTAGCTACTTTAGTTGGAAACTTAGCACCTCTACAATAATTTAAGGTACATAGATTCTCCATTGAGCTAGTACCTTGTCCATTTGTTATTGAGAATGTGGAAAATTTCCATGTCTTCGATAATGACCAATATATCATCCAATTCTTGACTAACTCATGGAAATTTGAGCCTCAAGTAATTAATGATAATGAGATTAGTTACCTATGCCAAGAGGAATTATGGAAAGGAGTCATTTAGCTAAAGGAAATTTGCCTCCCTTTAGGAATGGTTTCTTTAGAAAGGACATTTGATTTGGATACTCAAGAATAGTAATAAAGGTATCCAAAATTAAACTAATATAAAATCAAAATGGAGAATTTATGAGATGAATATGACATGTGCTATGTTAACATTGGTCTCAGTTGCACTCTAGAAGAAAGGCAAAGGGTGAAGAATATACTCACCAAATACAAAGATGTGAATACATGGACACATAAAGACTTGAATTTTTTCAACCCAAGGGTCATCACCCATAAAATCCCATTGAATTTAGGCCACAAATCATTCAAAAAAAGATAGAGGATAGTAAACCCTATCTTGGAATCTCATATTCAGAAGGAACTAGAAAAGTTGTTGAGTGCCAAAATAGTTTTCCCTATCAGACATTTTACGTGGTTAGATAATTTAATTATACTTGAGAAGAAGAATGGATAAAATAGACTCTATGTTGTTTTTAAGAACTTGAATAAAGCTTCTAAGAAAGAAAATTATCCATTGGCTTCCTAAGACTAGGTCATTCAAATAGTGAGTTGTTTAGGAATGATGTCCTTCTTGGATGGATTTTCAAGATATAACCAAGTACTGGTAGAGTTAGAGGATATAATAAAGATAACATTAACCATACATTGGTATACTTATGTGTATAAAAGGATTAAAATTTTCCTAATTATCATGGGAGATACCTTTTCGTGACCATGGATCATGCATTCTAAGGGTTGATAATTATGTGTGTGTGTGTGTATACACACACACACACACACAGATATATATATATATATATATATACATATATATATATGTATATATATATATATGTATATATATATATATGTATATATATATATATCTATATATATATATATATATATCTCTATATATATATATATATATACATATATATATACATATATATATACATACATATATGTATATATACATATATATATATATATATATATATATATACATGTATATGTATGTATGTATGTATGTATGCACTTAAATCCACTGACTCCACCAATTACACTAATTTCACTAACTTAACCTAATAATTACATTTCTTTTTTAATTAACTAATATCCCATTCCCTATTTGATACATCTTATAAACCTTATTCTATCACATAACTAACTAATCTCCTTCATTAATCTACTAACAAAACCCATTTACCCACTAACCTACTCCTTAAGGCACTTGCCAATTTTAAAATACAATTTATTCTACCTACCCATCTAACACCATATTTCTAGTAATTCTTGAACCCCTAAATCCTAATAGAGATTTTGATAATTGGATAATTCTATAAATATACTCCATTTTATCCCCTTTTCCTCTAGAATTCTTCATTTTAGAGATTTTCAAGGAATTTAAATTTTCTTAGAAATATCCTTGCCATTGATCTCAATGGCTCAAAATTAAATTTGAGCCATTGATCCTTCCCTCCATTTCCTATATAAATAAGTCCACCCCCTCCATGAAACTAACACATGAAAAATTCAAGCCTTATTATTATATTTAATCCTCCACCATCTCCCTTGCATCCATAAAACCATTATAGAAAGTCACTATCAATCTCAAAGGTCCATTGGAAGCCATTATAAAACATATGCAAACAATCCAACATTTACCTATTTCACATCAAATATCAATTTGGAAATCTTTTAGAGGAGCTATAAAGAGGTAAAATGATGGTAATAAGTCTTATAGTAATCTGATTATCTCGTTTATGCCATCCCTTTGATGTTTTTTATATTTTGGGTTTTTATTACTAAAAATATTAATATAAAGCAAATTTAAAATATAGGCTACATTTTGGTGACCATAGTGGGAGGTTACTCCCTAATCTAGCCTATTAATATTGTTAAAGTGATTTGAAATCTTGTAGGAGCAACTAGACATGATTTAAGCATTTGAGTTTGAATAAAAAACCATCATGTATAAGAGAGTTGTAATCTTACACTGGTATTAGTGATATTATAGTAGCAATTTTTCAAGAAAATAGTGATATTACATGAATTTTTGGCTTTAACCACTAAAATTATAAAAAATTTAGCACTTTCTAGTCTTTATGTAAAATCATTACTTAGAAAGTAGTGATATTGCCCTGTTAATAATAGTTTTGTAGGCTAAGTTGTGATTTTATAGGGTCTATTGGTTAGAGTGAATATCTTTGTCTTTTGTTTGTTATTAACCCTTATGAAAGTTTATTTTTTGTATAAAAGTGTCTTTATCTCCTCTATTTGGGAAAAGGAAGGGATAATGAAGAATTTTAGCTATTTGTGAGGAAAACACAATATTATGACTTTTGAATTTGTGGTCTTACCCTGGTAATTACGGGTTTACTTTGTTAATCATGGTTTTTCCAATTTTTTTGTTTACTTTACATCCTTTTCCCTTACCTATTACTAACGTCTGCAATATATATTTTTTTCTATTTGTGTTTCTTGGGAAGGTATTTTATCTCTTATGTGTAGGGAAAGGAATAATTGATCAAGCCTTTAACCATTAGTAAACAAAGTGAAATATTATGACTTTCTCATTTTTGGCTTTGACCTAATAATCATAGTATTTACATCAAGAATTATGATATTTCATATCTTAAGTACATTGTTAAAATTTTGACCTATCAATTTCTAATTTCTAGATAAGGATTATTTAGCTTCTAATAAATAGTCATATGTCATCCTTAATAAGCCAAGGTTTTCTTTCCCATCCTAACCATTTTGAAATTTGGCTGCCTAAATTTGTGCTTAAAAGTGATATTTTAAGTTTGTTGTGTGTAGGACAATAGGTAAAAGAGGAAGAGAAAGGAGAATACAAACTAGACACCTTAGAATTAACCTATTTAACCCCCTAATATAATATTACAAGTCTCAAACCTATGATTTCAAACTGATATTAGTGATTTATAGTATAAGTAGTGATTTTGTGTTTTAGTAGAAATAAAATTCAATATGAGCTATTTGATTGATCTTTTGGCTAATCATTATAGTAAATAATTTATCATTCTATTTACACATTAGAATATATATCATCTAAGGAAATATTTTGAAATTTTTTAGTAGAATCAAAATCTATAAATTATCATAAGCCTAGTTTTCTGGGGTGACATGTGTGTTTTGAAACATTGTAAAGAATAAATCATCTGACTAATATTTATGAAATTCATTTTCATCATAAATATTTTATAATTTTCCATTCTTATGCTAAATCATAGATCATGAATTTCTTGAAATTATGATCTTGTATTTATAGTTGTGATTTTGTTTAATAGTCACATTTTTATAAGTTAACTATTCAATTAGCTACTTGTTTCAATATCGCAACTCATAATCTACTATCTTTCTTAAGAGTTCTGGTTTCCTAGTTTCTATTTTTTATCTTGTATATAAAATACTATGTAATTATAGTATTATAGTGGAGTTGTAGTCTTGGGAAAAATAAAACTACTAACCCCTTTGTGCAGTACCTCTCAAGATGAAGGCACCCTATTTTTTTTCTAACCCTTGTGTTTATAGGAGGGGTTCTAAAAACATAATATTTCACTTTCATTACATATATAAATTTTCTTGATTGTGTGACGTGATTGTATATATTTGTGCTTCTTCACATAGGTAATTCATTGGGAAAATTCAATTGTGCTTGCATGTTTGTTACCCTCTATTGAGTCTAGGATAGCACGTGACATAGAATTCATCCCCATGCATAGGATTATCAATTAGGATTCAATGACATGGATTTAATAACCATGCACTAGACCAAATTCTATGTTATAGTGGAGTATAAAAATCAATAGAGCTATCATTAGGTGTCAAAGCAAAATTTCCCATAAAGGGTTATATGGAGTGAGGGGAATTTAGGATCAAATAAATAAGGTAGTTAGAAAAAATACTCTATGGAATTTAGCCCCACTATATCTTTTCATACATTATGGACTCCCATAGAAACCCTTATACAAGCCTAGCATAAGACCTCTCAACTGTAATAGGTGTTTCACTATCAAAGTCAGGATTAACTCCTAAGAAATCATTAAGTGTAAATAAGGTCAAAATGGTTGAGTTGATTTTTTAATGGGTAATCAGCCTAAAACCTCACCCATGAAGATATTTTATGGTGTGAACATTGAGTTACACAATCTTTTTTGTTTACTAGATTAGGGCATTGTCACTACATTTGTTGTTTGTGTGTTATGTTAGAACCATGTTATTTGTAAACTAAGTTGACCATACCCTCTTTTAATTTTTGACACCTATAGATACCCTTGGGTTACCATCCATTTGTAGATGCCATTATCATATCTATCCCAAAACACATCCATCTACTCATGTTATATTGTTTATTCACCCTATATCTTCCACTCCCTATCTTAAATAAGATCTAATAGCTATCCTATATCTTTCATCTTCCAATCATCTAATACCCATATTATATCCTCCATTAATCTCATAACCATATCATTATATTAAATAAGATTCATCTTATATCTTCCCATTCTCTATCCTAAACAATATAATCATCCATTATATCACCATCCATCTTATAGTATCCTTTCTATCATCTTTGGAATTGGAACCAAATTGTAGTGGTCACTCATCTCTTTAATCCTCATTATCACTTTCTAAATCCTTGAAATAGGTGTTATTAAGATATATATCCTTATCAATATTTTGATCTATCACCTATCACTTCTCCCTATTAGTGTCTTTTCATACTTAACATCCATCCAATCACCATTTTTCTAGTATATAAGGTATTTGATCATGTCACTTGTTTTTAATTCTTGATATATTAAAATATTATAATTATTTTTATTTTGATAATTCTTAGTCATTCCAATATTTAGATCCCTTTCTAAAAATCACCACATCTTTTGACCAATATTAAATTTGATTCCTAGACTGAGTTATTATTCAAAAACTTAGGTATCACCTATCACACTTTATCACATCACCAATTTCTTCATCCAATGTGGTGATCCAAACTCATTCCAAATAAATTAGGATAGGAAAATATTAAAACCAAGATAATGATTTATTGGAGAATCTAGGTGATCAAAATTGAGATTATGATGATACACATAGTGATATACATACTCTTTAAGGACAAGATGACTGACTCAATCCCCTACATAATGATGATGTTAGGAATTTAATTGATTGATACCTCTATGAAAAACTTTATTAGGTTCTAGCCTGAGCCATTAAAATGGGGAGCATACTACCATCAAACTTTGATCAAAATGTCTTACAACACTTAGTCTATCCCTCCACCTGGCTTAATACACTACATCAACATACACACACCAACTAAGTACCTAAATAAAAGGAAGGTGTGGACCAAGAATTTAAAGAATAAGAATGACTTGGATTAATATAAAATAATTTTATTGAGGCTAATATGAGGCAAACTATCCTAGAGGATAGACTAGATCAACTTACATAACATATACACCTTTTACTCCATGCAGAAAATCAACGGTCGTCATACCCCTATCAAAATGCCCACAACTCTAACAGACCCCATAATAGTCATGACCAAACCTTCAATTCTCTTGGAGACCCCAAATTAGCAAAAGAATGGAAAGTGATGAAGGAGACTCTCCAATAAATTGACCCATGCTCACAAGCAATGAAATATAAATATGAATATTTTTTCTCTTCTACCTTGAATTTGAGCATTTTGAAAATATCTTTCCCACCACATTTTAAAGTGCCTAAATTTGAAAAATATAGATGGGAAGGTTATCCTTAAGACCATGTATAGGAGTTATATGTGGCTTGCCAAAAAATTTCATATGAAGATGCATACCTACTAATACTTTTCCCAAAAAGTCTCACTAGACTATCCCTCAAATGGTTCATACATCTGCCAAAAGGGTATATATATAGTTTTGGAGAATTAACTATAAAATTTGTAAGTTATTTCTCATTTGACATTGAACATGATATACCCATTTTAGACCTCTATAACACTAAATAGAGAAGTGGGGAAAACTTGGCATCTTTCTTGTAATGATGAATAATCTTAGAAATCCACCTTTAATGCAAAGCACATGAAAATGAACTAGCCAAAATATTTGTTGATAACCTTGATGCTGAGCTAAAATAATAGTTAAAACTCCAATATGCTAAAACTTTTGATAGCATTATTGAGAAAAGGATGCAAATTTAAAGAGCACTTATTAAAAATGGAAAGATTAAACTATACTCCTAAAATGAACAAGGTCAAAATAAAGATAAATCCTTTTTAGCCAAGTCAAAAATATTCAACAAGAATAAGAATGTTGTGGGAGATATGATTACATTTCCAAGCAACATATTCCAATAGTGTAAAAGAGGAATCCCATAGATCAACATAATGTCTCCACTATTCAAGTACTATGAGGTAAACCAAAGCCTCAAAATGGAAAAAGACTTATTATTAGCCTTGGAGTGCCAATTGAAATAGAACTCAAATAATTTATTGATGTTAACATGATCACTCTTCCTAAAATCTATCCTTTGGATGATCATCGACCTTGACCTGATTGGTACCATGACGATGAATTCCAAAAATATCATAGATTCAAAGGTCATAAAAAAATAGATGTATGAAATTAAAACATTATATTTGAGACCACATTGGAAGAAGTGATATTGAAATAGAAGAGGAGATTACTCCAAATCAATCTACAAATCAATAGCTAGGCATTTATCAAGACCCACTACCCAAGCATGATTAGATAAATAAGAAGCTACCAAGACATCAATGTTAGGCCTCCTCTTCCAATTTCATTGACTATCACATCATGCTATCTCACTAAATAAACCATCAAAATTTCCATCCCCTAAGAGCCTAATCCACCATCACCCACCATATTAAAAATTAACTAGGGCACTGCTAATTATGTGGTTAATACTAAATGTAACAAAATCATAGTTTCTGAAATACCCCAAAAAGACCCATCTACCTTTACATCCCGAAAGGGTAATGTATTTTAGAAAGTTTCAATATTTTATGATAAATCCTATGATATAATTTATAAACATAAAAAGAAACCCACTCAAATCTCATTAATGGAACTTCTCAAAAATCCCCTTTACATTGAGAGATACTCAATCAAATTTTAAATGACCTCAAGGTCCCTAAGTATATTGACACCAATAAATTCCAAGAATTAGTGGGTAATTTATCCCCTTCTCAAAAATTCACCTTTGGTGTCTAGGACATGCCTCCCATTTTCCCTAATCATAACTATCCATTATTCATAAAAGTCTCCATATCTAATCACCACATTCCTAGGTATTCATAAATAGAGGGTCTACATTAAATTTATGAAATTTGGATTTAATAAATAAATTGGGGTATTTTTAAGCATATTTAAGGCCTATTATAATTATTATATAATCATATGATGATAATGAATAGTCATCTATAAGAACTATTTACGTTTAGATTGTCATGGGACCTATGGTACATCAAACCTTGCTCCATATTATAAATGTTCATTTACCCTATAATATGTTGTTAGTTTATCCTTAGATATATGAGATGTAAGTTGTCACATATACCCTACATCAATGTCTAAAATTTCCTCACTTAGGCATGGAAGTCACCATTCTTAGGGAAATTGATCATTTTTTACAGTTGCCAAATACATCAATCAATATCTTTATATTCTTATCCTAGCATAGATAATTCCATTTTAAGGCAAAAAACTACTATATATGCTCTGATATATAAAATCACATTACCTAAATTCATTCATCTAAAAATCACATCCATAGAGTGTGTGGAATATGAATATAAAATCTTTTGTGTAGGTTATTTACCTCTTTCCCCATGTAGTTATGGGTCCTTGACCATGCAGAATACTATTTCTATTAGCTATCAATTTGTACTAATAGACTTATAGAGAGTAGGATTATTATTATTAGAAGAGTATACTGATTAATCAAATGAATTATGGCTTATCCTAGAAGATGAGGCCCTCACATCTCCTAGAAAAAGATACCCCTGGATCCAAAAAATTATAAAAAATATGCATTATCACAAAAAAGGATTAGGGAGACATGAGTAAGGTAGGCTTGAACCTATAACAACTCAATGACATTAAAAATATCTTACATTATGGTACAAAATACTTGATGATGACTTAAATTATATCATTATGGATATTTCTTCGGTCCTTAAGGAGTCTCTCTTTAATAAAGAAATAAAGATAGGTTTTATTTATAGTCACTACGAAGAGATTGCTACCAAAAACATTTTTCTTGATACCACTATTTCCACCATTAAAATATCCCTATGCTTTTTCCTCTTTAATTGACTAGTATCAACATTAGGAGCCATCCTTTGATATGTTTCAAAATGATGAGGCAATCTTAGAATTTATGGGATCTTGAGATTTCATGCCTTTTGGAAACAATAAGAAAGGATTGTGTGTGTGTGTGTGTGTGTGTGTGTGTGTGTGTGTGTGTGTGTGTGTGTGTGTGTGTGTGTGTGTGTGTGTGTGTGTGTGTGTGTGTGTGTGTGTGTGTGTGTGTGTGTGTGTGTGTGTTTGTGTGTGTGTGTGTGTGTGTGTGTGTGTGTGTGTGTGTGTGTGTGTGTGTGTGTGTGTGTGTGTGTGTGTGTGTGTGTGTGTGTGTGTGTGTGTGTGTGTGTGTGTGTGTGTGTGTGTGTGTGTGTGTGTGTGTGTGCACGTGTGTTTGTGTGTATTTATGTATGTATTTATAAATCATCTTATTTTGTGGAATAAAACCATTCCCTTGACAAAAATGGAGAAAAATAGTTTGATGAAGAACAACCACCTCAAATTCTAGAAAAAATTCCACATGATTTAGCTAAATCAGAAGACTACAATAAAATAGATATAAAACTCCTAAATGGTTTCCATTCAAATATATTAGATCAATGATTGACCCCTTATCTCTAAGTTAAGTCACCCTCTCTCACTGAGAAGGTAATCGAAGTTAATATTAGAACTAAAGGAAGATCTAAATATCATCAAACTAGGCAAAATTCTAACACTTGAAGAGTGTCAATTTATTATTAATTTTCTCAAGGAATTTATAGACATTTATTCATGGTGTTATTCTAATAGCCTAGCCTTAATCCCTTTTTATTTGTGAATAATTTGGTTGTTCATCCTAATGCTAAACCAATAAATCAAAAGTTATGGAATATGCACCCCAAAATGGCCTTTTTAGTCAAGGAGGAACTACAAAAATTATTGGAAGTAGGCTCTATCTTCCATTGATTATTCTAATTGAATATATAATATTGTTCTTATGGCTAAGTCACAAAGAGGAATCTAGATTTGTAAGGACTTTCAAGACATTAACAAGGCATGCCCAAAAGATGACTTCCCTCTTTAGAATATTGATATGATTATGGATTCAACAACAAGATATGAAATGTTATTTCTCATGGATGGTTTTTTGGGATATAATCAAATAAAAATAATTCCTAAAGATCAACATAAAACAACCTTCATCACTTTATGGGGGACCTTTTACTATCAAATCATGCCCTTTAGTCTCAAAAATGTTGGTGCTACTTATCAATGATCAATGATAGTTATTTTCCATGATATGATGCATTATATAGTTGAAGCCCCTACTGAGTTCATAACATAATGTCATCTTAAGAAGAATATTTGAGTGGCTACAAGACTATAAAATTAAATTGAATCTAAATAAATGTGTATTTGGCATAACCTCAAGTAATTTATTGGGTTCCATCATCTCTAAGAGAGGCATATAAGTAGACATGGATAAATTTAAAATATATATATAAATTCCTCCCACTCATAATTTGAAGTAGCTTAAGAGTCTTCAGTGAAAGTTACAAGCTATTCAGTGATTCATCTCTTAGCTCCTAGATAAATGTCACCCATTTACTCATCTATTAAATAAGGGGGCCAATTTTAATTATAAATCTAAGTGTCCACATGCCTTAAATAATCTCAAATAGTATTTGTAAAATAAACCTATGTTATCACCCCTATCATGGGAAGACTGTTACTCTTATATATTTGCGTAACTCCATGTGTGATAGGTGTCCTCACAAAACATAATGACGAGGGAAAATAACAAGAAATGTATTATGTTAGTCACACTTTCATATCTTATGAATTGAATTATACTCCAAATAAAAAATATTTTTTATCTATAGTATTTGCCTCATAAAAAATCTAGCATTATATGCTTAAAAATTAAGTTAAACTCATTGGTAAGGTTGATACTCTTAAAAACTTACTAGCAAAATCAGCCCTCATGTGATGAATGGCTAACTAGATTATGTTATTTAGTGAATTTGATATTGAATATGTTCAACAAATATCCATTAAGGGATAAGTGATAGTATATTAACTACCATAAGCACCTCTTTCCATGACTAAGCCTCTTACCATAACCTTCCAAAATGAATCTATAATGAATACTTTAGAATATAATGGATTGAATCTATATTTTCATGTCTCTTTTACCATGTATGGATCAGGTGTGGGCATCTTCTTAATCACCCCACAAGGTGACCTTATTACAATAGCCTTCTAGTTGGATTTCCCATGCACCAATAATATTTAAGAATATGAGGCTTTAATAACTAGCCTTCAAATAGCCATCTAATGGAACATCTAGTATTTACAATTATTGAGTGATTCAGATCTCATAATGAAGTAGATTAATGGTGATTTCTAGCCTAAAGATTAAAAATTACTTGGTAAATCAGTTGAAGTAGAAGTTTTAGTCTATTACATTTTAACAAGTGCCATAAGGAAGTAATAAAGAAGTTGATTCAATGGCCACTATAGGATATTTAGTAGATCTCCCTAAAGATGTCCTCAAAGGGAATTTGTTGATAGAACATTTGATCCTACCAGTACATCAATCTATGGCTCCTTTACAAATTTGTGCTATTCCTGATCATAGTCTTCCCTAGTACCATAACATTTATAATTACCTCCATGATAACATCTTACCACCTAACCTAAATCATCATTAACATAAGGATTTCATTCACCATACCTCCTATTACATGATCCTTGGTATCATTCTCTATTCTAGAGGTGTTTATGGGTCTTTGTTAAGATGTCTAACCTTAGAAGGATCTTATGTCATGATCAAGGAGGTCCATAATGGTATTTATGGTAACCATGTCAGTGGAATGGCCCTAACAAAGAAATTGCTCTAGATTGGATAATATTGGCCTACCATGGAATAAGAAACCTATCAATATGTGTGAAAATTTGTAACTTATAAAAAACATGGCAATCTAATCCATGAACCAATAGAATAATTACAACCCATTATGATTCTATGGCCATTTTCTATATGGGAACTTGATTTGATTGGTAAGATAAATCCTACATCCTCTAATCGACACAAATTCATTATTACTTTTGTGGAATATTTCAAAAAATGGGTAGAAGTAATGCCACTTACCTACACTATAGGTCTTAAGATTCCAAATTCAACCTCAATCAGATCATTTTCCATTTTAACATTCCTACCAACATCATCTTTGATAATGGCAAGTCCTTCAAAAATTGAGAAGTGAAGGCCTTGTGTCTATGGTACCACATCAAGCATAATTTTAATTCTCCTTACTACCCCCTAAGAAATGGAAATGATGAAGAAAAAAATAAAACTCTTAAGAAAACATTTAATGTGGTAGCTAAGAATTTTCACTTGTCATTATATCATACACTGTGGTCTTATCACACAAGTGTTTAAACATCCACTAGGGCCACTTGATATCTTGTGGAAGTGGAGATCCTATCCTTATGATTATCATTTCAGGGCATTATCACTTATCACATTTTTTTACAATATTGTCTAGAAGAATTGGATATTCTAGATGAGAAATGACAAAGGGCCCTCAATCAATTATGGGCATACCAAAATAGATTAAAATTCCAATATCACAAGAAGATCTAGTCTAGATAATTTGAGGTTGGTGATCTAGTGCTGAAATAAAATTAAAAAATACCAATTCAAACACTGATAAGATGGCTAAATTTGAAGCTAATTGTCTTGGGACCTATAATAGTCACAAAGTTTGGATCTAAAGCTTATAAGTTAGTTATACTAGATGGTGAATAGCTTGATGACCCAATGAATATAATGCATCTCAAACATTTTACACTTGATAGGCTCCAACTAACCTCCATATATGATTCCCCACTCTTGGGGGCATATCATCTTCCATTCCATCCTCCTCTTCCCATCCTGCTCTATTTTTCCATCCCTGACCCCAGTCTTAATAGTGGGCATCCATTACAAGTTTTTATGTAGCAATATGAGATAAATGTTATAAAACAAGAAAGAAGTCATTGATGTTCTTGTGATAGGGATGTTTTTTTGGGAGTCCTCTAGAGTCTCTTTTATCCATTTCCATCACATCATTCATATCACCCCATCACATCTTCTTTAACAAGTGTGTCTCCTTTTAGCCTCAATACAATCCCATCCTTATTTGTCTCTCCTTGTGCCCAAACCATGGTTCAAACCTTCACACTAATATTATCATTGAGGAAGGTTAAAAAATAGGTTTTAATTTGGGGGTTTGCATACATTATGACATTGAATCTTGGTTGATCATATTATACCCCATATACAGTCACTTTAGTTGGAATCTTGTTTTGAAATATAATAGTTTTGGGCACAATATACCCTATGCACATATCCCCTTATTTCCATTCATCCCATTCTCCCTAATAATTTTATAATCACCTCATTATCCATTTGTATGTCCTTGATATTATCCCTATCTTTAGTCTTTTGGTTGTCTTCTGTTAATGTGTGTGGTTTTTTAGTTAATCATGTATATATTAGTTAAATTATCTTATTTATTTAATAGACTTGTTAGAATTCTATATATAATTTATCTTGATAACTTTTTAAGGGAACAAGGATGGTCTATGTGACCCCAAAACTTTTTTTAGGCAAGGTAACTTTAAAATAGAATTTCCTCATGTAATGGATACTTAATGTGCCTCTAACTTCTCTCATATCATTTTACACACATTCCTCTACTAGTGTAATAGTAAAAAGTATTGTATACATTATCAATGGCTTCCAAAATTGCCACACATCCTTTTTACCCAAAACCTATCAACATCCCATTTAACCTATCATTGTCTTAACTTAACCTATTTCCCTTCCCCATCCCATCACTATCCTACCTCCATGGTGCAGGAGGATTCCTAACTTAAATTGTGAGACATAAAATATTAAAAAGGGATTAATATTTTTATTATCACAATGGTTTACATTGAATTACATATCTCATTATCATAATATCCAATATATAACATACATACAAAAATAAACCAATATCTCATAACATCTCATCCCATAATATAACTCTACATTTGACATATCCTACAAACAATATAAAAATTATAAACATAATTGCATTCATCACATCATTTTATACATAAAATAATATATCTACCTAAATACATTACATCATAATCATATAATATTATATCTCAAATCATCTAAAACATACATAAACCATCTGCATATATCCATCATCCATATCACAAAAATTATACATAAATAAGTCCATCACATCACATCTAATAAATGACATCTAATCTAATCACATACCATTATGTAATAAAAAATAATGTGTCCATCAGATCTATCTAAATACACCATATCCAATATCCATAGTCAATTCATATCACAAAAGAAATATAACACATCACATCATCCAAAATCTCATCATATATATATATATATATATATATATATATATATATATATATATATATATATATATATATATATATATATATATATATATATATATATTCCACATGGATTTCATGTACAAAAATATGTAAAATATGAGGGGCCCATAGGAAATAATGTGATACAATACAAAAAATACTCTATACATATCATGTCTCATAAAATCAAGGATGTTCTCTTAGTGGTCCTCTCGAAGGTTGATAAACTCAATGTGAAGAGTTGGTCCTGAATCAAGTTGCACATTATCTTGGTGCTATGATTGATTCATTTAATGTCTTGTAATTATGGACCTCTCATATCAACCACATAATGTTCTACATAACAATGGTCATCCTACCCTCTCTCATTATTATATCTTCCTCCTCCTTGGCTTTCTTTACCACCTCTACCTATCTTGTTAGAGTTTAAATTTGTGCCTACATTTGCATGATCCATATCTATTACCCTATGGTATTTGCATCCTAGATATAGATATGGCTCTATAAAATGATTATCTGATCTTATAATACTATGGCCTAACCTTTTAATCACATCAACATGCCTAGGCCTTGGCTAACTACCCATCTCTCTGTACTACCTAGGCCTATAACAAATCTCTCTCTCGAGTGATCCCAGCTATCTCTATCAATCAACCCTATATCTCTATCTACATCCATGCTAAAAAATACCTCTCATCCTCTGTTAGTGATTGTTGAGATGGTCCTTCACCATCCCCACCTCAACTACCCATAGCATATGTATCTACTCATGCTCTACTACCCCCATCTTGGGCTCCACTCCCTCTATCCTACCATGTAGTTACTACTTGCTCCCCATCACCTCCATATACATCTATGGCATCTCCATCCCCCTGACCATCCTACCCATCTTGTGTAGTTGTTGTATCCTCCTCTCTAAAACCTCTCTTATTATTATATCACTCTACTCACTACCCCTCTCTAAACCACAACCTTGGGTCACAACAATATTAATGGGGTCCTCTACACCCTCCATGCCAGATAGGCTATTGTAACTCCTAGATTAGGAATTAGAGTCTAAAAATACCATGAGACTGGGGCAAGGCTATTGTAATCTACATGTGCCAAGTCTCTATCTACTAGCCTCCCCCACTATTCCCTCTCCTGACCACTCTAATAAAATAGGTGATCCTCCCCTGACAAGTCCTCTAGAAATCCAAACTACCTCTATACGTAATCTGGTCTATAACACTTTATATCAAAATCTTTGTGACCTATCTAGTAACACTTAGTCAACATATACTATGTCACTATAGCCTCATCATCCTAGCTAAACTATAATCCCCTATAGGGAATCCATGTAATATGATTTTAATGTAAGATATAAATGAATTTTGATATAATCTCATCTCACTAGCATCACCTTATTGCACACCTAATAAAATATACCACCCAAATACCATGGGATGATAAGGCTCCCTGACTACTAGAGTCCCAAGTAGCCACTGGATCATAATGTGATCCTAGATCTAGATCTTTAATAACAATGATGACCCCAAGATTACTACTCCCTTATATTCTCCCAAGTGTATATCTTGGTATAGATGGGCTAATACCAATAACCTCCATGTAAACACTTTAATGTTTTTTATCATGTCTATTAATACGTCCCCCAAGCCCAAGTGAAATCACTACCCACTCTTGTTCGATACGAGTATGCTATTAATATGAGACATAACTATAAGGGTTAATTGATAAATAGTTGCATCTCAAAGGCATCTATTAATATCTATGTGTCTATCATGAAACCCACCCATAGTCCTCATACAAGTATCTATAAAGTCACAATAAGAGAATGTGACTTTTAATAAATCTTATTTCCAAAAATTGGTAAATGTAGATTTTGATAAATGTCCTCTAAAGTCAATATCATCTCCTTCATCATAAAATGAAAGGTACTCATCTTTGAGTGCCATCGCTCTACCAAATTTATGATCAGGGCTAGATAAATATGTACTACCTGCATTGTCATGATATAGTGTAGCCTTATCAACTCCATCACACTATAATATGTATCAATTAGTAGGTGAATCTTAGGAATTAGCTTGGGTTTCCACATATGATAATCCATCATACCTAAGTCCTCCTATACCAATCACCACACACATTATCACTAAATCTATTCTATTCTATCACCAAATGAAACCCCCTATCTTACATCAACCCCCAAAATCCTAAAATTCATACTCATAACCCATGACTAAAATTATTCATCTGCTACATAAAGGGTGACTTAATCCATCCTAATATCATTAAATACCTCCCAACCTAACCCTAGTCTACCTTTACCAAACTCACATCCACAAATTCTACTTCCTAGCCTAACTCTCTCCCATTATATTCCATAAACCCATCCTAACTTACCCATTCCTATTAACCTCCACATTCACCATCTACCTAATAAATAATTAACCCTAGCTTACCTAAACCTCACACATATTATCTTAACTAACCCTTTCACTTCCTTACCCCTTCATCTATCTGATTAACTCTATCCCTATAAACCACCCATCCTAATCACATTAATCCTAACTAAATCCATCATCAAATCCCCATAATCACATTAACTAACTCATAAAAACCCTACTTATCTCTAACACCCCCTTCATTATTTAACCCTAACCATTTTTCAATCCCACTTAACACACCTTAGTCTATCCCTCATCCCTTAACCACTTTCTTAAACCTAGTAAAACTTCAACTTGCAGGTATGCCCTCACCTATGGTATTGATAAAAACACCACTTATATTCAATAGTTTTGCATAAACACAAAGTTATGCAAAACAATAATTCTATCATTTGTGATTATGTAAAGATGCTAATCTATAATCATGGTATTATAATACTACAACTCTAGTCTTGTGGTATTGTAATACTTTAATTCTATATGTAAAACTACAAGTTGTGACTAAAATATCATAACTGAGGGGATTGCCCTCAATTGTAGTATTATATCGGCATCTTGTTAACCTAAATTCTACAAAAAATATAGAAACTCAACTAAAAATTCATAAAAAAACATAAGATCAGGGTTTTGTAGTCAGTACTAGTCTAACCTTCGTAGGTATCTAGTTTTCTCACACTCTCTCACCGTAATGGGAAGATCGAGGAAGTCAGCCCATATTTTTATCTCATAGTCAATTTCTCACTAAGGAGAAAAGTTTAAATGAATTTATTTTTACTATTTTGTCCTATTTGACCACCCCTTCTTTATCCCCCATTAACTCCTAACAATCCTTTGTAATGACCTTACCACATCCAAATCCCATTACATCCCTCAAATGTCCCAAGAAGTTATTATCATCTCCATATTCATATGAGGCATGGATTTTCCATTTCATGACTATCCACTTTAATCCCAAATTAGAACTACGTTGGCCTAAGGTCTTTTAAAACTATGTAGGTAACACCCAATCATAATTTTGTGCCTAGAGATAGCTTGGCCAATAATAACCACTCCTCCGCATCCCATAATTGGAAAATTCACTCAATAATCACTCATCATTTTAAGCTATGCATATTAAAAAAAGTGTCATTCTCTCATATATCAACCCCTTTTATCTTCTTTATCAATTTTCAAGACCTCCCTAACTAGTGTCCTTGTTATGTGACTTATCACATTCTTGTGTCTATCTCATCTCTTTTATTTTCCAAATAATTTCTTATTTTTAGGAATTGAATCTTATCAATCTAAATTCTTTCTAGACATTAGTCATTTATCTAGAACCTATCTCACAAGTAAGCCACTTTATCCCTTTGTCTATAAACTTGGGGAATCTCAACATTATCTAAGTTATTAATTTGGACATCCTAACCCCATTTTATCATTGTAGTCTCATCCCACCCATAGGACTTCTATTTCATTGACCATCTAGGTTGGTTCTCCATACATGCTCCCTTGAGGGGGAATCATACGTAATAACAACATTACTTCCACACCATTATGGTTATTCTTTAAAATACCATTAATACTCCCTCCATTAACTCAAAATGCACTTTTAAAGAAGGTAAAAATGTATTCACCTATATATACTCACTCTAATAATTACACCAATTCTACTAATTTAACCTAATATTTACATTTCCTAGATAATTAACTAATATCCCATTCCATATTTCCTACATCTTATAAACCTTATTCAATCCCATAACCAATTAATCTCCTTCATTAATTTACTAATAAAACCCATTTACCTACTAACATATTCCCTAAACCACTTTCCAATTTAAAAATATAACTTATTCTACCTACTCATCTATGACCCTATTCCTAGCTATTCCTAAACCCATAAACCCTAATAGATATTTATAGAATTGGAGAATTATAGAAATATTCTCCATTTTAGCCCCTTTTCCTTTAGAATTGTCTATTATAGATATTTTCAAGTAATTTAAATTTCCTTAGAAATATCCTAGCCATTGATCTCAATGGCTCAAAATTAAATTTGATCCATTAATCCTTCCCTCTATTAGCTTTATAACTAAACTCACCCCCTCCATGAAACTAACACATGAAAACTTGAATCTTTCTTTCTATCTTGCATCCATCACCATCTCCATTGTATCCATACAATGATTATAAAAATCCACTATCAAACTCAAAGTTCCATTAGAAGTCATTCTCTATCATAGATAAACAATCCAACAACCACCTATTTTTATTCAAACATCTATTTATCAATATTGGAGAGGAGTTATAATGAGGTAAAATAATGGTAATAAATCTTATAGCAATATTATTATCCCTTTTATCCCATCCCTTTTGTGTTGTTTATATTTTAGGTTTTTAATACTAAAATTAGTAATATAAGGTGAATCTAATATTTAGGCTACAGTATAATCATTTACATGGATGACCTCATGATTTTGTCAAAAGCCAAGATTGATCACATGGGTCACCTACAATCAATATACAAAAGATTGATAAGGTTTGGAATTTCACTAAACCCCAAGAAGAGTATATTTGGTGTCACAAAAGGTAAACTCTTGGGTCACATAATCACCAAAGATAAAATTACAATTGACACAGATAAAATCCAAGGGATATCAAAAATTGCAATCCCAAATATCATGATGGAATAAAAATATTTCTTTGAGAAGATAAATTTAATGAGAAAGTTTATATCAAGATTTGCATAAGTCATTATATTTATAAATTTAAATCTCAAGAAGGATGATAAAGTGGAATGGAAAATAGAGATGTGGATTTCTTTTAAAGACATTAAATATGCAATATCTTAGGGCCGTATACTGATAAGTTTAGACTTCACTAAAGACATATTCTTGTATTAATTTACTTTAGAACATACCATTGCCACTATGCTCAACCAATTCAAATATGAAATTGATCACCCTAATACATTCATGAACATAAACTTTAAGGAGGAATAGCTCAGGTATTCCATGATAGATAATAAAATATTTGACTTTGTCAAAAGGGTAAATAAAACTTGACATTACACCCTTAGGAATAAGACAATCACTATTATACCATATCCTACTATTAATATGACTTTAGGGTAAAACAAATTGAGATAACATAGAGTAAAATGGATGGAAAAGCTATAGGAGTTTAACATACAAATAAATCTTTCCAAGATTTTTATAAGTCAAGACATCATTCAGATCACGATTGAGCATGACCCATGCATCATCATAGAGGAGGTTTATGAAAACCAATCATCTAAAAGAGAGTGGTATAATGACATTACTTAGTAATTTATCACTGGTACTTGTTCCAAATAACTATAAATAGAATAGAGTAGAGCTTTGAGACTCAAATAAGCTCGTTACAGGATCAGAAAAGGTATCCTTTATAGAAGGAATTATGAAGACATCTACTTGAGATGTGTATCATGAGAAGAAGCTCAAAAAATTATGGAAAATTTACACCATAAGATAGGCAATAGTCATCCTCTAGAAACAACATGGCCCATAAAACCCTTATAATGGATTATTACTAGCCAATAATCTTCAAGGATGCACATGTTCATGTTAGAATGTTCCATGAATTCCAAGTCTTGGAAAAAAGAGAAGTACACATAGTAACACCTTTACAACCTATTATTAAAGGGAGACCATTCAATCAATGGGGATTGGAATTCATTAGGGTAATTAACCCTAATTATTTATCTTGATGAAAGTTTTTACTCATTACCATAGATTATTACACATGATGGACCAAAGTATAGATATAAAGCATTCAATAGAACAAGATGTAATCAAATTTCTAGAGGAAAATATTATAAATATATTTGGTACCCACATTTATTTAGTTTGTGAAAATGGGATAAAATTTCAATAAATTTAATTAATTGAATGGGACCATGATAATCTAATAACCATTAGGTAATCATCCAACCACTACCCATAAAGAAATGGATTAGCTAAATCAACAAACAAGAAATTGATTTATTCCATTAAAAAACCAAAAATATATAAACATATATATTGTAACAACCTAATTTAATATGCACTATGGGATGATTAAACAAGATACAATTAGGTCCTCAAGGCCTCACCTTACTTCTTGGTGTATGGGTGCTAGTGAATTTTTCTAGTCATGCTCAAATTTCCAACATATCAATTTATGCATGAATACATGGAACCAAGTGAGAAGGTGGAGTCTTGATTGATAAATATAATAGAGATGTAAGACTCAAGGAATTAGACCTTATATAATTTTAGTAAACACTAGGACATAGTTAGATGGTGGTTTGGTAAAAGAGCAAAATTCAAAGCATTTAAAATATTTGACCTGGTACATCTATAGAACAAATCCCATGAAAATATAGGACAACATGACAAGTTTACCCCATTATGGATTGGACCTTATCATATTTTAGATATCTTAGGTAATAATTTTTTTCATTTCATATACTTTCAATGTAATGAGATGACATATCTAGTCAATGGATAGTTTTTGAAGCATTATTTCATGGTTTTACCATTTGAGGATGTGCCTAAGTAATAATAGGTGCTATTGTAATAGGAATAGAATAGATTCAATGCTTTAGTACAATAGATTTACTTATTTAATGAAATATATTTATTGCTTTCATAGAATATATTCCTTATTTCCTAAGTTATTTTTTTTCTATTTTTAGCATTTCATTTCATAAATTAATTCCATACTTTCTAGATTAGACATTTTTCTTTTTCTAATGGTAACCTAATTGACTTACACTAGTATGATCAAGTAAGTATCCAACCCATTGGAATTCCTATAAGCATGTTTTGAAGCCAAAATATTAACCTATGGGAAATCACATAAAGTAAAGGTACACCAATGTGTTTACTTTTAGGTTTTTGTACCCTTATATTTCAAATTTTAAAATTTAGGTCTACAACTAGAAAATTATTCATGATCAATATACCATTAAATGCTTCAATAAATCTTATAAATGTTGCTCTATTTATCTCATACAAATTTTAGAAAGTTTTCTCACTTTCACTAGATCAAATGTAAATATCATATTAAGACATATTTAAGGAAATAACCATTGATATGGGTATAGTTGGTAGGGATGATCTGGTGAAAAATTATACTTTCATATATACTAACTCATTGTGGTTTTTACTCTCCCTCTTCTAGCAATATTCTATAAAAGAAAAATGTAGAAAAAAAGGAGAAAAGGCATTTAAAAAAAGATTGATTCATAAAACCTTAAGAAAAATCCAAAGGTGATCAAAAGCTCAAATGACAAAATAAGGTCAATGTATCATACATCATGTAAGAATATAAGAGAAGGAAAGATAGGGAATCCATGGTACTAATGTCAGGGTTATCAATGCATATTTGACACTAGAGCAATGCCATAGCTTCCATAGTTTTCAAATTTATCTTTCTTGGAAATGAGAATGAAACCTAAAATTTTCCATGTCTCTATTAAATTCATCACAACAAGGGTAAAATCAAATCACTTCCTCACTCATATATTTAGGGTAAATAAAGAGGAAATTATGTTGTATCTGGTTGTTAGGAGTCTCATTTGTGTATTTTATTCAATTATTATTTTTTATAATGGTTAATTTTTGATCTAAATCTATTAACCAAAGGTTTTGGGTACTCAAATACTAAGTATTTCCCTTATAGGTCACCATTTACTATACCTAACATACCCCCATTAATTATTTAGAATAGGGACCCACTATATTTTTATACTTATCTTGAAAGTATTATAAAGTGAGAGATTTATGTATTTCACTAACTTCACTATTTTGAAAATGTATGAACATGTTTTATTAATGTGGACTAACCTACTAATGCTCTTCAAAAGTTGTGTATGTAAAAGTCTTGGTTCATTTTGGTCTTCAATAAATTTATTCATAATTATGATTTATGTGATTTGGTCTTTATAAAATTTAGTTAAAAAACCTATCTATAGTATCTTTAAAATCTTCATATTTATATAAACTTTGGCATGAAGTTACTTGTTATCACTTATAAGTGCACCCTTGCAAGAATGTGTGCTTGTTATCACTTTTGTTGATATAATGGAATCTCTCCAAGGTGTGGGTGACCTTGTATTAGATATAATATATATAAAAAGGTATATTTAACTTTTTTACACTTACCTAATTCTCTCTAAACTTTCTAATTCTATGCTTTCTACACTAGGAAAAGGGTAAAAGGAGCAATTCATAAGCTAAAATCGAACATGAAAACTAAAAATTTGGGTTGATGCACCAATATGAAAGTAAATTATGCATATACTTGACAAACTTTGGAATATAAATAACTTGTACACATTCACTTAATCTTCATACAATGGCTCTTACATTAATATTTCACACAACGGTATTGATAATCACTCACACTAGCTTAGAAAAAATGAACAATGATTGAATTCACTTCCAAATTAGGTATAAATCAGACTTGGCCACTTAATATAGCCTAAAATAGTTCTGATTTTATATATAAAGGTGAAAAAATTTAGACATAAACATAGGAAAATTATTCATTCACTAATTTGCATCAATTAATATTAAGCACACACTTCATGACAACCTAAAAATGGAGAAAACTTCAACTCTTTATTGCTTCAAAGGTGATGTAGTAAAATTTTTAGATGAGTTTATATAATTCAAAAGAATAATCTCTTAATCTTCTCTACAAAAAATAACATACATATATAAAAAGGAAGGATAGAGATACAAACAATTCTAAACTATAGATAAGTCAACATGAACTCATATTCACTCTTCTTTAACTCAATTCCAAGTCAACCTTCAATTTAAACACCAACTTCCAAATTATAATGTAACATATTTTAATTTAAACATTAGAATTTTGGAGTATGGGATAGTACGAGAGAGAAGATTATTTGAGTGTCTTTCAACAAGTCCTAGTTCCTCATACAACGTTTTGATTATCTTCAGTTAAATCCTTTTGAATAGATTTTACTAAACTCCTTTTAATCTTTTATGCATCCTAAATTTTTACTTTAGTTACCTTTATTACATCTTGGAGTGTGAGTTGACTTATCTTGACTTGTAACTTAGAGTTTGACTTGAGTTTCTTGAATTACATCTTACATGCATGTTTCTTCTTCTTGTTTGCTTGATTTTTTTCTAATTTTAAATAAAATGGGGCTTATTAGAGAGATAAAATATTCAATACATAAATTTCATCTTTTTAGAAACCTACACATAATCAACCTTGAATTGTAATCAAGGAAGAGTGTAGAGTGCATTCTCCAATTGTGCACACACACATGAGATTTTATTTTTACTTATGTACTCTTCTTCAATGGAATTATTAAGTACATGATATTGGGTCACACACTCAAATTCAAAAAAAATCATCTAAAATTCCATTATTTTAATTTCATATTCTCTACTATGCATTTCTCCCTACACAAGTTTGCATATCTCAAACATCTATGTGATATTATACTCTAGTGTCTAGACTTTCATAATAATGTCCCAAATACATATCTATGTAGAGAATCTCAACTCCAAAATGTGCATGGTAAGGTGCACAAGGCATAAGTTAAAGTTTATAGGTGCATTCTCCAAGTATACATTATCTTGTGCACTCTAATCCAAGAGGGTTAGAACACTCAAATGATTAAGTCTTGAGACTAAACATATAGAATTACACATGTGACTTCATTATTTATAGGCTAAATTCTAAGCTTTGCATCATATCTTCCATATACTCATAGCTCTTTAAGGACTCTCATGTTCATATTTATACAATGTGTGTCCAAGTCAAAATCATGAAAATGACCCAACACACACTTAATCTTCAAAAAAAGGTTCACACTCTCATTTTCACACTCTATGTGCATATTTGGCACAAAACTCAATATGTGTATCTCAATGTACACATGGTATTTGAAGATAGGTACATGCAATGTTTTCCTATTATGTATATAGATATGACATAGTTAGATCTAAGCAACACTTATATATCTTCTACACCAAGTGAACCTAGAAGGAGTTAAAGGTGGTAGGCAAGTAATGGTGGTAGTTGAGTTTCATTTCATGTGAATGAGGTTGAGTTAGAATAAGGTTAAATACAAATGTGGTTTTCAAATGGAAAATCATGACCACACACCTTCCCTAATATCCCAAATTCCTTCAATCCCTAATGCACACATAGATCTAGGATAATCCTTCTAGCTACTTCCATGGTCAAATTAGCATACCTAAATTGAATACCCATGGCCTATTTTAATTATTACAAAGACTTTGGTGCTCTTAATCAACATTATGATTTGGGTGTTATTTTTTAATTCAATTTCCTATCTACTACCTCCAATGGAGTACTAATTATGTAGGACCTTTCCCAATACTACATAAGCCCTTTTTTTAAAAAATCACAACATTTATAATCATATAATGTTGTGAAAATTATCCCTCTAAGAGCCCTATCTTGGTATAACAAATCTCTGACCATTTGAGTTTGTAACATTTCCTTATACCTTAAGATTAATAATTATTATTTTAATTTTATTCATGATCTATGTTTGATGTGAATTCATGGTTGTTAATCCCTATCTATGAGTGTTTGTCCCTCTGATTACCATCATCCCTTCACACCTCTAGGTAGAACTATAATCTTTACAGGTTGCATTTTGTGTATATATGGGTCTACATAGGTGTTATCTATGGACCATTTATCTCCCCTCATAATAATATTATATGTTCCCTTACCTCAATTTCAAACACTTATGTAGTGCACCTAGTTTACATATTTTGAGTCCATTTTATTATTTTTATAGTGTCATTAAGTGGGTGAGGTGATCACTCTATTCTTAGTTCATCACCTTTTACATTCCAATAATCCTCTTACCTTTTCTCTCCCTTTTCCCATTTTTCAAGTTTAGGTTTAGTGCTAGTGGTATATTTCACTCTTCTATTTGTAGGTCTGCACACTAGTCCTAAACTAGGTGAATTTAGAATAGAAGGAATATATCCTACTCTAGAGGTTGGTCCAAAGGAGCACAAGAGTCCCACACCTTGGTGAATGATCCCATTGTTACAATGAGACACCAAATCACTCTTTAGTGTGAAAGTCTAACATTCTAATAATGGAAGTGCCATGTGACAAAATGCATGAGATATTTTAACATATGGGTTATATTTTGAGTGATAACAATTGCTGGCATACTTAGTGGGACTAAAAGTTAAGGTATCTAACTAAGGATTTGGTGTTATTATTAGTCAACAGTATCAAAAATGCTCTATAAAGAACCTGGTGACTCTAAATGTCTAATCCACTTGTTTATGTAACCAAAGTTCCTAAAAATTTGTATTTTCACCCCTAATTCCTTGAAAATGCTACTTTTGTATCCTCCTATCATCTATATTAGGCCTAAAATACTCTTAGTTTCATCTAAAATTAGCCTAAACTAACAAGATACTAGCCTCCCCATAGTGTTTACATCCCTCCCACCCTAGCTTAACCCTTTTGGTAGCCTTATTAAAGCATCAAAAATATCCTATTGGACTTTAACTAGCAAATTAGGATCTTGATAAGAAGCTAGAGTATGGTGGATGGTAGGAAGAGGTAGCTAAACTCGCTTATCTTCACCAACAAGAGAGGAAGATTAAAATAAGGTATGAGGAGGAATGCTTCGCTAAAAAAATCACATCCAAGGAAGAGTTGATACGTAAACTACTTATGCAAACACAAGAAATTAAGCTCCAAATAGTTCCTTATATTCCCAACTTTACACAATCTTTCCCTACAAGTGTTGACCAACTGATGGAAAGAGAAGCCTCTATGCTCAAAATTCCAAGATTAAATCAAGGAAATCCTTCTAAGCCTTTGAGCAAGTCTAATGATTTCAAGATCCTAATTCTTAGATGCCCCTATTTTTTAAAGAGCCTACACCCATGACAAAACAAAATCATATTCTTCTTTAGGAGCCTCAAATCCAACCATGGAAACCTTATTGGACCAAACAACCTAATTTTAGGATGCAAAACCTTATTGAATAAAATTTTACTTTATCAATTGAACCCCTTTTCCCTCCCACCATCACCCTTTTTAAAGGAGGACTCATTATATAGAGAGTGGATGAAGATAATGTTGTTCAATAAGAGAGTACCTCAAATGAAGATGAGGAGGAGATAATAATTAGTATCCCTCTTTACATCATAAATTCAGAAAGGCCAAACCTAGAGCATCAAGAAACAAATTAATATAGTTGTCCTTGTTTTGATCTTATAGAGGAAGTGTTCCTTGCAAATGAAGGGTTAATTTCCCTTCATCAAGAAGACTTTTAGACCCTTAACCTACTATAAGAACTCCCTCCATTCATTGAATAAGAAACAAGTGAACTTCCTCCTTCTTGACAGGAAGAATCCAAGAAGGGGGGAGAATTTTGGAGTGTGATCTTATTTGGGGAGATATTATTTTACATAATAAATGAGGCATTTGAGGGTGATCAAAGTGGTAAATGGGAGATCATGACTCAGTAGGAACACCTTGATTAGATAAATAATAGTTCACTTGGAGTTGTTGGATTTATTTAATACACTGGATGTAGGTTATGTTCCTTTTTGAGTTGACTGTGGCTTAGCTAGGGATGAGGGGTGTGACTTTATTAATAAAATATAGAACCAATAATCAAGCACTGATATGTTTGATATTTTCAAAGATGAATATCAAATATTGGATAATTTAATAGTTTATCCCCCCCCCAAGAGGAAACATAGACCTATCATGGTATTAACCTCTTAAGAAGCAAAACCCACTCCCTCTTGAGGCCAAACCCATCATGTAGCACAAAGACAACGAAGAAGTTGTAGTAAAAAGTGTGATTTATTCTCACCCTCTGAAGAAAATCATAGGGGAGTTTTCAAATGACATGTTTAAATAAAAGGAGTAGCTATGGTATAAACAAGGTCACCTTCCCATTAATGAGGAAGGACCTAAATAGTTGTTAATCCTTAAACCCCTATTTTTTGAAACTATTGATTTATACTGCCATGTTGGAAAGAAATTCTTCACCTATATTTATGTTCCACTTGATAGAATTGTACACAATAAAAATGACCTCAAAGTATTTTATTTTTAACTATGGGTATCAAAGCCATTGCTTTCAATTTTTAGATAGTATACTATCTATTTTTATTTTCCCTAAGTGCCTATGCACACATGTAGGTAGTCATAGGTTAGCTTCTTATTTCCTTTCCCCTAAGCTATTTCACACATTTTTTATTCCTTCTTTTCTTATTTTGTTAATAAGTAGGTTATTTAGTGTTATTCAAAGTATTATTAGGTGAATATCATGTGTAGGAGTTTGTAATCTAAGGTTGAGACATGGTTCCTATTCATATAAAACTGAAAGAGATATTTTATTTCCATAAGAATCTCACTATTATGTAGTATGGATTTCAAGATTCAATAACTCCATGAAAAATGGATTGATTCAAAAGAAAATGAATTCTCACTTAGTAGGTAAGTGGCCCATAGAGGTCACTAAAAGTGCTTACCCTTTAGGTCACCCCAACATACATAGATTTCATAAGACATTGCATATAAGGTTTTTATGATTACACAATAATGGGTCCCCTATAAATAGTATTTCACATGAATGTTCCATGAAATTTCCCAAAGATGGTAGTAGTTGTTGATCAACACCTCAACTAAGTGTTTATGCATGCCTATGAATAGATCTATGTTGTGTGTCAACACATAAAAGTTTCCTTACCCTTATGTTAAACATATAATTAAATTTTGTGCAAGCCATGTGTGAAAGGTCCCCAATCTTAGGCAGTGGTAAGAAATTAAGTGTGTAGAGCACAATCTCTAATTGTGTGCATACACACTAGATTATCAATTTACCTATGCACTCTTCTTTAGGGGACATCTTTAGTCCATGAGATGGGGTCCTATACTCAAACTCATAAATATGAATCTACATTTTCATTATTCACAAACTACACTTTAGATTGTGCATTTCTCCCTTTTTTCTTTCATAGATCTTAAACATATCTATGATATTATACTATCACACCTAGCCTTCCACATTAATGTCTAGCATGCACTTTTATGTAGAGCATCTCTAGTCTAAAACATGAATGGCCAAGGTGTACAAGGCATATATTCAAGTTTATAAGTTCATGCTCCAAGTACACGTTTTCTTGTGAACTCCACTCTAGGAAGGTTATCATAGTTAAATTATGAAGTCATATGCATAAATTAGAGAATTTCACCTATGAATTTATTATTCATAGAATAAATACTAAGCCACATGTCATCTCTTTCACAGAATCATATCTCTTGAAGGACTCCCCCACATACTCTTACATAACTTTTGTCTAATTTAAAATCATGTGTATGGCCTAAAACACACTTTATATTCAAATAAAGGCATGCACTCCCATCCATATAGAAAATTTATATATAGATTTCATAAAACTTATTGTAGTTAGTTCAATGTGTATGTGGTCTCCAAAGATAGGTGTGGTCACCAAATCTTGTATCCTAGAAGAGGGTGTTTAATCCTCTTCCATATTTGGGTAACATGGGAAAATTTATAGGTATGTGGGTGTACTTATTATGTAAATGAGCATCTATATTTAAAAGGCTATCTCCCTGAATGTATTATGTAATGCTTATCATTTAAACTAATGTTTGATTATGGGGGAAAATAGTTATAATTAAATAAATCAACCCTACTCTAGGGGAGGTGATACACCGAGATTACCTCCATGTGACCATCATATTCCAAGAACAATAAATTAAACAATAAAAATAAATCTCAAATCTCTAAAAGGTTCTAACATTAGTATTTCGATATAGAGGTGAGATGTGTGAAACAACACAAAGAAAATACACTAGAAGGTAAATAACACATTTTAAGGAAAATTATACACTTGAAAGAGTTTGACACACTTAAATATACTCTATATGACCTATTAGATAATGAAATATTTCTTAGATATGAAAGGATAAAGGAAATAATAGTAGAGGATTATCACTTTTTATCACTATAAATCACTTACACACTTCAAACATTGTTTGATAACTTAGAAATGGACTTGAATTAATGTTAAAAGGAAAAATATGACATCAATATAAGATGGATTCACCATACATGGTGTGGTATCAGTTTACAAAGGCCAAAATGATAGTTATATATATATATATACATACATATATATATATATATATACATATATATATATACATATATATACATATATATATATATATATATATATATATATACAGATATATATATATATATATACACACACACATATATATATATACATACATATATATATACATATATATATATACATACATATATATATATATGTATATATATATATGTATATATATGTATGTATATATATGTAAGTATATATATATATATATATAACTTTAGAGAGAGGAGAAATTAATGATGTTCAAATGTCATTAGAACACATGTCCAACTAATATGAGGAGTTACACTTGTAGGAGGATGAATTCAAAAACAAAACATACAAGGTATAATGGGAAAAATGAATATCAAAACATAAAGACTCCTACAATGTGGCATATATTTCCTTTTTATATGTGCAACAAATTTCCTTTTATCATGGATCATCTTTTGAGTGTTTGAAACTGAACCAAGGAATTTGACACACATACACTATTCAAGGGGGTTAAAACATGTTATGATAGTCATAATATGTTATTCTAACTATTGTCTATCTTTTGGACACCTATGTTTACCGTCTTCTACCATTTAGACCTTGATTCTTTACATCTAGTATCACTATTTATCTTGGGCCTTGATTGTGCTTTCATAGTAGTATATGAGTTCAAAGAGCTTACCTTGCTACAGAGTCTTTCTATTATATGTAGTTTCCCATGTGGAATTCCTTTTCGTCATTAATCATTCCATCCTAGAATTTTCTCTATAATCTTTTGAGTACATAGCCTCATCTTGTCCATCTAACATTTGGTCAATTTTTCTTATTCAATCTCTTATGGATTCTCTTTGCTTCGACCTTTAGTGCTATCTATTGAGCATTGATTTGAGGTCTCAAGATTATAATTTTTGGAAAAAAATGATTTGATTTAAGGTCATTTACCTTGAAATATTGATCACACCATTGATCTACTTTTGTATGATCAAATATGCACCATATATCTTTAGGATCTATTGTTACTATCATATCTTTAGCTCCATTCATTTTGATATAAAATGTAACTCATGTCATAGATATCATTGCACCTACTTTCTTGCTAGTCAAGAATTTTCCATTAGATCCCTATTTAATGAACCTACATAGTTGGATCATGTCAAACTTGTATCTTTTTAAGGGATTTTAACCTAGGGAAATTTTGACCTATTTGACCCAAATATGAACCATTATATATGTGTCAGTATGTGAGCTCATGCAGACCATTATATCTTGATCAAATTTAAATATTTTATGAACTTTTGAACCTAAATAGTTACTCTATGAAGCTTGAATTTGACATTCACATGCCTTTATTAGACATCTTGATCCATTTTGGTTGTGGTAAAAATGGTAAACATTTTTTGCAATTTCCCAAGGGTGGCATGCTTTCTTTGCTATGACTAGTTTCCCGATCCTTTGCATTGGGGTATGGAGTTAGATGTACAATATATTGACATAAATTCCCTTGAAAACACACAACAACAAAATACAAAGAAAAACATAAATCAGAAACAAACATACATTCTATTAAAAAATCTATGGAGCACAACACACATAATTGAAATAAAACACACACCTACTCTACTATATATAAAATTAAAATTCTACCATTCAATAGCAATGTTTCAAATGTATCCCATTAATAGGGATAGGAAAATATTTTCCATTCATCCTTGCTAGCTAGAAAGAATTGATTTACTTACATTTGATGATGACATATGGTCAAATCCATAGAGTATCAAATTTTATATGCCTTCCTAGTTTTTCTCTATATTCATCTCATTTTAATAATATGTCATCTTATTGAAATGATTTTGGAGTTACTTTCTTGTTAAAATACATCTTCATCAATTATTGATGATGATTGAAAGCTTCATGAGCCTTCTCTCTAGTTTTCGAAAACTCCATTAATTATGTCAATCTTACCTCCATAGGAGTGTTTTCTAGTAGCTCTAACTAATTTTCCTTTTCTAAGGTAGGAAAATATTGAGAAATAGACAACGTGGCATCTCTTCCCTTGATAATAACAAAAGGAAAATTCCCTAGTGACCTCTTAGGAGTTATCCTATCATCCCATAAGGTTATCTTCAATTTGGTGTGATAAGCCCTCTGGTTATAATCCAAGGTTCTCTTGATGATTATGATTAGATTATTATTATTATATTCATGAAACCCATTACCTTGAGGGTAATAGTTGGATGAATTGATAAGAAATATTCCATTACTATTTAAACAACTATATGTCTTAACACTCACAAAATCAAGAGCATTATCTAAAATAATAGTAGAAGGATTTCCAAACCTTATTATGATGCTTTCATAAAAATCCAAGAGAGCATTATCATTAGCTTCATTCAATGTCGTTGCCTCAACCATATTTTAAATTAATAAGTTGCTATGAGTATCCATTTATGACGAACATTTAATTGGGGCTTTATTATGCCAATGAAATCAAGACCCCATTGCATGAAAGGTTCATTAACTTGGACGGGATTCAGAGGAAGGGCTACAAGAGTCTACTTTACTACAAAAAAAGAACATTATAAATTCATTCTCAACCAAGAATAATAGTCCATGAAGAGGATAGGACAATAATAATCATCCCTCATGATATTATCAGTTGTGGTTGTTGGAGAGGAATGACCTCCTATTGTCCCATCATAAAACTTCTCAAGCAACACCCCAAACTGATCATTGCCAACAAATTTCAATAACACACGATTAATGTCTCTTGTATAAATCATACCGTACATGAGACAAAATATAATAGATTGAAATATAAAGTACCTCCTTTGTGATCTATTCAAGGCATTAGGGTACCCATGATTCTAAAGAAATTTGGTCACATCTTGTATCCAACTCTGTACATGTAAGGATCGAAAAAGGTGTGAACAATCATGATTAATTGTAAATTATTATTTTTACTCATGAAAATCAAAATATAGGTGTTCAAAAATACCCTTACCTCTTATCAACTTTTTTACTTTGATATCAACATCATATTCCATTACCTTAGTGATCCACCCTACTCTATTATCACTAGGATCTCTACTCAATAGAAACTTTTTAGTTCTATGATGAGAAACCATAACATGAATTATATTATTTGAAACCATATGACTAAATATATTTGTCCATATAAATAACATAGGACTTATTTCTCCATAAATTTTTACTTGACTTCATACTTGTTTAAACCTTGACTAAAAAATGCATTAGGTTAATCCACACCCTTGTCATTCTTTTTCATTAACATGGTTGAGTTATTACCAAGGTTACCAAATTAATAAAACATGAATTATTTAGAAAAATCAATATTCAAAAGAGTATGAGCTTGTGAATTTTATTTCTTAATGGCTTAAAAACTATTCTTACTCTCTTTAGTCTAAGAAAAGACGTAATTCTTCCTAAGCATGGCTGTGGTAAATTTCACCAAAGATGTAAACCTAGGTATGAACTTTATTAAAAAAATTATCTTGCCTAAGAAAATTTGGAGACCTTTGTTATACAATTTTAATGATAGGCTAAGGATATCCTCTATTCTTTTAGGATCAATAGCCAAATTGTCTTTAAAAACAATGTGTCCCAATATCTTACCTTCATGGACAACAAAGATGCATTTATTTGGATTAATAGATACTCCATACTACCTAAATATTTATAGACTTTTCTCAAGTGATTCATATGTTCATTATCATCCTTGGAAAAAACTAATATATCATCTAGATAAACCAACATCTCATTAATCAAACCTTTGAAGGTCATGCTCATTACCCTTTGAAAGGTATCACAAACATTTAACAAAACAAATGGCATATTCCTAGAAGTAGAAGTCCCACATTTATTGGTAAATTCTATCTTTAACTTATCATCTTCATTCACAAGAATTTTATTATAGCTTGAATATCCATCTAAGAGAGAGAAACATTGAGAGCTTGAAACTATTTACAGAATTTACTCCATTAAGGTTAAGGGATTGTGATCTTTGAGTGACACCCTATTAAGATCACTAAAGTCCACATAAATTATTATCTCCCAAATCTTATTTATAATAGGCACAAGGTTAGCTACCCATGTTGAATTATTGATAGGAAAGATTATTTTAGATTCAAGGAGTTTAGTGAGCTCTAACCTCATGAGTTGCTCCACCTTAGGATTTATGGGTCTTTATTTCTATCTCTAGGTTCTAATTAAATAGTATTATGTTTTAGGATTTGATAAAATAATTTTAGGTCTTTATGATCCCAAGAAAAGATATCATGTAACTCTCTACACAAATCAATGAATGCTTATTTTTCTAGTGTAGAACATACCTTACCTAGTTTGAGGAGTCTATCTTTGAAGATCAAGACTCTTTCATAATTTTAATCTTTTATAGACATACTCATTTTTTATTTCTTCTTTTGATAATTCTCATTTAAGATAATTTATAAGGTTACTAGAACCTTAGGTATCTTATTTGTCTTTATCTACACAATTTGATCACCTAATTATTCTTAGAGTCTCTTTTGATTCCTTGATGAAAACTTAGCCTCATTTTGCAAGAAGCATCCAATGTGTGTGTCACTATCAAACACTTTCCAAGACACATAATTATCAATTAAAAAATTTATAATAATTATCTTAATATGATATTTATTTTCCTTCTCTTTTATTCTAGTGGGAGTATCAAATTGAGCTCTTATGGAAACTAGTCTATCATCATTATTATTCTACTCCTTTGGGACCGACTGTATGTTAAATTCATTAGAATATTTAAGTAAAGCACATATCCTATGATTATATGACTTAATTAAATGGTTATTGGTAGTAATCACATTTCTAACTTGATGAAAAACCAATTCAAAATCTCTATATACCTACAAGTTCTTGATTCCTTTTCTCCTTTCCTATTGAACGTCATGAATTAAACCTTCATACTTAACTACATTACAAGTTCAACTTAAATTAATTATATATGAAGCATGGTATTTTTGTTTATATGGGGAGAATAACATGACACTAGCTCCTACACCAATTTTAATTATTGAACCATCAAAATCTTTTTCCACGTCTCATCTTCTTCACCTTCTTCCCTAACAAGTAGAGGTATTATTATTCCTTATTCATGTATATAATATATTCCCATATAAATTGCCTCCATGACAGCATAAATTTCATGTTCATAAGTTTTATCACCATATTCATCAAGAAATAGATCTAAAATGAATTTAATCTTTGAAGTGCCATCATCTACTATAGAATCCTTCTCTTCATGAATAACACAATTCAAATTAGAACTTATCTCAATGTAAGGTTCAAGATGAAAAATTACAAGAGGTCATGTCCTAATTATCACCTTTGCCCTATACCTTTTTCTAAAGGCCAAGAATGAATATTCAATTGAAAGGTAGCCACATATATTGGTTTTTAATTCCTTTGATAGTAAGATTGCAAAGTGGGCTAGGAGATCAACAAAAACTATGCCATGTAAGATGGGGAAACTCAGACAATCATGCAAGAAAACATTCAAGTTATTAATTATCTCAACTATGTTGGTAGATGTACCATCTAATTAAAGGACCCCTTTGCTATGTGTCTCATATCTTAGGCCTAGCTTGTCAGCCACAAATTTGGGCATGATCGAAGTTGAAGCTCTATTATCAACTATGTAGTTATAGACTAATTTGTCCCCCACTGTGAGAGTGAGATAGAATGGGGGAGGTTTCTCAGCTCTAGTGGATGATTCAAAAATGGTATAAGGGACAATTGAAAGGATAAAATTACTTTGAATTTGATTTGAATAAGGGACATTAGTAGGGATAGTAAATAACTATTTTTGTAGGATCTCTTTCTAACTAGGCATATGCAAAAAATCCCAAAGGGAAATGGATGTTTTAGTACTCTTTAATGAATCTATAATGTTTAAAGAAGCCATATATAATTTTTATTCATTTATTTTAGGTAATGAAGTGCTTGAATCCTAAGGATTTTGGGTGCCTTGAATATTCCTTCCAACATTCTAATTTGATAAAAGTGTAGGAGTATTTAGAATTGTCCCACTTGCAACCTAAATTTGTTGGTTTAGAGGATGATTGGATGAAATTGTAGGCACATTAATATCTACACCTAAATATTTTATTTTGTATATATTTTTCTCTATCACTAAGGCTCCTTGAATAAGCATGCAGGTGTCCTCAACTAAGAAGTTTGAGAAGATATCTTATTGAGGTTATCCACCTTCACTTGTCTATATCCTAACATCATCCTTATTAGATATGAGAGGAGTAACTTCTTCTTGAGAAAAAAGAGCCTACTCTCTACTATCACTAGCATCCATAAATAGGCCTTGCCACCAACTCTCACCTTAAATGAAGTTTTTGTACATAGGTATCATCTCCTTTACATTGGTAGTAGAGTTAGGTTTATATACATTAGTGGGCCTATTGGGATTAGGCTGCCATTGGCCTCTTCCTCTTCCATATTTCTGACCATATTATTGCTGATAAGGATATAAATTTTTATGGATACCCTATTACATATTTCATTGCCTTATTTGAGCCTTTAAGGCTAGGAAATTTGATTTCCAATCATCATTATTTTCAACCTACCTAGGAGAAACTTTAGTTTTGGTATTAGCATTAGGAACTTGGGCTACATCTAGAGTATTAGCATAATTATGAGACAATGGAGGCATAGACACTTTAGGTGGAAATATTCTATCTTGGATGAGATTAATTTTATCTTTGATAGCAAGGTCATATGCTTTGGGGAGGGTGTAAGCACCCATGGATTGAAGCATGATATCAATTTCAGTGCCAATATCTCTAAAATAGGTTATAAACACAAAGATAGGAGGAGGCCTCATAAAATGAGGTGAGCTATTCCATGTTTTTTGGAATATCTCATTAAAACCATGCATTTTTTATTTTGATTCTCTCTTGATTACATGAAACTAGTGTATTAGAGAGGCATGGTCACTCTCATTTTAAAATCTTGAGGTCAAAATTACTCCAAATTCATCCCATGTCATGATGTATCCAGCTTCTAGAGTATGATACTAGTCAAGAGCCTTCCCTCTTAGGGGCATGGCCATAAGTCTAATGGAGATATTTTCTTGAGTGATATAATGAAAGCTACATAAGTTACATATATATTTAATGTGATCACTTGGTGTCACATGACTCTCACCATTGAAAATGGACACACATTTTATGGCATTGGGAGGAATGACATCATATGCTTGAAGGCAAATTGAATTTTTTATATTGAATGTAGGGAAAGCATGAGGTCTACACATGTCTTCTTCAAACTCTTAAAAATATTAAGTATCTTCATTTTCCTAATTTTTTTCAAATTCTTCCTCTCTAGAAAAATCTACTAGTTATCCAAAGTGTAGATTGGGAAGAGGGTATTGAAATCCAAGGGGAAGTTCAGATTGAAAGAGTGGGTTAATGGGATTGAGAACTCCTCTAGTGGTTGGCCTAGTGAGAGCCATGAATTATGGAAGTAATTTTATATTAGGACAAATGGCCTTGAGAAAAATTTACTTTGATGCATTCACCAAATGTTGAGTAACACATTAACCTATAGTTGATGTTGTAAAGACTAGCATTAACCTTGACAAGTTATCTTGGAGACAAGTCCCACTAGGTATGCTAGATATGTTGTCACCAAATATTTCACCCTAGAAGAGCATGTTTAATCCTCTACCATATTTGGGTAACATGGGAACATTTTTAGGTATGTGGATGTACCTATTGTGAAAATGAGCCTTTAGATTTAAAGGGCTAACTCCCTAAATGTATCATGTAATTCTTATTACTTAAACTATTATTTGCTTATGGGGAAAAAGAGTTAGAATTTCATAAATGGAAACTATTATAGGGGAGGTGATACACCAATATTATCTCAATTTGACCATCATATTCCAATCACAATAAATCAAAGCATACAAATTAGTCTCAAATCTCTAAAAGGTTCTATCATGAGTATTTTGGTATAGAGGTGAGATGTGTGAAACAACACAAGGAAAATGGATTATAAGGTAAATAGAAAACTCCAAATATAATTATAAAATTTAAAGAGTTTTACACACTTAAATACACTCTATATGACCTATTATACTAATAAATCCTACTCAAATATGGAAGGATAAAGGAATGAAGGGTAGACAATTATCACTTCTTATCACTTTAAATCACTTACACACTTATAAAATTATTGAAGAACTTAGAAATAGACTTTTATTAATTCTCAAAGGCAAAATATGACATAAATCTAGTTGAAATTCACCATACATGGTGTGGTATCAATTTACAAAGGCCAAAATGGTAGCTATATATAGAACTTTAGAGAGATGAGAAAAGAATGAAGTTTAAAGGTCACTAGAACACATGTCCAGTTGATAAGAAGAGTTAAAATTTTAGGAGGATGAATTTATAAATAGACAATATAAGATTTAATGGGACAAATGGATATCAAAACATAAAAAACTCCTAAAATGTGGCATATAGATCCTTTTTCTATGCACAGGAAACTACCTTTCATCATGGATCATCTATTGAGTTTTGAAATTAAACCATGGAATTTGACACCTATGAACTATTCAAGTGGGTTGAAACATGATATTATAGATGTAATATGCTCTTCTAACTACTATCTATCTTTTGGACACTTGCGTTTACCATTTGCAGTCATTTGGACCTTGATTCTTTACATCTGAAAGTCAATGTTTATCTTGGGCCTTGACTATGATTTCATGGTGGCATATGTATTTGAAGAGCTCAATTTAATATAGAGTCTTTAAATCATACATAGTTACTGATGTGGCATTCCTTTTCCACATCACTCATTTCATCCTAGAATTTTATTTATCATCATTTGGGCACATAGACTCATGTTGTTCATTTGGCATCTGGTCAAATTTGCCCAGTTGATCTCCTCTGGATTCTCTTTGCTCTGACCTTCAACATTGGTTTTTGATCATTAATATATGGTCTCTAAATTATAATTATTAGAGACATTTTATTTTATCTAATATCCTTGACCTTTGACTTGTTCACACCATCAATCCACTTTTGCATAATCAAATTCATATCATATATCTTTAAGATCCACTAGTATTGTAAGATATTTTTCTCCATTGATCTTGATGTATGATGTAATGCTAGTCAAAGATCTCATTGGGCCCACTTTCCTACTAGTTGATCTTGCACCATTGGATCCTATTTTAGTGAACCCAAACCATTGGATCAATTCCAACTTGTAGATTTTTAAGGGCTGTTAACCTGAGAACCTTTTGACTTGTTTGACCCAAGTAGGAACCATTAGATTTATGTGTCAATATGTGAGCTCACATGGACCATTAGATATTGATCAAATTTAAATATTTTAAATACTTTTGAACCCAAATAGTTAACTTATGGAGCTTGAACTTGTAAATCACATTCCTGTATTTGACGTTTGCATGAATGTATTTGACTTTTGCATGAACATATTTGAGGTATTTGAATCCCAATGGTTATTTTCCTAGATTTAAATTAACACTTACACTCCCATCTTTTGACATCTACAAGAATGTATTTAATGTCCATGCAACCATTAAATTTTTTTTAGATCCATCTTTGCCAAAATAATTTCTTCAAAGGAATTATGTCTATGGGACTTTTGAATGTAAGATTTTTTTGTGGGGTGAATTTGATTTGGGAAATTTGGGTTGGATAATTTATTTAAAACAATTTTCCTCAGACTTTTGATTCATCCACTTTTATTGAAATAATTAATCCTTCAAGACTCTTTTACATTGGACTATTTATTTTGGATACTTTATCTGAAAGAATTTTGATTTGTCATAACTTCTATTTTGGACATTTTTTATAAGATACTTTCCCAAAAATGACACCTTGAGAGAATTGTATCAAGACACTCTTTCAAATAAATGATCGTTTAAGATTTTTATTTGGACCACTTTCCTCGAAAAAGGACCCTTTGAAACTTCTGTATAAGACACTTTCCCAAGAAAAATACCCTTAAAGAATTTTTCATTGCCCACTTTGTCAAAAGATATACCCTTCCGGAAAATTGTATAGGACTCTTTCCTAGAAAAATGACCCTTCAGGACTTTACTTTAGGAAATTTTGTCAAAAGATATGGCATTTGATACTTTTATAGTGGAAAAAACGTCTGAGAGAATTTAGGTCTTTAGGAATTTTGTTTCAGATAAAATATTGAAAATAATTCCTAACAATTAGGCAAAAAAATGAAATAATTAACATGAAGGAAATATTAGAACTTAGAGTTTTGAAAATAAAATGTCTGAAAGAAATATATCTTTAAGAAATTTTTTTGAACAATTTTATTGAAAGAAACAACATTACAAAAAATTTGTAGTGGACATTCTTCCTGACAAGTCCTCAACACATATCCGAAAAACTAAAAAAAATGCCATGAAAGAATTATTTATTTAGCTAATTGGAAAATTTTCCATGTACAAAACAAACGTTTGAGCCTGTAGGTTCTTTTAGACCATTCTAGAAACTTCCACTTGATTTTATGAAGGCTCCAAATGAACTTTTGAGACCTGTGAAACTCATACCTATTATGGAGCTATTTGAACACTTTGAAGACCTTCAACTTTCAAATATGACTCTAAAATGACCTCTAAGATATCAAATGACATAAGGACTAGACTAGATAATAACAAAAACTAAAATGACATATGAAATGGCATTAGATGAACTACAAAACACTCTATGACATTATAATCAACCCCCTATTAAATATTTTGACTATAGGGGGTTGACCCATTATGGTTGTGGTAAAAATGGTCAATAATATGCATGCACAAGGTTTTCTTACCATCCCCATAAAGATGACATAGAAATATCCAATCAAATCCTATGTATCTTCTACACCAAGTGAACTTAGAAGGAGATATAGGTGGTTTGGGAAATAATGGTGTTAGTTGAGTTCAACTAGACATGAGTGAGGTCAAGTAAAGATAAGGTTAAATGTAGATCAATTTTTATATTTTAGAACATGATCACATGCCTTCCCCAATATATTGAATACCTTTAGTCCCTGATGCACATGTAGATCCAAGAGGATCCTTCCAACTACTTCCATTGTCAAATTGTTAGGTTTAAATTGAATAAACATGGCATGTAGCAATTATTGTGAATACTTTGGTGCTCTTAATTGGCCTTAGGTTATGGGTACCATTTTCAAATTAAAGTTCCTATCTACCTTATCTAATGGAAAATTTATTATGCATAGCCTTTAGTATTTCTATATAAGCCCTAATTTTCATTATAAAAAAGGTCAACATTCTAGGCATCGTATTACTACCAAAATTTTCCCTCAGAGAGCCCTCTTTTGGTATAAAAAATCTTTGCCAATTCAAGTTTGT
The DNA here is from genome assembly GCA_037957365.1 of Torreya grandis. Classification (NCBI taxonomy): domain Eukaryota; kingdom Viridiplantae; phylum Streptophyta; class Pinopsida; order Cupressales; family Taxaceae; genus Torreya; species Torreya grandis. The sequence goes on along the minus strand of JARHVA010006731.1, from coordinate 186,529 downwards.
AATATTTATCTAGACATTGAGATTAATAATAATTAGTTTACTTTTATTCATGCTCATTGTTCTATGTGAATTCATCACTATTGTACCTTATCTATGGGTGTTTATCCTTCTCATTACCATCCTCCATTCACACCTATGCATAGAACCAAAAGTCCCAACAAGTCACATGTTATGTATACATAGTTATGCATAAGTTTTATCTATGGACCATTTATAACCCCTATTAATGTTTTACTATGCTACCTTACCTCCATGTGAAAAAATTGTGTAGTTCACTTGGTTGGAAGATTTTTTTTATCTAGTTTGTTAGTTTCATTATATCATTAAGAAGGTGAGGTGATCACTCTATTATTTATGCATCACTTTTATATTCCAGCAACCATCTTACATTTTTTCTCCTTTTTCCCCCTTTTTAAGTTTATATTTAGTGCTATAGGTATATTTCATTCTACTCTTTATAGGTCTACATGTTGGTCCTAAAATAGGGGCATTTAGAATAAAATTAAGCCAACCTACTTCAAAGGTTTATCTTAAGGAGCTCAAAAGTCCCACACCTTGGGGGATGATCCCATTATTATAATGAGACACTAAATCAATATCTAATGCACAATTCTAGTTTTCTAACCATAAATGTGGTGTGTACAAACATTCATGAGAGTTTTTTTCATACAGGTGCATGTTTCAAGTGATAATAAGTCCTCTGAGAATGTTTCTCCCAAGGATTATATTGATGCCATTAATATTGTAACTCTTTTAAGAAAGGCATCTATTATTTCACCTGATTTCAATTTTATAGAGTGAAGTTGATTCTATAGGTGCATAATAATTCTCTCATTTTTTTCCCTATATATAGTTTCAACTTATTTCAATCTTCATTGGTTATTGTGGCTTCACAGATGTGTTGTTTATCCTCATATGATACCCCTAACATCATGATAAATTTTTCCTTTTGATTGGATTTGTCATATTTATAGTTTATATATATGTGTATGTCATGTCAGGTAAATGTTCCATTTACAAGAGGGAAATTTTATTCAAATTTCTAGTTGAATTTTGATTTTTGTCTTCCAAATAGAGAAATTGTCACTTTATAGTAAATGTGAATCTGATAGAATAACCTTTTATGTTTGTTAAACCTATTCAATATTGTGGGTGATGGAAAGGTTCCTTATCATTGTAGGTATCAAGGTCTCCCTTTATATATATTTTTAGACTGATATACTAAACCTTTATATATATGCACCCTTCGCATATACCCATTGATATGTTGAATAAGCTTACCCTTTTTATATATCCAGTGGTATATGAATGAGGCACTAATTCATGTGAGAGAGAGAGTAGTACATGATATATATATAGTATTAAAATAGGTTCATCTAATCATTATCACATGCTAAGATGTAATTATGCAATGGATATAACTTCCATATATATTTAAAATTTCCAAATTCAGGATTTATGACTTTTAATTAAATAAATGGGTAATGGAGGGATGAATATGAGTGTAGGTGTCCTTATTTATTCCTGATGATTTATATGGATGATGACTAGATGACATTATTTTATCTATATTATTTTATGTATTACATAACTTGAAAAAGATGGCTTTACTCATAAATGAGAGTTAGAGTCATATCTTGCACTGAACTCTATTATTAATTTTTAAACAATCATGTTTTTTGAAAAATAATAAATAAATTTACAATTTTTTATAATTGATGTAAAATAAAATACATAAATAAATTTTCAAAATTTTCCTTAAAAAAATTATTTTTTTGCATTTTTTTTGTTTTTAGGATCTTTGGCCTCTTTTGCAATACTTGCTTTTAAACTATTCCCCCATTTTGAAAAAAACATTAATGAGTTTAATTATTTTTGGATCTAATTTTGGTTGATTATAAATAAATTTATCCAAAATTCTAAGTGTAGAGGAGATACTAAAAGTTCTCTAAGTGATGGATTTAGTGGGATTTGAACCCCATAACTCTAGTTTGACAATGTGCATATTTTACGACTCAGCCTATATGGCATCTTAGTAATATATAGGTTAAAATTTATATTTGTATAGGAAGAGTTTTGTTGTTTAAGCTAAAATCCAAAATTTGAAGAGGGAGGGGGTCGACCTTATGACCTTTTCTCATCCTTAAATTCTTAGACTACCTTTACAAGCCACTTAGGAACTATTAAACATTGAATTTAAAACTAAAATATTTCATTTTTATGTAGTAACAAGGATCTTTTTTAAAAAATAAGAAAAAAATACCCTAAATAGGGTTACCTCTTTATGTAACAAACTTTTTTGGCTGAGTTAAGTATTATTAAATGGATGGTGCCTTTAAGAAACAACATTTTTTATCCAAATGGCTGATTAATAGCTTAATCCACCAACCCCCATGCAACACATGCACTTCAATTAAAATATAATGCCAAAAATAGGGGTTTAAAAAATGATATATTTGTGGAATAAATATGCCTTAGTGTAGGAATAAAGTACCCTTTTTTAATATTCCAATGAAAAATATCTTGATTCAAAACCTTGATGTGGTAGATCTAAGATAATATGACTTAAAACAATAATGATGTTTTTTCTAGCTATATGAAGTGCCTCTAGTCTTTTTCTTACATGTTTATATAAAAGTTGAATGGATGGTGTTTTTTAAATTTTTGGAGTGCCTAAATCAAATTTGAAACCCCAAATTCTTATAAAAATCCTTAGATGCATTTATAAATAGTTTAAATTATCAAAACACCCTAGTCTAGCTTCTAAACACCTTCAACAAGACGCCAAAATTTGATTTTCCTCCTTAGTTGTAAATTATTTAATCTAAATTTTTTTGTTCTCATTAAAGATGTGTGAAGATAGGAATTGGGTTTGTGGGGAGGCATGTTGCATCTATCTATCACTCAATTTCTTATACCATCACTAGAGCTCTTCAATTCCTCTTCAACTTTCTCTACCTCTCATAGGAGTATAACCTCCCTAATCTAATACCAAATATTATGAATAAATAGGAACACAAAAATTTTAAATTATTCTAATAATTAAATTTTAAAAAATGACAATAATTATTATATGAATTGGACTACCTTATCTAATAAAAGGATTGAGATTACACAAACTTCAAATAAATTAAATTATCTTTTATACTATTCATATGGGAAATGACCAAACATATCAATCCATAAAAGGTGTAATAACTATGCTAGGCTAAAAAATAAATAAAAAACATTTTATTTTAATCCACATAAGGTGAATTAAGTGTTTATCCTAGAAAAACATATGCACCAGGATTATGTTTCTAGATATTCCACTTACAACATAATATTAGGTTATACTTACACTCATTGTATGAGATAGAGGTCTTACTCAGTATCTAATGCCAAAAGTATATTCATAATGGAATTAATTATAAACATAAGTAAATATTAAAACATGGAACCTAAACTTACCAAATCCAAAGAAACATTTTCATATTATTACCACTACAACTTTTGATTAGGATCCATTTATTGGATTCATCAATATTCATCCTTATATAAATCACTTTTGATAACTTGATGATGATAAACCTAAAGATATTAAAAAAACTTGTAAGATAACTAAATTATTAACATATGTGTCATAATGTATTCCACCATCCATTATAAAGTTATAATGATTTTTACCATGTTATTGAGATGCATTGATTGTCATTAATGTCAAGGTGATCTTAGTGCATAATTCATTAATGACAAAGTGATAAGTTCCAAGTGGATTTGAGAGTTCATATCATGTGTGAAAGTATTTGAGGTGATTGACCATGTTTTAGGTGTCATATTAGGTGTCAATAGTTATTTAGGAAATTTTTCAAGTGAAATTAATTAATTAGAGATTTCTTATGAAGGCCAAGGTTATCCTAGTTAACTTGGTAAAACTTCCTAAGTTAGTAGATTTATGACATCATAATTAGCATGTGTGAAGGTTTAATAAGATATTGGTCATATGGGTGTGTTCATATTTGATTATAATTTCTATGTTCCAAACTCTATGTCATGGAAATATGTATATATAAATTTATGCTGGTCCAAAGTTGGTTTCCCAAGCAGATTTCATTATTTTCCATAGTCAAATTTTCAATATCAAGTAAACAAAGGAAAACCAATCAATATTATTTTTTTTATAACTTTTTATAATGGATTAATTTTATTGTTGTGTAAAAGTAAAAGTGGTAGATTAATTAAATTTATATCCATTAAAATGTATTAGAGGTTTTAATGGTCATACAACTACATTTATTACATGCGAGAGTTGACTATTCCTGATTGTGTTTTTTACTAAATAAACCAAGGTAAAAAGAAATGATTATATAAGACAAAGTATTAATAAAATATTATTTTTATAAAAATAAAAATTAATTATAATCCATATATATTATCCTAAAAGTGATTTTGAATATTTAATGTCTATATAGGTGAAGTTATTGCAAGATAAAGTTGACTTTTGTTGACTGTAATTATTATAGGTTTGAGTAGGATTCTTACATTAGTTTTTATGAGCCTTTGGAGGATGAATGAAGGTGTATTATGGATTGGATGGTTTTCATTAGGTATTTATATTTCCATCCATATGTGGATTGCACATGGAAATTTTATATTTAATCACTTTGAGCCTCTTTTGTGAAGACAATGTTTTTGGGCTACTTAAGCCCAATAAGTCTTTAAGACCTAATGGAAGTTTTAGAGTATAAAAAATTGATTTGATGTTTATTAATAATGTAAAATGATAATATACAATGAATGTAAATTTATTTATGTTTTTTGTGTCATTGGAATGATCAATCTAGACCATACTTTCTTAAAGTGTTACATGAAGGTGAATTAGGTCTCCATGGGACCTATTGAAGACTTGAGGGCTAAAGGAGGTTTCATAAGGTGAATGAATTACTCAAAATATTTTAATAATTTTTAAACATAAATATGGATTAGATTAAACTATTTGAAATTGTTGAAAATTTTTCCATATTTTGTTAAATTCTATTGGTATCTAAGTGTAACATGTGTCCTGATGGAGGGCTAATTGCTTAGGTCTTGCTTAAGCCTAGTGTGTTGTTTGGAGCCATTTGAAACATGGATGACATAATGATTTGATTTAAATTGTATGTAAAATATCCTAGGATATATTTTTATCATTATCCAATTATTATATAATCCTTAAGGGTAAAGGAAATTTTTGTGTCCAACCAAGTTTGATTGGAGAAAGAATCATGCATATGTAGAAGGCAGTTTTGGGTTCAATGTGCTTATTAGACAATGTGAGTGTGAAACAAATTATATATTATTTTTTATAAGGGTAAGAGGAAATTAAAAATATCATGAAATAATTTTTAATATGTTAAAATGTTTTAATATTATTTTTTTTAGGTCATGAGTAAGTAAGAATATTTATTTCAAGGATTTTAGGCCTAGTTTGCTTATGTGACCTAGTTTTGATTGGAAATTAATTAGAAGAGTAAAGAGAATGGTATAAGGGTTTGTATAAGTTTTTTAGGGTATTAAAATAATAATAATAATAATAATAATAATATTTTTAACATGCCATGAATATTAGATAGTGGTGCTTAAGGTAATCAGTAAGTTTGTGTATTGATTTAAGGCATAATTAGGCCTAGCTTTTCTAGATGATGTAGAGTGAAGAAGTTCATTGATTATATGTTGAAATATTAATGTATAGGTTTTTATGAATGATATTAATGATTTTTAAGAACTATATTTAAATATAATAATATCATATTATGAAGGATGAATGGCCTCAAGGCCATGATCTTGTGTATGAGGAGTGTAGAAGAAAAAGAGTTGTATGCCTATGTAAGAGGTAGGTTTATCTTTGTATGAATTACCATCAATTTTATGATGTATAGAGGAAGGTTTTTAGGTTTTATATAAATATAATACAATCACTATGTGAGTAAGACATCAAATTAGAGGTGTAGATTATTTTTGAGGTGATTGAAGTGGTGCTTGATAACTTGGGGAGTTGTAGCCTCCATGCTAGTTGGTGCTAGCTAAAGGTCAAGTGGGTGATTAAATAAATTTAGGGGTAAGTAATAATTTATCAGTTGGTTATAATCTAAATTTAAGAAATATATTTATAGGATAGCATTCCAAATCATGTTTTAAGTGGGTTTTCTCCCCCATAAGGATTTCCCACATAATTCGTGTGTTATGTGCTTTGATCTTGCATTATGTTTTTCGTTCATTACAATGAATGGTTTATATGCTTTATGAATGATTATGTTAAATTATTAAGATATTAATGATTATAATTTGATTTTATTTGATTTCATAAATAATTTACCCCTAATTAGTTAATGTGCTTCCAATAACTAGTATCAGAGTAGGTCCTTCAGGAAGGCTTGACAACTAAAAGGTGGTCCTTGAAGCACAAAATGGCTAAACAACTAAGGAAAAATAATCATGAATTGATATTGATGGTAAAAGGTCTTAAATATAAGATTATTTATTTTGAGATAGGTTTGAGTAAATATAACTCCAAAAAGGATGAATATGAAAATATCATTAAAAAACTTAGAGAGCAGGTCAAGTCCTCTACAGAATGTGAAGGAAAGGTGAGTCATCTTCAAACCAAGTTTGAGATAATGATGTAAACATTAAAAGAATATCATTAATAATCATGATATTAGTAAGTATTTATAAGATTAAAATTAAACTTTTAGGTAAAATAAGTTTGAGTTTGATCAGTTGAAAACTGAGCTAGGATCCTTGAAGGTTGAGCATGAAAATATAGTGGTCAAAATGAGCAAGGTTGAGCATGAAAATCTAGTCATCAAAATGAGCAAGGTTGAGAAAGAGGAGTTAAATCAAGTAAAGAAGCATGATAGAATGAAAAAAAATAAGGTGAGAATACTATAAAGTCATTCCAATTACATGAGGTTTGTTAATTCATCTCATAGATAATGTTATACTTGAAATCAATTTGGTCACATTAAAAGAGATTGTAAACGGAGAAGTAATATGTCAAAAGGTGATAACAGCCATAATCAAGTGAAATTTATGAATGATATTGTTTATTTTAGGTGTCATAGAGTTAATAATATTTCAAAATATTGTAAAAATAGGTTGAATGAGTCCTCAAATAAAAAATAATGTGTATGGAGCTCCTAGTGTGCAAGGAAGAGGTCATACATGGATATGGAGACCTAAAACTATTAGGAGAGATCATATGAGACCAAGGACGAATTTTGCAATGAGAATATCAGTAAATAATATTTTTTTTCTATGGTAGATATTAATTCAATAAAATAATACTATTTATAAGGATATGTTGACAAAGGAGTTAAAGAGAAGATGGATGAATTAATCAATCCTTGAAGGAGGCTTAGAAAAGACAAGCAAACTAGTGAGAGTATGGAGACTTGGTAATATATTAAGTTTTAGGTGTTATAAGTGCCATTAAAGATGAAGTATCTCTATTATTATTATTCATAGAGGCATTAAAAAATAATTTTCAGCATCATGGAATTGTGTTATAAGGTTGGTAAGTGAGAAACTAGTCATTAGGTCAAGGTATGTTCTTTGTCTTGATATGCATATAGTTGAGTATGGAATGTTTCAATTGATTTAAATATTGTAAAATATGTATATAACTTACTAAGATCTATTATAAGTGATTTTAAGGTCTGAAGTTCTTTTTGGAATAATATATTACTTTGATTGTTCTTGGTGAGTCTAAGGGTTTTAACACTAGAAACCCTTGACATGATGTATCTTGGGTTGTAAAATGAGTTAGACCACCAAAATTGGTGGGAAGGTTTAGAATTTTGATATTAAAATGTTAAATGAGGTTATGACATGATAATATTAAGTCCATTTATGTGAATTTATGATAATTTTAAGTTACGTATCCTTGTTTTCAATATACCTCTTTGAAGTGACCTAGGAAAGGAGTATCTTTTCTTGTGCAAGAGAGAGGTCGTTAAACAGATAATATTTTGAAGGAAAGTTAAGATTTAAGTATAATTAATCAATTAATACAATAATATTTTATCCATACATTTCCTAATGAGGGAGCTTTTTCATGTTGGTAGCTTGAAGAGCTCTTACATAAGCATGGATTCAGGTAAGTTTAGTTTCTTTGAGCATGTTATTTTAATTCATATAAGTTTTTGTTGTTTGATACATATGAGATTTTTATAAAATTTAAAGAGGTAATTTGGACCCAATAATATCCTCATTTTATTCATTTTTATTATGAAATTATGTTGAATAGTTGTGGTAACCTATTTATGGATGAAGATGGCTCCATGTAAGGTATGTGCTTGTAAGAGAGTTTGCTTGTATATGTTTGAAATTTTTTGGTTTTTTTCAAGTGGAATATAGAGTTAGGGGGATATAAATAAAGTTTATTAAGGATTATGTGAAGTTTTGGCATGTTTTCTATAACTCAAGAATCAAGGAGCAATTTAGATAGAGGTATTTTCTCTTCAATTGATAATATTCAAGGTATGCATAGAGTGAGGGGGAGAAAATGTGAGATGTTTCAATTACAAGGATCATATATGGTAGATTATTGATTTATAAAAATTTATATAATATTATCATGATGTTAGGAGGTGATTATTAAGATTTTTGAATAGTTTGTCAGGTCTAAGGATCAAGTTGTTATGTTGAAGAATATACCGTTTATCATTAATGTCAAAGGGGGGGAAGTTTAGAATGGAGTTCTTCAGTTTGGGAGAGACAACTCTGAAATTTTTTTACCATAAATGAAAAATGCAAATATTTTTTATCATGTTCTTGATATGCATTTATTGTCATTGATGTCAAGGTGATCTTAGTACATAATGCATTGATGACAAAATGATATGTTATAAGTGGATTTGAGAGTGCATATCATGTGTACAGTACTTTGAGGTGATTTACCATGTTTTATGGGTAATATTAGGTGTAAATAGTGATTGGATAAATTTTTGAAGTGAAATTAATTCATTAGTGTAGTCTTATGAAGGTCTAGGTTATCCTAGTCAACTTGGTAGAACTTCCTAAGTAAGAAGATTTATGACATCATCATTAGCACATGTGAAGGTTGTAAAACAAAGTGGTCAAATTAGTTTTTAAATATTTTTACCTAGTTTGTATGACCCAGATTTAAGGTAATGAAAACATTTATATTATAATTTATTGCGGTGTAAAGTTAGTCTCCCAAATAGATTTCACTATTTTCCATAGCCAAATTTCCAATATCAATTAAATAAAGGAAAACCAGTTAGTAGTATTTTGTTTATAAATTTTGATAATGGAAAAATTTTATGGTGGTGTAAAAATAAAAGTTTTATATTAATTAAATCTATTATGAGGTTTGAATTATCGTACAACTACATTTATTGCATGTGAGAGTTGATTATTGTTGACTATGATTTTTTTTTAATAAACTAGGGTGCAAAGAAATGATTTTTGAAGACAAATTATTGATAAAATATTGTTGGTATATAAAAATTAATTACTATAAAAATATATCACATTAAAATTTATTTTTTGTTTTTAAAGTGCATATAGGTGAAGTTATTTCAAGATAAAGTTGACTTTTATTGATTGTAATTATTGTAGGTTTGAGTAGGCTTCTTCTAGTAGTGTTTATAAGCCTTTGGAGGATTAATTAAGGTGCATTATGGATTTTATGGTGTTACTAAGGTATTTTTATTTCCATACATATTTTTATTATATATGTAAATATTTTATTCATTGAGTTTGAGCCTCTTTTGTGAAGACAATGTTTTTGGGCTAATTAAGCCTAATAGGTCTTGAAGACCTAATGGAGGTTTCAAAGTATGAGAAAATTATTTGATGTTTATTAAGCATATAAAATGATAATAGATAATTAATTTAAAGTTATTTAATTGGTTTTTTTCACTAGTAATATCCATCTAGACCATAGTGGATTAAAGTGTTACATGAAGGTGAATTAGGTCTCCATGGGACCTATTAAAGGCTTGAGGGCTAAAGGAAGTTTCATAAGGTGAACGTATGACTTCAAGTTTTTTATGAATTATTAAAAATAAATATGTCATGTATGGAATTATGTTAATTTTTTTTAAATTTTACCATATTTATTTAAAGGCTATTGGTATATAAGTGTAATATGTGGCCTAATGGAGGGCTAATTGCCTAGGTCTTGCTTAAGCCTAGTGTATTATTTTAAACCATTTGAGTCATGGCCCACATAATGAGTTGATTTAAATTATATTTAAAGTATATAAATATAAATTTTTATGTTTATCCAAGTATGATATAATCCTTAATGGTTAAGGAAAGTGTTTTGACCGACCAAGATTGATTGGAGAAAGAATCATGCATATGTAGAAGGCAAGTTTGGGCTCATTGTGTTTATTAGACAATGTGAGTGTGAAACAAATTATATATTAATTATAATAAGGTTAATATGAAATGAAAAATATAATAAAATCATGTTTAATATGTGAAAATGGTCTAAAATTATTATTTTTTAGGTCATGAGCAAGTAAGGAGATTTATTTCAAGGCTTTAAGGCCTATTTTGCTTAGGTGGCCTAGTTTTGATTGGAAATCAATCAGAAGATTGAAGATAATGGTATGAGGGTTTTTATAAGTGTTTTATGATATTAAAATAATCTTAATAACATTTTTAACATGTCATGAATATCATAAAATGGTGTTGAAGGTAATCAGTAACTTTTTGTATTGATTCAAGACATAATTAGGCCTAATTTGTTTAGATGACCTAGAGTTAAGAAGGACATTGATTATATGCAAAATATTAATGGATAGGTTGTGTATAAATAATATTAATTATGTTTCAATACTTTATTTACATTTAATAATATCAAAGTGTGAAGTAGTAATGGCCTTAAGGTTATGAGATTGTGTTTGAGGAGTGTAGAAGAGAAAGAGTTGTATGCCTATGTAAGAGGCAGATTTATGTTTGTATGAAATACAAAAAATTATATTAGGTATATAAGTGTTTTTTTAGGTTTTATATAAATATAATACCATAATAATGTTTTTAAGACATCATATTATAGGTCAAGATTAGTTTGGAGGTGATTGAGTTGGTGATTGATCACCTAGTGGGTTGTAGCCTCCTTGCTAGTTGGTGATAGGTAAAGGTTAAGTGTGTGATTGAATGAATTTAGGGGTGGGTTATAATTTATTGGCTGGTTATGATATTAATTTGATAAATATAATTATAGGATATTATTTCAAATCTTTTTTCAAGTTGGTTTTTACCCCGTGAGTGTTTCCCACATAATTCATGTGTTATGTGCTTTGATATTGCATTGTGTTCTTTGTTCATTCAAATGAATGGTTTATATGATTCATTAATAATTATGTTAAATGGTTAATATATTGATGAATTATTATTTTATTTTATTTTTGACATCATTGATTCACCCCTTCCTCTCAGTGATTATGCTTCCAATAAATGATCCATTCATTTAATTTAAGATGATAGTTATAACACACCACTTTTCAATATTATAAACTTTTACTATTAAAAATAATGTTACAAATGAAATAAATATGTGGTGGATAATATTTTATAATAACCATTATTACTTTATTCTTAATAAATTATTTAACTTAATATATTTACTAGGAATTATTCCAATTAGTACCCCCAAAATCCTAACCAATCATGTGGAATTTTTGCATCTTATGATGTATTATATATTTTATCTCAAGATAAATTTAGATACTTAGATGTAATTAATATAAAAAATTCCTCACGATAATGCATAATTTCAACTAGATATAATATTTTTCCACCTTTATTATGAACTTTATCCCCAATTTGATGTAAGTGAAAAATAAAAAAGTGCATACATAGAAGGTTATGTTCATCCATTTAATCCATCCTTGGAAAATTATATATGGATTATAAATAAATATCATACTTGTGTTGAAATCCTAAATACTGATCACTTTATTTAATTATTTTGAAAATTTATAAAATTCTGATTATATTGGTTAGGTTGATGTGGTTAAGAAAAATATGTAAAATTATAGCTATATTATTCAATCCTATATATTTTATAAAAATATAACTAATTATAATTATATTATCTAGGATATATATGATACCTTATAAAATTATGACAATATTGGGTAGGCTAATGAATTTAAAAATAATTCATAATGAAATCTAATTACACCAATGACAATATAATCAAATAAATAATTCCAAAAATAACTATATCATCTAGGATCATACAATTCATAATAACAATAAAATATGACTATATTAATTATGAAATAATTAAAAAAAACATTTAATCCAACTTATCACATTATTTGGGATGATACCATTAAAATAGAGGGAGTATTCATAGAATACCTCATTATACATATATATATATATATATATATATTATAAAATAGATTAAAACATAATATGTTTAGGTAAACAAAAAAATAATGATTGTATCAACCATGATATAGTTCATAAAAAATGTAGCCCCAATAAATGACATTAGATGGGCCAATGCCATCATAAATAGAATATAAAATCATAACACAATTACTATGACCAATACCATCAATGAAAATTCAAACATACCTCATATATATTTATAAATTACCATATATTTCATAACTAGTGTTGTGAGAGATATTCATACATAATCTAAATTTATATTTAATATATAAACCTCTAAGTATTATTTGTAGTGATGAAGCAATTTTATTAATATTTCATCAAAGAGAACCATAAATTCCTCACCAAAAACATAAAGTTCAATATTTTGAGCATACTACTTATTCTCACAAATTTTTTGTAGTATTTATTCAAAATATTCACTCTAAAGTACCTCCTACACCATATCACTTCCAAGATGGAAATGCCATGTTAGTCAAGGATACTAAGGATTTAACTTAGGGACATTCTATTATCCTCATATTATCATCATCTATTATATTATTTTATCTTCAATAGGAAGACAATTTTAGAACATTCCTTGACAATTAAAATAAATATTTCATTATTTCATATAAACACATGTAGTGAATTGACTCAATCATAATTGTTAATAGTATAAAAACTTATCTAAATATGACACCCATTATTACAAATAAAAAATAAAATACCTATAGAAATATCTAAATTTTATCAAAAATAAATCATCAATATTCTTGATGAAATGTTATTTAAACCCATTGATTACTCTAAATGGGTATCTAATACAGTTCACATTCATAATAAATTCATAATTATCAATCAAATATTTATTAAATTATGTAATTTAATTTTATCATTTCATAAAGATAATTTAAAATTACCTTATATTGATGAAATTGTACATTTTAAATCTTATTATGAGATTTTTTCCCATATGGATAGTTTTTTGGGTTATAATTTGATTCACATCTAGACCAATATAATACTACATTTTATACTAAATGGGTCATGTAATGCTACGTTAAGATGAATTTCAATATTCATAATGTTGAGGAAAACTTGAAATGTTCCATCACCCACATTATTCATGATCTTACCCACATGTTGATTTAAACCTATGTGGATGATCTCCTATCCAAATTCAATAATTAATAAGATCATCATTGTGACATGGTTATCATATTTGAGTTCTTGATAAAATACAATTTTAATTTAAAACCTAAAACTTCTATCTTTGATTTTACATCTAACAAGATTTTAAGATTTTTAGCCTTAATGTGAGGGTTTGATGTTGATAATTCAAAGATCAAAGCTATCATGAAAAGGCATATACCAATATCCATCCATCACATCCAAAATTTCCTTTGGAATATTTGGGGAAATTTAGATATTTTCCCACAAAATAGATTATTTAACTCATTTTATGAATTGCTTCCTCAAGAAAGGTGTTCGTGTTGAATGGATTGATACTTACTATAACACATTTTAAAATATTAATAAATCATTACTTAAATCTCATATATTATGACCTCCATAAAATAATGTCCTTTCCATATTGTACACTTTTCCTTTTGCTATCTCAGTTGATGCAATTTTTACAAAATAATATGAGTATGAAAGGAACTATGCCATCTATTACATTATCATTCATTTTGTTTTGCTTATGAAACCTGTTATAATAAAATTTAGTTTATTGTGTTGCTATCTAATTTTCCTTTTATAGTATTCCAAGTTTTATAATTTATCAAACAAGTACATCATTATCTCTTCATATCTTCTTTATTATTTAATATCTAACACATTTTTCTCCTTATGATATAATGGAAAATGGATGAATGCCTTGATGTAATTTGAACCTAAAATCCTTACAAAAAAATAAATCAAGGGGTAAGTGATCTCTAATAAAATTTATGTCACATTTATTCATACCCAAATACATAATTAAGATAGACTTATTGATGAATACATCTTATTTATTAAACATTTTGATGAAGCCATAACTTTTTAGTAATTATCACACAATTGTAAATTTAAACTCAAGGTCCAAGTCATCAAATAACCTTAAATTCATGTTTTTAAACATAATACCATGAATAAAACTAATAATCAGAAAATTATGAAGTCACATAATTTATATGAGGATACTTAGAAACTCCCTTTTCATGGATTGAAGTGCTTACAAGGATCTAAGGTAGGATGTGTCTTTTTTAATCCTTTTTGAAATAGTATCCCTATATATTTTTAATTAAAACATCATTTTTATGAATAACATGGATAATTATGAATCTCTAATCATTGTTATTCATTTAGCCATTTGTTTAGATATATCTTATTTACATGTTTTAGGTGATTCTAAAATTATACATAATAAATTTAATGATGCTTAAAAATGTAAAAATGAAATTCTCAAATCATATCATGATGTTCCTTGAAACCTTGATAAATAATTTCCATATTTGATAACTGACACAATCCCATGAGAGAATAACACTACCATTGATTCTCTTTTGACTCTAACCTCCCTTTTTAACTCACATAAATCCTTATATGATAACCAATGCCTTAGATGTATAAATCCGCATGTATGATGAAACATAAGGTTTATTCCATTATTTTACATATTGAGGCTATCACCACTTGAAAAATCCTTAGTATAATTAAATCAAACATTTTATTTTGAATCAAACATACCCTTACAAAGACAGCTCTTGTGAGAAGATTATAATTTAAAATAATGCCTTTAAATATTTATTTAAGCACAATATATTTTATTATAAAAATACTATAGGATAATAACTCCAATGTGTTATAAAATATTAGTTATCTACCATTATTAATAAAGCATGTGGAGGAATTTTTCAAGGTCATTGTAGTGGATACACTATATAAATGTCTGCACATTGGTTATTATTATAAATAATTTGAAGTAGATGTCATCACATTTGCTAATAAGTTTAATACTTTCTAGCTACATTATGACCTTATTAATTCTAATTTGACTTAGCTTAAATCACTTGAATATCATTGGCCATTCTCTATGTGTGAATTATATATAATTGACAAGTCACTTCATTTTCATCATGGCCATATTTTCATTATCATTACCACTGATTAAATTACTAAATAGGTATAATATATACCCTTAGTAATTTTATTAACATTATGATATCAAATTTTATCCTCAACGAAATTTTATATCTCTTTTGAATTCCCCGTAGCATCATGTTTTCGAATGGTGGGAGTTTAAAATATAAATACATAGATTTAGTTAATATTTATAACCACACATAAATTTTCCACTTATTACCATCCATAGTGTAATTGTCAATCCAAATCAACCAAAAATATATTTAATAATTTCATTTAAAATAATACTTGTAATTATTGCATTGATTTGCATCTCATGATTTATCCCACAATTTAAGTTTATCACACTAATATTTGTAATTCCACTATGGAAATTCCATTCTGTTTATTCTATGGCTTCAAATCCATCCTACCAATAGAAGTGAGGTTACTTAAAATGTTCACTTCTATTCATTCAATTATCCTTGATGAAAATTTTCATGAATCACACCTTCATGATTTATACCTCCAAAAAAGGGACACATGAGTTCTCTCTAGCTTAACCATCAAAATAAAACTCACATAGATAAGAAACACAATAACAAAGTTAAAGATGTAAATTTTGATATTGTGTATTTAATGTTAAATTTGGATTAAAGCAATGATAACTAGGTTAAGTACACCAAAAATTGGTAGGGTCCTTAAATAATTAATGGCATACTTGGTCATAGTATGTATCATAAATAAACTAATGAAGGACATGTTTTCAAAGATCTCACAAACACTTAGTTTTTAAAATTGTTGTATTCTTGACATATGTCATTATTCATAGTTTTTTTAATATGTTTTTCATTTCTTTTATATATATTATCCTTATGTATATTGAGTTTTTATTTTATGATAACATTCATTTTAGGTTTTCTATAGAATTATCTTGTGTTGTAGATTAGTATAATTTATCCACACCTCTAGCTTTACTTGCACCTACCTTAGCATCATCAATATGCTCTTTAATCCTTATCTTACACGTTTGGTTTTAAAATATTATCACCTCTTAATTTTAACTTTTATGACTCATTGTCTTATGATTTTTGTATTTTTAATTTGGAAGTTTCATGATATGACCTTGGAGATATAACTAAGCCATCATCCAAAATGCCCATCCTCTCTAAATTTTGTTTTAGAATCTCTTTATCATTTTAATTTATTTAATGGAATTTTCTTGGCTCACTATTTTCCCACAAGGATCCCTCCTTATTACACCCCTTGGAATTTAAATTTTATCAATATATTATTTTTTCATTTAACATTCATCTTAATTATTTCATATTTAATATCCCTCTTAATTTTTATCTCTTTCCTTTACTCTTATATTATGCTCCACATTATTATCCTTATATATGATTTTATGCATATTGGATTTTACATCTTACCAATATAATTTTTTCCACATATTTTCTTTTACATCTCATTATTATTTTATTATTCACCTTTTATCTTTCAATATTATACTATATTTCATGCCTCTTGTTTTGGATCTAATATTAAATTTTTATCACCTCGTGGATTTATCCCTATAATTATTCAACCTAATTTCTTCACACTTATATTTATGACTTTTTTACTAATATTTTTTTGAGTTACATGGTAATACCCCACGGAATACAACCAAACCCTCGTCACAAGTTCCCACCAACCCTATATTACCTATTGTATTTTTATCCTAATTTAAAATCTATTTACTTATTTTATTAGATAGAAAAATAAATGGATTAAAATATTTTTCACTTAGATTCAATCATTTTATCTTGTGTAAAATCAATTAAAATATATATGCATGTTTCTAATCCATAATTTACCCTTTATTATTAATAATTCTCAAACTTATCTATCATTGTATCACCATTCATTTATATTTTGTTTGTGATTTCATAAACCCAATAAGTATCATGCTCATATTTATTTTTCATTATTTTCTACATCATTTTGTGTACACTAAGGTTTATTTCAATATTGAAGTTTTTTTAATGTGAAATTACATAACTATATAATTTTATTAGTCTATTTATTATTTTATTTTGAAACTATGTGTAAGGTCCCTTGCATTATTCATATATAAAACCCATTGTTGGTATTCTGAATTTGTATGGGGAATAAAAATATAAAAATAGAAAAATATTTGAATCTAATATGTTAAAGTAAAAATAAATATCAAAATAAAATGAAAAAAATAGAAGATAAAAAATCTTCCAAAATTAAAAAACACACTAAAATATGTGATAATATCATTGACATGCCCCCTATCCTAGTTGATTCTAAAATTTTGCATTTGGACTCATGAAAGATATGATGTCCATTAGTGTTTGGTAGGATAGTAGAATGGGGTAAGAAGATATATATGTATGTATGTATAAATAGTGAAATATAATTTATCATGGAAGTTATGATCCTTATAGTTGGTTGATGGATCATATTTTCTTATTTAGAAACTAGATGTAATTTCCCTTTTATCAGTCATATTTATAACCCATTATTGGTTTTTTGAATCCATATGGAGGAGGAAAATATAAAAATTGAAAAAACATCAAAAGCTGAGATGCTAGAGCAAAAAATATCAAAATAAAATGACAAAAATAAAATAAAAGGAAAAGTACCTTAAAAAATTTAGAAGCACACTAAAATACATGACAATATCACTAGAATGCTCCCTATTTTAGAGAATTTTAGCTTATATTTTGAAAGGAAGAAGAATAAACTAGATAAAAGTATGGTAGAAAAACATGTTTGGTCATGCATGCATTGAGTCAGATGATTATGGATAAATCCTCTTTGGCATGGGACTAATGATATAAAAATAAGACAACACTAAATCAAATGGTTGGTTAGATAGATAATTGGGTGAATTGCCTAGTGATAGCTAGATCCTAGAAGCATGAGCTTACTCAAGGGTTGTAAATCCAAAAGTTTTAAATAATAAAGTTAATAAAACAAAATATAAATTAATTGCATAAATAATAAAAAGGTATTGAAATCAAATACAAGACATGCTTGATAAATAAATAGATTAAAATGGCTAATATATAATAAGCAGGTCAATATTAATGTTAAACAGGTTGGGTGTGGTTCAAAAAATAGGTTGGGGGTGTATGAACAGGAAGATGGAAAAAAGTTTGATTTGATTAAAGGTAAGTGGAGGAAAATAGCTTGCTATTATTTCCTACCATAGTGACCATTAGCAGTTGGTGTGATCATTGATGATTAAGGTGACTATTGGTGGTTGAGGTGACTGTCGATGGTTTTATAAACCATCAATGGTTGGACAAACCATCATTAGTTAGGATGACTGTCAATGATTATTATGTGTTAGGTTTTGTTGATAAAAATTTAGATTTGATGGGATCATAAATGGTAATTCCATGAGGTTGGTTCATGTTGGGTTGATTAAAAAATGGAAATAAAGTAATTGATAGATTAAAATCAAATACATAGCTTACTAAAGATTAATTAGATGAATGGTTGAGGTGGTTAGATCATTGGTAGAGTTTAGCATGATTCTAGTAGATTAACAAATATCAACTATAGACTAAGGTGTGATAGCAAGTTAGCTCTCTAATGTGATGGTTTGGTCACTATATTGTTGGAAGAAGTGACCTGTAAAGAAAATCTAGATGTAAAATATCTTGATGTCGTGGATAGATCCTTTTTCACCTTTTGATCCTCTCTTCTTATATGAAAATAAGGAGATGTATAATGATATGTTAATAAGAGATCTAACTTGATGTCTAAATATAACTAATGCATGCATTACCTTAAACACTAATTAGATGAGCTAATTATAAAACATAAGTTGGGGTGAAGGGTTTGTTAAGTTAGTTTAGATGGTGGACCCTGACCATCAGTGGTTAGGTTGATTTTCAATAGTTAGGGTGATCTTCAATGGTTGAGGGTCAAGGTAAAATTGAGTTAAAAGGTGGGTTTATCCAGTAGGTCAAAGTGACTAGCATTAGCTAGGTTTGGGGTCAAATAGTCAAAGTTAGGCTCAAGGGTTTTTTGAGGTGGTCTAGAGAAATTATGACATTTATAACCATCATGTGTAGATTTTTGGTCTCTACATTTTTAACTTTTTTTATGTAGTTTTTATCAATAAGATGTAGAACAAAAATGTATTGTTGATTAAGGTTTTAATTGCCTCTGAGCATGGGAAGAGGTGTTCTCCCTCAAATCAGGAGTTGATGAGGTAAAAAGAAATTAAGTATGGGTTTGACGAGTGGGTGAGTTGATGATAAAATGGGTGAATAATAGGTTGGGAATTAAAGTAAAAACACATGTCAAGAGTGTGATATCCAAGATCATGTATTGACTAGGTTTCCATAGATGGTAAAAAGTAAGGTCAGTGATAGAAAGACAAATGATAAGTAGACTGTGTGACCATATTTAGATGAGGTGGTTGAGAACACTTGTAAATGCAAGTCTACTAATCAAGGTGAGTGTTTTCATGGGTATCTAATGTAGGAAGTGATCTTGAGGAAAAAATAAACTAATTAGGTTAATTCATAGGTATTTGAGGTAGGAAGTTCTTTTGAGAAGACACAAGTGGGTTTGGTATTCACAAGATAACATGAGTTCAAAAAATGGTCAACATGGAAACTATTTTCATTGAGATCAAAAGGACCAGGAAAAATTCATCTCAAAATATGTAGTAGTTGGTATGAAATGGACCAATGGCAAGGTGATGAGGTGGTTTTCAAGGTGGGTGGAGAAGGTAGTCTCCATGGGTGGGTGTTTGTTTAGGTTTTCCAAAAAAGTTTGGGTGAAATGGAAAAATCCAAAAGTTAAACTCTTAACTGTCGCTGATTAGAGATTCCAAGGAATGACTATCAAAAATCACCCTAACTATTTGTGTTTAAGGTTTAAACCCCAAAATTTTGGAGGTTAAAAGTAAAAAGTGAGTCATTTTGGACTCATTTAAACATTTGAACCATGGATCTCTATCTATTTGTTGTATTGGGAAAAGGTGTTGATGGTGATTGGTGAGTAGGTGAGTGGTGGAATTGTTGAGTTATATTGATCAAGTGGAATAGAGAGGATGTAGGGTGGGCATGAGTATGGATGGGAAGTGGGTCCTTGGATTCCTCCTTGATGATAGTCAAGTAATGAGGTAGGTGTCATGTTTAATTAATAAATTAGTGTGGTTTGGTCATTGTTAGTATATTTGAATTAGTTATTTGATGGGTGAATTATTATTTGGGAAGGGAAGAGTTGGTTTGACTTATGTATTAGGCGTTGCTTGTTTTTGGTTAAAATTATAGGTGAATTTAAAATAATGAGGGTTAGGGTATGTTATGGTGGGTTAGAGGATGGGTGGTGGGAGAAATTGTTAAAATTTTAATTTTTGGTTGAGTTCTAGGTAGGTAGGGTTTGGGGAGTTTTTCATAAAGGGTCACACACAATGACTATTAGTAGTCATCTTGACCACCAGTGGTCAATGATTATGGATAAAAATGTCACCTAACCATTGGTGGTCATCATGACCATTGGTGATCAAGGCTAATGGTAAAAAAGGTCAAGTTTAAAGTTTATTCATTTTGATATTTTTGAATGATGGGTTAGCTTGCCATTACTAAGGATGGATAGGTAGTGGTTTAAGATTAGTGTATAGGTAAGGCTTGATAATATTTAGGCTTGAAAATAAGATAATTTAAGTGCTTGGCCTAAGAGGCAAGTTTTAGGTACAAGTTGTAAGAAAAATAGTATAGAGAACTAATTTGTTTATTATTAAATGTTTATAAGAATGGGAACAAATTTAGATGCCTGATCAGGTGTTGTACATATTTATAGAGATCCACCAAGGTATGATTGGTATAAACTAGGTGCATATAGAGGAGTATGGCCTTTGAGAGATGAGGTATTGATGATGTGGTAATGATCATGGCCCTCATCAAAAGATGAGACTTGGCTATGAACACCTTTCTATTGCCCATTGGTGACATAATGATCTTACTAGAGGATGTTCATAGGATCACTCAAATACCCATATAGGGTGAGATATTTTATTAAATAGAGGGGGAGGAGAGAGAGGATTTCTTAGAGCTACTATATGGAGATGATCATGACTAAGTGAGGTGGCATGCTAGAGGATTTAGCTACACTATGTTATATTAGAGGGTGAGAGATGATAAGAGGCTGATGACCATGATGATGATGGTGGTTTCATGTTTTTACATTCCTTACTTGAGTAGTGGGAGGTTATTGTACTTATTATTTTGGGTATTGGTCGAGATGCTACTAGGTCATATAGTATTTCACTAGGTGCCTATGTTACTTATGTAGATATATAAGGAGCTATGAGGCTTCAAAGCACATAAGAAGTATGCCATCAACATGGGGTTTGTTATACACTATTAAGCTTATGAGCACATGAGAGTAATAATGACAATGGGGCTACCATGGGTGGGGTATGATCATATATATTACCTATATGGTTTTATGTGGTGGAGAGCTAACTTTTCCATCATAGGTGTAGGAGGAGGGGTGGATGATATTGATTGGTTTAGAGGTAAAATGGATTCATTAGTCATCAATGATATTATTTTGAGGCCCTATGTTAGGTTTTTAGAGTGGGATAAATAGAGGAGACACACCTTATCCTTGCAGAGTTATAGGTAGATCTTTGGTAAGAGGTATGGAGAGGTAGAGCTCATCCCATTTGATAGGGTACAAAGATAGTTTGGCTTAGTACAAGGTATCTTAAGACCATTTCCTAGATATAGGTGGGAGGATGGAAATATCATACTACCTAAGACACATCTAGTATAGACCTTGTTATATCATGAGGAGTTTCTAGTGTGGCTAGTGATAGATGATGTAGGTTTTCTATAACATTACCCTGCACGGTACTAGGATCTTTACATGGTGGTGGATTTTAGTGTGGATGATGATGGTAGGAAGTCAATGTATGTTGCCCAACCTAGTAGAGTTTATTAGGCATAATTTTAGTGGGTTTCCCTAGATGCATAGGTATGAGTAGTGTTAGCCACTACACAAGCACATGTTGCAACATTATAGAGTCAGTTAACAACAACATAGGTTAGGTGGCTGATGGATGTATTTAGGAGTGAGAGGGACAAAGTTAAATCTTTGTTATCCTTGGTTACCGAAGAAAGAGACTCCTTGAGATAGACTAGAAGAGGAGCCATAGAACCTATAGGATCATCGATCACTATCCCAATAGCATGGTATCTAGCCACAATGAAGGAGCTACACTATTATGAGGCCATAATATTGAGATGTTGTCTTGATGAGCCTTGATGGGGTGAGTAAAAAAATATTTTTTTTAGGTGGTGCTAGCATGGCAACATGAGGTCAGTAGGCTACTTATGTGGGTGGACAGGCAAGGACCTTAGGAAGATAAGAACTAGGAAGTAGTGGTGCTCCAAGAGACAATGGTTCCCTAGAGGAATAGTCATGACATAGTTTATGACATATTATATTTGATGATAAATTATTGATTTATAGACTTGATCTTGGTATATTGCTAATTGTTCATGATTTTCTTCAATGTTTATGTTCATGATGTTGATTATAGCTATGTTGATCATTGATGATTTATATATATTATGGTTGTGATGTGGATATTTCTAGGCTCATGATGACATTGATTTAGATTCATCTTACGTAGGTATGTGATGAGATTTCTTTTGTTTATGTTCATGATGATGTTTATGATAATGATGTTCATGTGTGAGATGATTACTAATATTATGATGATAGTCATGTTAAAAGTAAATGAGTATATTCTTCTTTAAATAGATTTAAACATATGGTAAGAATGATTTATTACCTTATTATTCATGTATGTTATGATATTTATATGATGATGGATATGCTAATTATGTGCATCTTTCCATATGATATATGTTGATATGATGTTATCTAGGTGTGATTATGGTCCTTTTGCTTAAGGTAAGACACATAAAGTAAGTTAAATAATATAATCAAGAGATAGTTGTCTTAGTGAATATATCAACCAGTGATGACATGATAAGAAGAGGTAATGATGCTTCTTCTTTGGAAAGGACTAAAATAAGACCAAAGTTGGATTGGTTTAAGGAACATAATCCCTTTGAATGCTTCGCATTAGCATTTTCTAGTTGGTTGAAAGGTGTCTTGATCACATAATGTCAAGTGAGCTAAAAATCCCTTGATTTATAGTGTATAGATGGAATATGGATGAAAATAGAACCTTATTATGAGACTATCATGCCTCTTCTAGAGATCACCAAAGAGTTATTATAAACAAGTATATGTCATATAAAGTGTAGACTAATTGATGCAAGAAGTCTACTCATGAGAGTGAATTTTGGATTTCAAAATTATTTTGTTTTTGATTTTAGTTGATAATGGGTCTTATACTTATTTTGGTGTTGCTCGGAGAGTTGAGGAAGTTGATCAATGCATGAAACTTCCAAGAAATTGCTTACTATGACAAATGCTTTACTCAGCCATCCTTCGAGGGATTGGTCTATGTTTCTGTGTTTTGCTTAATGCCTTTGATAACTATCCTCTAAGGGAGTATTAAACCATACTTCAATCAATTTATAATATGTTTTCAATAACTATCCTTCAAGGGAGTAGTCTATGAATGCTAGGAATGACCCATGATTATTATTGGTTCTAATTTTTCTTTTTTTCTTTTTAGTGTGGTTCATGCTTGACATAGACTTGATTATATAGGCTTAAAGGATCACATTTATGAAGGAAAAACTAAAATCACAATATGTTTGATAAGGTGTAAATAGGTTTATGTGACAATGATCATGGGAATCCATCCTATGAAAAGGAGAAAAAAGTACCATGAGAATTATGCCATGGGTAGAGTTGTGATACCCATTATTCAAGATAAGGACATGATTATGATGGATAATCACATGATTTAGTTTCAATTCATTATCCCCAAAATAGGGAGATGAGTGTGGTTTGAAATCAAGGGCTGATCTTAAGTTAGATAAAAGGTGAATTTGATCCTCTTTAACAAAAGAAAGTATGTAGATGTGAAACATTAAGGGGCTCAAGTTCTAAGTTGCCTTCAAGAAAGTATAATTGTTAAGCTCCTAATCCATACTTATGGGTTATGATATAAGGTCAAAGATAATTAAAAGAAAACTTTCCATGCTTGATTTTCTACATATTGGTGACATATTGATTTTCCTATAGGATGAGGTCTCTAATGTTAAATTCTCATTATTTAAGGTGTTTGTTATAAGCACATTTGATACACTCTTGATAGATATAAAGATTGGTAAGGGTGGCTAAGAGATGACCTTCAAGTAGCTCAATCTATGTTAAATGGTACTAATGATAATCATCATTAGAAATGATATCTGATAGGGATATTCAAAGTGAAGGAATTTGGACATTGAGAGGAAGGACAGCCTCTAATCTAAACACAAGAGAGAATGGGGTAGCACCCATAGGGGTTCAAACACTAATATGATATTCCCATAAGGAGAAGGGGATGTGAAAATTCAAATCCCAAGTAAAGGCATTAACCATATTAGTGAGCATGTTGTTAAGAGTTTTTGTAGAGGCCTCAGCCTACTCATTTGCTTGAGGGTGATAGGGTGATGAGAAACTAAACTTGATGCCAAATGAATCATAAAGACCTTGGAATTGTTTGTTTTTTAAGGATTTTCCATTGAGATGATAATTTTGTGAGGAACACTGAAATGATAAATGATGTGATGGTTGATAAAGTCGATAATATTTTTAGATTTGGTTGAGATAAGAGGAATAGCCTCTACTCATTTGGTAAAATACTAGATCATGGTGATGATAGAATGGTGTTGGTATGAATAATGGTTGTTAATTTCACCAATAAGGTCCAAATCCCATTGTGATAATAGCCAAAAATTAGTAGATACATGAAGACTATGGCTAGGTGTGTGATGCAAATCAGTATGTTGTTGACATTTAACACACTTTTTCACATAGTCACAATAGTCTTTGTTGAGGGTGGGCCATTAGTAACCAAGCTGAAGGATGAATTTAACCATGGTGTGGCCACTATAATGTCGCCCATAAATCACATCATGTGTTTCCTTGGTAGCATGAGATGCTTTATAACTACATAAGCAATGGAAGAGGAGACCATCAAAGCTGCATTTATAAAGAATTCCCCCCCATAATGGTCTAACATGAGGTACTCTAGATAAATGATATTTGAGAATTCCTAAAAGAACTAAAAGGAATGACGGTAAGGTTAATATATTTGAAGTTTTATTAATACCAAAGATCAGGTTTAGTCTCTTCCTAATTGAAAATGGGAGAATCTGGTTTGACATAGGAAGGTTGGGTAAGTTTATTGATAAAAATTGATAGCTTAAAGTCAGAAGGTGTAGAAGGGATTTGAGAGGTGAGGGAAGCCATGGTGTCAATGAGATTATTGGTATATCATGTGTTTTATTGGATATGGTAGTGTTCAAATTATGTTAACATTTCATCAACTAGTTATTTTTACTATTACAAAACATCATTCATATACTAATAAGATCCATTGATTTGATTGACCACAAGTTGGGAGTTTCCAAATATGATGATCATTTTGATTCCCAAGGATAAATCAATTTAGATACCTATTAATAGGGCTTTTTACTCATACATATTATTGGTACATTCAAAATCAAGCTTGAAAGACAAAGGAAGAGGTTCACCATCGAGGGGAATAAGAATGATGTCAGCTACCCCACCACATTACACCTTGATTTCTCAAATAACATGGTCACTTGATAAGTGAATTACGCCTAAGATAAGATCATGATGGACTCATCAAGAAACTCAAGAGGATGAGGTTTATTATCTGCTAATGGTGCTTCATCTAATTGGTTGGTAATGACTTGCCCTTTAATTAACTTTTACTAAAGAAAATCAAGGTCAAGCATAGCTAGAGTCATGAGCCACTTCACCATACATTGGTTTCAATATGGCTTGGAGTGCATATACTTGAGTGGGTCAGTATTAGTATGAAATTTTTACTATGGTTAAAAAGGTAGTGGAAAAGTTTGGTGGTTATGAAGACCAGGGCTAGGCAAAGTTTCTTGATATATGTGTACCGAGTCTCATACTCTAAAAGTGTGAAAATAATGTAGTATAATACTTTCCGTTTGTGTTGTTCATCTTCATGAGCAAACATTGCATCTAGGGAGTGGTCAGTGGTAGAGATATAAAGGTAGAATATCTGATAATCCTTGGGAGGAGTGAGGACGGGTGGAGACAAAAGGTACCTTTTTAGTGACTCAAATGACTTTTGATAGTTTTTATTCCACTTGAAAGATACATCCTTTTTTAGAAGGTGATTTAAGGGTTGACATCAGTCTGAGAGATGGGAGATAAGGAGATGAATGTATTATATCTTCCCCTTCAAACTACATAGTTGCTTAAGGTTAGTTGGAAGAAGCTTGTTGAGGATTTTTTCATATTTTGGTGGGATGAAATTTTATTCCTCAAAGGGAAATGATAAATCCAATGAGTTTTCCTAAAAGGACCCCAAAAATACACTTCTTGGGGGTGAGATGGACATGGTAATGGATGAGACACTCAAAGATAATTTTGAGAATGACCGAATGATCCTTACGTTATTTGGATTTCCCAAGAAGGTCATCCACATAGTCCTTGATGATTTTGTGGATAAGGTCATGGAAGACATAAGTCATGTCACATTGGTATGTTACACTATCATTATTTAGTTTTAAAGGCATGGCCCTATAGAAGAAGGTCCCCCATGGGGTGATAAAGGAAATTTTGTGCTAATCTTCAAGTGAAATTAGGATATGATTATAACCTAAGAATCCATCCATGAGAGATAAGATCTCATGGTCAGTTATAAGATCAATTAGCTAGTAGATTCTTGGTAGAGGAAAGTCATCTTTGGGGTAGGCAAGGTTGAGGTCACAAAAGTCCACAAAAATGCATAGTCCCCCTATGAATCTAGTGATAGGAACAACATTTAAGATCCATTGGGAATAGTTAATAGGTTGAATTAAATTGATAGATAGGAGATGTTAAAGCTCTTTTTTGATAATAAGGGCTATTTGAGGGTGAATTCATCAAATTTTATATTTGATGGGTTTGGCATCATGGTTTTTGACGATGTTATGGGTGGAAATGGTAGGTTCAATTCCTGACATGTCTCTATAATATCAATAAAATGCTTTGTTTTGGTCATAAAGGAAAGAGGGGAAGTCCGAAAGTTCCTTAAAATTTAGTGATTGGCCAATTTTGATAATGTGGAAGTTGTCTAGAGTACCCAAGTTGATATCCATGGTGGATTCTTTCAATATGGTGGAATTCTCAGGATGAAGATAGCTATGGATGGAAGGATCTAGGGCACCAATATAGGTGATTATGGAATCATCATCCTATCATTGAATGGTGTTAATGGTATGAGAGTCATATCCTATCATCTTAGGATGGTTCATATGGATGGTTATGATTTCCCCTTCCCTTTGATAAGCTAGGGGTCTAAGGTAGATCAGGTTGATAGGAAAAATGTTTTGTGTGATGATGTCATCATCCTCACACTCAAGTGGAGAAAGGGTTGGTGATGAAGGTTTGTCTTTCTCAATAATGGTATAGGTAGTGTACACACTAAATTATGCTTTCCTCACTAATTATAGTAATTCTGACTAATTTAGCCTAATTATGATATTTCCTAGCTATATTAACTAATATCTTAATACCCATAGCCTATTTTTATATCACACATAGCCTTTACCCTATATTATAACCAATTAATCCCCTCATTAAACCCATAATATACCCTATTACCTATTAACCTATTTATTAAACCCACTTTCCAATTTTAAATTCAACAATAATCTACATACCCACCCACCACCCTATACTAGCCTCTCCTAAATCCCTAAACCGTATGGGGAAATTTCTAGAATTAGAGGATTCTAGAAATCTTCCCCAATCTATCCCCCTTCTTTAGAATTTTCTAATTCTAGATATTTCCATGGAATTAAAAATTCCATTGAAATTTCCTAGCCCTTGATATCAATGGCCCAAATTTGAATTTGGACCATTGATCCTTCCCTCTTTGCATTTAAAACTAAGCTCTCTCTCTCTACCCTCAATCCATCTAGAAAATTCATAAAGCCTTCATGCGTATTTAACAAATTGAATTTTCATACCCAATCCATGTCTAAGCATCAATTTAATCCAATCATCCAAATCATTTGATCAAGAATCCATGTCAATCTGAGTCTACATGCAATCAATTACAAATCCATTTATAAATCCTCGAAGGAGGTTATTAAAAGCAAGGATTGGTAAGTCCATATCATTTTGATTCATTTATATAATCTTTTCTAATTAGGTAGTTTGTGTTTTGAGTTTGAATTAGCTTGCTAAATTCATATAGTGTGCTCAGAATCTCTCTACATTCTAGTGACCACAGTGGGAGGGAGCATTCCCATTTTATACTAATCTAGTGTGTGAATAATGATAATGATATTTGTAGGAAAAAATTAGCTTGAAGTTGGAGTCTACAATCCTCTTTGTTGTTAGTAATCTCAATGATAAATCCATAATTTTAAATAAAATTGGATTTTGTGTTCATGCATTATTATAGATACTCTATTTTTTGCAAGATGAATTAGGCCTTTTAGTCCATTAATTTTATTATTCTGTTGATGTAATTTTTTTATTTATTATGATTATTTTGGGTGGTTTTCTATGTATGCAATTATAAGTTTTATGGAAAACAAATTTGCAAAACAAGGTGTGTTAAAACCTATGGAGTCATATGATTAAGATGATTATTTGAGTTAGTTTTGTTATGGAATATGTCGTTGTTTATATCCCATTAGTCTAATTTTCTTTGTTACATTAAGAAAATACAAGCCTCCAAGTTCACCCCTTTCATAGTAGTTGCATAGTTTTATTAATATAGAGCAATACATTTTGTCTAATAGACCTCTTATCTTATAAGATGCCATTCAAGATAATACTCAAATGGTTTAACTAGAGGGATATCGATTTACAATTTTTATAATCATTTCATTCTATGAGATAACATTTGGTTCTTTTTTATTCCACTTTATGCATTTCTGATAGCAACTTGTTCTATATTATACTTAATAGATATATGTACCTTGTTATGATATTCTTATTTTGGTATAAGTTACAAACCTATTGGCAAAGGTAAGTTGACTAGGTTAGACTTAGGTTTATGGTATTTTGTGAAATAGTGTCAATACTTTTGGGAACATAACCCTATTTTTTATCGATTTCATTTGGTTGAGTAATTATTTTGATAAGCATTAAAACCTAATGCCTTCATATTATTTCTATGTGTCTATACCATGAGCTCCTATTTTAGCACTAACTACAAGTATACAA
Source organism: Torreya grandis (assembly GCA_037957365.1). Classification (NCBI taxonomy): domain Eukaryota; kingdom Viridiplantae; phylum Streptophyta; class Pinopsida; order Cupressales; family Taxaceae; genus Torreya; species Torreya grandis. Next base: position 156,637 of record JARHVA010006731.1, on the reverse strand, counting down.
GCAAAAGAAAGTTGATCAAGTCAAATACCTATTGATAGGATATATAGTACCAATGCTTCATATAGTATCCCCATGTCTTTTATGTCTTGTACTAATTGCATTCCATCAAAATATGTCCTTCTCCTTCATATCATCAAAAATTTACCATCATTCACGAATTTCCTACGTACATATGGATAAGTCTTATTTTACTCATGTGTGATAACAAATATAAATCCACTGGGAGTGAATAGATTGATTTTACCTTAGAAAATGTGTTTTGACATGATAAGTATGCATGATTTTTCTTGCTTGAGTATCTAACAAAAAATGACTTCCTTGCATGTTTTTCATAGCAATCATTGCCTTCTAGGAGATGCTATCTAGCTGAGGCATTTCTTTGAAAATCCTTAAAAACTAATGCATCACCCATCTACAAGATCATATTTTGGCATAGGATATGAATATAATGGAAAAGGTGAGTTGGTTCAGATTTCAACTAATGATCATTGACTTTTCAAATATCTAAATCATGAAAAATGTTTTTCATTATAAAAAAATCCATATCTATTAATGCAGTTAATGATTATTGATTGAACGTTGTTGTTTGCACCATGTTATATGCATTTAACACCCTAGGTTTGGTCTATAAATCAAATTGATTGCTTGAAATTCCTCTTAATAGGGTACAAGCTATGTGTCATTATAAATTACATAAGTCATTAGATTTGACTCTATTAATTATGATGGCCTTTATTGATAATTATATAAGTCTCTTGATCACATACCTTATCCCACCATCTAAAATGGCCATCCAACCTACCTCATCCAAAATGGCAATTAAATGTCAAAGGGAAATTAATATTTTTATCAAACTAGGGATTGAAAAAGTTGAATGGAAAAGTAATTTTTAATAAATTCATTGTGGCTACATTTATAGGATTTAAATCATCTACATTAAATATTGTGAAAATTTTCCACAAGTTTGGTCTAATTGTTATTAATATCTAAAATATTTTTTCATGTACATAAAAAGTAGCCCTTTTAAGTTGACACATGCAATTGTATAAGATTTATAGTTTAAGTATCAATTATTGAAAAATATAAAACTTATTTTTAATTTATTTAAATGTCAAACAACTAACACTATTTTTCTAGTGACCTTTCAAAGTTGAGTCTAAAAGGACAAAAATAACAATCTGTATATATTGGTCAAATGTATAATTATCACAACTACTAACACTCTTGTCTTGTAATACCTCTGTCTAGGTGCTACCAAATCAAAAAATACTAGACATGTGCTTGCAAGCCACTTGTCAAAGAATCAATTTATCACTTAAAAAAACAAATTTTGATTATCCATTTTGTCTTATATATATCATCTTGTTGTAAAATTGTTTTTCCTTGTATATAATTGTGTGTGTGTGTTAACCTATAATTAATCACTGTATTTCATCCCTCACACATAGGTAATTAGTTGTTTAATTAATTGTATTATGTGTTTAAATGTTTGTTAAGCCCCCCTCTAGGATAGAACATGATATGGAGTTGACACCCATGCATGGGCCTAGTATATAGGGGTTAGTTTAATGGATTTCATCACTACACACTGACCAAACTTCATGTTTTTATGGTGTATAAAAATCAAGGACATATGTTGTTAGGTTAAGTGGTTGACCCAATAAAGGTCATCCATGAAGGTGAAGAGTTAATTTTATTAAAAAAACATTAGAAATAACCCTACATGGACTTGGGACCTAAAATACCTTCATATATATAGGAGATACCCTTAGAAACCTTGTACATACCTATCATAAGACCCATTAACTGTAATAGGTGTACCACTATAGGAGTTAGTATCAACTCTGATGTAGCCATCAAGTGTAAGTATGGTTGAGAAGGATCAGTTGATTCATTAATAGGTCACTAGCCTACAACCTCACCTATGAAGTTATTGGATGGTGTGGACATCAAGTTACACACTTTATTAGTTTACTAATCATAGGTCTATAACTTACTTATTTAGGTGTGTATTGTGTTAAGCCTATGTTGTTTATGAGCTGAGTCAGCCTTCACCCAAACCTACATACCTATCTATGTATTTTAACAACTAATATTCTACATCCTATCTTCCTTCTTGTACATATCATCCTATATATTATTGCATCATCATCCTACCATCTTGTATATCCTTATCATCCATTTCTTGTACATCTTTTTCATTATCTCATCTAGTATCCTCACCTAGTTATTATTGTATACCCTAGTCACAGTTTGTCCTAAGACTATCTCACCTTGATTTATCCAAACTTGACCTTGTATTATCCACCTTTTGTTTCACCATCATCCCTATAGTATCTCATCTCCATCTTGTCCATCCTAGTCATCATCCCATTATATGTTTTGTCTTGTCATTATCCTTTGAATATCCTTACCACCATATTCTTGTATATATTATCTTTATATAACCTCATCTTGGTCTTATGCATCTTCCATATTATTTAGTCATACCCACTCATCCTATTATACCATCATCTCATCATCTTGTCATCATTTTTCCCACATTATCTTTTATTATCTCCCATCTTAAACTCATCACATCCTAGTCATCCCCACTTATCATTGGTCATACTTCATCGCATCGATATCTTAATCATCTATTCTTTTACATCCTTATCCTAGTCAACACATACTATACATACTTTGTTCATCTAGGGTCATCTTTCATCTTGTACATCATCCTCATCACATTTTTGTACATATATAGTCCCTTTTTACATCCTTTTACACATACCATACTATCTTGTATTCATCCTATCCTATTCATACCCAATCACTTCACATATTAATCATCAAGTTGAATCATTTTGTGTACATATTATACTTATCATTATCCTATTCTAGTCATTCGACATCATCTACATAACCTATCACCTTATACATCCCTATCTTATCATCCTTTTTCCATATCCTAATCAACATTTTAGTCATCAACCCATTATACATATTGTCTTGTATATCCTTATACATACTTATCAACATCCTATTATAAATATTATCCTTTTGTATATCGTTAATCCCCTCCTATTCTACCATATCACCCATCATTAGTCATCTCCCCTATCCACTTACCTATCTTGATTATCATCTTCATCATCCCCTTTATAACTATTATCTATTTCCCATCTCCCATCTTGTCTTCATCCCATCCTAGGTCACATCCCCATCAACTTATACCTTCCATCTTGTACACCCTTAATGTATTATCCTTTCATATAAATTAGCCTATCATCATCCTCCCCTCATCACTCAATCATTATCTTGTACATCCTAGTCATCATACTCACATATCCTAGATACACCTTGTCATCCACATCTTATCCTAGAGCCATCCATCATTAATCACACCCTCATTATCTTTATTACATCACCAACTTGTCTTCAACCCATCTTAGTCTAGTAATATCCACCATTGGTCATCACCCCATCAGTTACATATCCTAATTATTATCATATATATCCTTGTTTTATCTTTTTGTACATAATTGTCCTATTGTACATCCATTTACATCTCTTATATTATCTCCTATTATCCACATCATCCCAATCATGGTTCTATTCACATATTTATATCTACTCATTATATGTAATACCCCAAACTTACCTTCTACACTCTTGTCATATTGTCTTTGTCATTATCCCCCATCTACCATCTTGTCCCTATCCCATACTAGTTTAACTATGCCCATTAATAATTATTTTTCACCCCATCTACATACCTATCCTAATCATCATCATCTCCTTATACCTACCATTTTATTTCCCATCTCCCATCTTGACTTCCTCCCATTCTAGGTCACATCCCCATAAACCTATTCCTTCTATCTTGAACATCTTTAACCTATTATCCTATTGTACATATCAACCAATCATATTGCATACCATTGGCATCATACATTTATCCTATCCCATCTCATCTAGTCTTCATCCCATCCTAGCCTAGTCATATCCACCCAATATTTAGTCATCACTCCATCACTCACATACATTGATCATAACCTTGTACATCCTTTTATTACCCTATTATACATATCATTATTATCTTGTACATCTTACTAGTAATATTGTATCTTAATCCAACTCACCATTCATAATCCCCCTATCATATCCTAATCACATATCATCATCCATATCCTATCTTAAGTCCACTTTAGCCCACCATTATTTTTCTTGAACTTGTCCTTTATCACCCATCTAGTCTAACTACATCCTATCTTATCCTAATTAGCTTTCTAAGTCAGATATGGGTCTAGACCATCACCATCCCATTTGTATCATCCCTGGTCATCATCCACCATCATTGTCTTATCTTAATCACCTTCATCACATAATCACCTACCATCCCATCTTGAGCAAAATTAGTTTAAGGTCTTGAGCTAATCCTATCATCATATCATCTTATCACCTTCCTATCATCGTCATCCACTTAGTAAAATCTCATATCATAAAAAATATCCTATTAGCATCTTATCACTTTTTTAATCTCAATATATCAAATCCATCAATATAATATAATCCAATCATCTTTTTTTTCATTACTAGCACCTATTTTTCTAGATTTAAATTTAGACACCCATTAAATACATCAATCATTTTTCTAGGTTAATAACTAGGCATCATTTATAGGTCATTCACACCTATTTTACTATTGGTCTAAAATATGATCATAGTTATCCATCATCTAAATCATGTTTTAATCCATATATCTATTCATTCCTCATCATCATCTATCACACTATCTCTATCATTTGACCTACTTGGTTCAATAAACCTTCTCTAATCCTTAGTGTACTTTCATTAACCCCCCATTATCATCTATCCTTTATCACCCATCCCTATGGATCTAGAACCAGTTCATATAGACTAATACATCTTGGACAATAAGGATGAAATTATTTTGTGGGCATTAGAGTTATGTGCTTGCCTACCCTCAGACCTTAATCCCATTTTCCCCAAATCACCATCCTGTAGCCCATAAAATTACTCTTATTCCTCCTTGATGTGGTCACCCTAATCAATCAATACATCATAGAAAATAAATATGAATTCATTTTGTGGCTATAGAAGATGGATACTCATTTTCATAATTATTTTGACCTGATGAGCCTAATATCACCTACTAAATAAGGCCAACATCAACCCTTATCCCATCCCCCTCAACCATCTACTAGCCCTATTCAAAACCCCTTCACCCGAATTCATACACATCCATAATAAAACCCTCCATCTACTAATCATCATCCATCACCTTTATCACCCACCACCATGTAATTGGACCCATCTCTCATAGATCAATACATATATGCCAACAAGGATGAGATACTCTTGTAGTTCATTATAATGGGTGTACCAATTCCTAAAGGTGTTGAATCCATTCAACTTATTACACCTCTAGCATAAACCCATTCATGTAAGTCTCCTTAAAATCCACCATCCATTAGTCATAGCTAACTATCTACCCTTTCCCCTACTAGAAAATGGCATCCAATCTTGGCCAACCATCCATCCACCTAGCCACATCAAACACCATCTAATCTATATTCTAATGCTTCCACATCAACGTCACAAACCAAAGTGGGTCATTATATTCTACTTAGTACATCCTTGGAATCCCTTTTTAAACAACTATTCACCACTAACATGATGGTATATCCACCCATACAATATCTTGATCACACCAAGCCCAAACCCTCTTGGTATAAAGCAAATTGATTTTATCTATATCATCAAACTTGGGGGCATTCCATTAAATGATGTCAAAACTTTTGAGATTATATATAAGACCTCATCAATAGTGGTGACATAGTAATCAAGGATGAATGAGGTGAATTTAAATCCTTGGGTAAACAAGAAGAGGAATGTCAAGATTCCATTCCCTATAATGATCAAACCCTTCCCCTTTTAAGCCAAGAATAAGACATCCTACCCAGCATCCATGATCTTCCCATCTCTTACCACCCATCTATTTAAAACAAGTCTACTCCCCATAAACCTATTCCTTCTATATCCCATAATCCCTTTTATGGACCTATCTTTACTTCATCCATTATTCATTCATCATCTCCCTCTCACCCATCACATCAAATACCCCCCATTCAGAGGACAATCATGAAAAAATCATCCTTTACCAACAACATAACATCATGTAAATCAAATTCAACATCAAAGATAGCACAAATTTTATCTGTATTAGGATCATGTACATCTCCATTGTCCAAATTATATTCCTCATCTAAAGCATCATCCTTCATCCATATTGATAATGCATATATTTTTTAGGATACCTCTAATCCAAGTACCTCTAATACATCACCAAGAATATTTTTCAATCTCACTCAAGATGATGATGATATCATAATTGAGATCTTGAATGATTTATCTAATTTTTAAAATATATCTAATCTTGCCTTAGAGGCATGTATTAGTGATCCTTTGGATATTCTTGAGGACACTTTCTCCAAAGTTGAGGCTAGGGATCCTAGTGACATTTATGAAGACTATGTTTCCCATTACACCCTTTATCCATCCCATCCCAACAATCCTCCACCTCACCTCCATAATTTTCATATCACACTTTATGGAGGGGATAAATAGGAACATGCATCATTGGATTCTCCTTTGTATTTAACATCATGTGACATAAAAATGAAGGTTCAAGACCATATCCCAAAATTCAATCATAATAAAGTCATCTTTAATCCCATAAAATGAATTCAATAAAAATCAAATCATTGGCATAATAAAATAATGTCTCCCCCTAGTGAATCCTAATATTAGGCACTAGGGGCACATCAAAGTCAAAATAATTTTCTATCAAGTCAAAAATCAATCTCCTCTGATGAAGCTCACAAATATGCACTAGGGGGAAAGAAAGTAAAAAATAATAATCATAATGCCAATCATCCTCTTAATGCCTAGGCCAAAGAGTCATATTTTTAAAGGGTCTTGGATTCTTTAGTCTCATGACACCAATATAAAGAATCTTGTCCACCATATCTAATGGTGTATGCGACTATCAAAACTCATTTTTACTCCCCATCTCATCATATCATCCATTATGATCACATCCCTCCTTCAAATCATTTATCCTCTCATCAAATTCACAACATCCCCTCATCCATATCATATCCCATATCCCTAGGTAGCATTTTCCCTTGTAGGGGTCATGAAGACACTTGGTTAAAATGTTTGGAGGATGTTAAATCAAGAGTCAATAAAAGTCACCATCACATGGTCCTACCATCACCTTTTACTATAACATGTGTTGGATAAATACATTCAGCATAAACATCTTTCATCTCATTCCCATCCATAATAAATTGAGATTCCATCAATAAAGTCAAATAAAAATCATTCTTCCAATCATAAAAAATAGTCTTCTAGTGCCTTGGGCAAGTACTATGATGAAAAATGGTTTCTAAAATCATGGTAAAATAATCTATTATTTACATTGTAACTCAAAAATTGGGGGAAAATCCATCCATTTCATATCCCCATCCATCCTTCCCACTTGTCACATACTTTCCCCACCTCGTCTATCTCACCCATCATATTATCCCTTGATCCATTATTCCTATCCATCATCCACCATCATATCATGCATCCTATATCTTATTCCTTCCTATATTTACCTTTTTAAGGAAGTTTAAGGTGTCTTTATAATTATCCCAAATTCAATATTGGCATATCTTTTAATGGAAAATTGAGAAACCAAACATTGAGTTACTTCATGATGTGGTCATTAGCAATCCCTAGTCCTTTCTTCTTTGGTCCTCATCCCCTTTTCCACATCCCCCTTATCCTCTTATTACTTATCCATCATTCCATCCATCCTCAATTTGGTTCATAGGCTTGTTATTACCTTTGATATTAACCCCATTTTTAGAGTGTACATACATATTCCCAAAAATTCCTAAAAATTAAGAAATGTCAAAAACCCTAAAAATCATAATATATAAAAAAGCTAAAAATAGTCCATGATGTCTTGTCTTATGCCTAATACCCTAGTCACATACATATCCATAAATCTCATATTCTCCCATCATTTTAATACCACATTAAATCTTGAGACCATCAGAGTGGTCACCCATCCCTTCATATCTTCCATACCATCCTATTGGCCAGTTATTATCAACATACATCACCTTATCAAAGACATTAACCTAGTACCCATCACTTCCTATCTAGGAATTTTTATACCTGGCACCCATCTAATTACCCTTTTATATTATGGAATTTACTTGATCCCATCACTATCCTTATCATTTCCTATTCATATCTATCACCCATTCAATCACTTTTACTAGCATGAAAAGTATTTTATCCCATCATCATCTCCTAGTCTCCTTGCTAAGATTCAATCCTTGAAAGTCCTCATATATTGATAATCCTTGGTAATCACTTGTATAATAACCATCTTTGGCCACTTTTTGATCTAATTTAAAGACCAAATTAGTATTCAAAGACCTTCTCCCATCCTCCATCCTTATATCCTCAACTAGGGGAAACATCTTAGCTTAATCTTAATCATGATCACCCTATCAAAAATATAAGTCCATCCTAAATCCATAATAACATCATGATAATCTAACCCATCACCCAATCACTCATCATATCATTAGACAAAACATTATAACATTGCATGAAGATACTTGTTTGTGTTACTTGTTTGTTCTATTAGTCTTATTCTCATGTCAGTTATATATCTTATTTGTCTCATGTTTTCATCATGTATTTTTTTCTATGGGGCACTGAATGAGGATTTTATGAGGACAAAAAAATTTCCCTCAAGGTTGAATAGTTTACTAATTTCCCATGCACTTTGGTACAATGTCTTCTTGGTCATACTTATATCATGGGGCCTATTATCAAGTGTCATATTTAATGGATTACATAGACTATGATGAGATTTATGATAGTTGTAATGGATTTATCACCAACACCATCATCATTCCTCTAATAATATCACCATACTTAATCTATTCCTCTTGGACCATCTAACTAACATCTCATCATCACTAATCATCATGCTCATAATCATCTCTTAGTTAGAACTACATTAGATTGAGGTATGTTCAAAATATGTAGGCAACACTTAGCCACTTTTCAGTGCCTAAGGATAGCTCAGACACTATCTTTATCATCCATACTCATACCCCTATATTTTGTACACTCGATCACATTATTTATTCTCTCTTATCATCTTCATCATATCAATTAATTTTGCTTTGAGATACACCCATCCTTAATCTAATCAAATCATTAGTCTTATCCTAGCCTATAACTCTCCCTTACATGAATCTTTGCTTAGGATACATCTAAATTTGGTGGCCTTTAGTATTATAATCATTATTTTATGGTTGATTCCCCCTTGGGATGTGTCTACAACTATGACACCCATCATATTTCTTCCCTATGCATGTGTCCTTACTAGGGTTTCATCAATTTATAGCTCATTACTTGAGTTAAATCACTCATCTTATTCATATTGTATCCCACATCCCCTCATATATCCATCTCATCCCACCCACCATTTCTTCTTTAATGCATGAATCATATCCACTAACACCATCTACTAACATTCATCTATGAAATGATTTTTCTTCAAAATATAATTACTCATTCCACTTCATCCACTCATAATGACCTTTCAAAGAGGAGAAAAATGTATGCACTAAATTATGCTTACCACATTAATTATACTAGTTCCCATATTTCCTAGTTATACTAACTAATATAGTAATAACCATATACAATTCCTATATCCCACATAGCATTTACCCTATCTTAAAATTAATTAATTCCTTCATTAAACCCATAATAGATCATATTACATGCTAGCCTATTTATTAAAACCATAATAAAATTTTTAATTCAAAAATAATCTACCTACCCACTGACCACCCTATACTATCCTCTCCTAAAGCCTTAAATCCTATGGGGAAATTTATAGAATTGGAAGATTCTAGAAATCTTCCCCAATCTAGCCCCTTTTCTAGAATTTTCTAATTTTAGAGATTTCCATGGAATTAAAAATTTTGTGGAAATTTCTTATCCCTTGATATCAATGGCCCAAATTTGAATTTAGAATATTCATCCATCCCTCTTTGCCTCTAAAACTAAGCTCTCTCTCCATGCTCAATCCATCTAAAATATTCATAAAACCTTCATGCCAATTTAATAACTTGAATTTTCATACCCAATCCATGTCCAATCATCCATTGAATATAATCATCCAAATCATTTAATGAAGCATCCATGTCAATTTTATTCTACATGCAATCAATTATAAATCCTATAAGGAAGTTATTCAAAGGAAGGATTGGTAAGTTCATATCATTCTGATTTATTTATAGAATCTTTCTAAATTAGGTAGTTTATGTTTTGAGTTTGAATTAGCTTGTTAAATTCATATAGTGTGCTCAAAATCTCTCTATAGGCAGGTGTTTTTGTTTTGTTCTTTCTGGGTAGAATGAAACCAAGGATACATTTCTCGTGAGGGTTTCTAGTTTAAATGGAAATCAACTCATGTGGGCCATACTCATATTGTCCAAGAAAAAAGCCTTTCCAAGCACACCTATAGAGGTATGGCTTGGAAAAGTTTGGGATATCCAGATAGGAGAAACTAGAGCTGAATGGGTGATGTGAAAAGGAACTATTAGATGCATCAAGTGGTTTCTCAAGTCCCCCATAGATGAAATGGGTTTGAAAATATAAAGGTCTAAGGAGAAAAATGGATCTGATCTTGGGGTCATAACTAGTTTGGTGGTTAAGTTTCCCATATTCTTAAGGAGTATAGAAAGTGTTAAGGGTTAAGAGGTGATATTCCCCCAATGAACTATGTTGGAATGTTGATTATAAGTGGTCTATGGTGGGGATTTAGTCTTAGGGGATTGATGAGCTACTAGATTCCCCATTAGTATAAGAGGATATGTCTTCATCATTTATGGTTGAGGATTGGTCCTTGGTTAATGAGTGTGTGTTAGATGGATGTATGAGAACATCATTGGGTTGATAAGTCATGTTGCATGATGAGAAGGGACTTGGGTTAACTTTTATAGTGACAACCTAGCCTTCATGTTAAAATGTGATGCAACAATAAAGAGTAAAGGGTACACAACCCATGGAGTGGATCCAAGGTCATCCCAAAAACATTACACTATAATTTACATTCCACTACATAGAAGAGCATAAGAAGTGTGTGAGGTACTAAATGGATATGAAGGACAACAATTCCTAAATAAGTGGCCATGGTGTTATTGAAGGATTGGAGGATGGCTAAGGTTTTGGACATGACATGTTTTGGTAGTTTGAGTTGATCATAGGCATGGGAGGAGATGATATTAATATTGGCTCCCCCATTAATCATGACCCATTTGATGTAGGTCTTGGTTATGTACGTAGTAATAAATATATGGAGATCTAGGTCATCAAGATGGATAGAAGGTTTTTTTGAATTCTTAAGGGTGACAAGGTTGGAGATTTGGAGAGTGTCAATAAAGGATACCAAAGGTTGAATGTCTTTAGGTTAAACCTCTATTAATTTTAATGTCACTATCATTGCTTGGTAATGATAAGGTGAGGTATAAATCAGCTTGTATAGGTTGATCTTTGTTGGGGTTTGGTGAAGTTTTTTGAAAACCACTCTTTTGATTGATTCAAAGGGGTTAGATTGGGAAGTACCCAAGATAGATACATTGGGTTTGGTTGAAGGTGAGGGTGCTTGATTTTGACATGGTTGGGAGGTACAAGAAAGGTATGTCCATGGGATAGACACTTTAGCCTTCCCATTATATTTTTATTGAGTGTGGAATTATGTGACAACATGGATAGTATAGATGGAGGGAAGAGTTGGGGTAGGAGATTAGTTTGGTTCCTTATCACTTTAAGGTGAGAGAAGGGGAGTAAATAAGAACTGGGTAGTGGTTATTATTTTTTTTATTAGTAGTGGGATCATGGGAGGTTCATCTATTAATGGATCATCTTTGTCATAGACCCAATGGATTATGGTTTGGAGAGATTTGCAATTCTCCATGTCATACCTTGGTGTCTTATAATAAAAGCACACTCAGAGGTTATTATACTAGATTAGTTTTGGACCAAGAATTCCAAGTGACGTAATAAGGGGTATGATCAAGCAATAATATTGTAATAAACTTTGTAAAATAATAAAGTAAGATTTATCTAAAAGTGGAGAGAGTTTAGAGGTTTTGGCCTTTGTTGGTGAGATAGAAGCCTTTTTGGAAATGGGTTTGGTGATAGAAGGTTTGGTTAGGGTAGTGTTATCAATTGATAGTTTTAGTTTTGGTAAGGTGGAAGTTGATGAGTTGCAGGTAGGAGGATTTAGGTTAGGTAGTCTAGTTATTGATGACTCGATGAAGATGGGTGTGTTAGAAAGAAATTGTGATAGTGTAACTAATAATGATGGTTGGGTTTTAATTGAGACAATTGGCTTCCTAAGAAAACTATAGGGATGAGTCCCCAAGGAAGAGGGAAAGGTTGAGGGAGGTAGAAGTTTGGCCCTATGGCCTTTTATTGGCATTACTACCTTGGTTGATTTGGTTTGTTGTTTAGTTGGTGGGTTTGGTGAGGCTAGCTCTAGTTTCAAGGATGGGTGGTTAAGGTTTGGCATAAGGAAGATTCCAAGGTTTTTGGTTGGTTTGGTTAGAGAGGATGATTTGGTTTTTTAGGGTCTAGTTACATTGGATGGTTGAGAAATGGTTAGGTCGATAGAGGTTTTTATTAGTTTAAATGATAAGATAGGGGTTAAATAATAGAAGTGGTGGGTTGGTCTATCAATGGAGTGGTTTGAGGTTCCCTTTTGGTGATGTAAGAGATCCCCAATTTTTTATAAAATTTGGTTTGATCTATGTTATATTTGGAGATAAATTCTAATGTCTGAACTAATCTAGAGAATGGTTTGTAAACTGGTCTTGTTCCCTAGATAATGGGCTCAAAAAATAAACCCATGGGTTGAGAATGGGGAGTGGTGACCTCATCTTTTTCCTCAATAAAAGGATGCAAGGTTTGTATGGGTAACTCCTCCATGGGAGGTTTAAATATGATGGCTTATTCCTTGGGAATGATTTTTAAAGGGGAAGTAAATTATTTGGTATTTGAGGGAGAAGGTAGATTAGTAATGGTTGTTTGCTCAAGTATGTCAGTTGAAGGAGAGGTTTATGACTCCACTACCTAAATAAGTGGAGGAGAGGAAAAAGTCACACCCTTAGTCTAGGTCTCTAAAATATGAGAATGTAACTCCACTACCTTAATAAGTGGAAAGGGTGAAGAACATGTAGATAGGGTGATAATTTCTTCAATAATGACCATGTTAAGAACCATATTGATGGTATGACCATCATGAGAACACTTAGATTTGTTTCTCTCATTTTTGGTAGGTTTATGATAGGGAAATTGTTGTCTTAAAATGTCAATGGCTTGGTTTGGATGTGAGTTAGTGTTGTACAACACAAGCTCTCCCTTGTCAATGAGGGTTTGGATAATGTTTTTAAAGGTATTACACCTACTAACATCATGCTCCACTACTCAATGGAAAAAACATAGGTCATTATAATTTTACCATTTAGGTTCAAGATGAGAGGAATCAAATTATTGAGGGGGTTTGATAGGAGGAAGTTGTATGATATTTTATTTTAGCAACTTCTCTAAGACTGAAGCATAAGATTCCCTAAGTAGAGTAAATTGCTTATGATTATTTCAGTTTTAGTTTCTCATGTTTTATTTTGAGGAGTTAGAGGAATTGGTTGATAAAAAAATGGTGGAGGAGAATTATTAAAGATAAATATATTTTGTAGTTTCCTTTCTCTTGGTCCTGTTGTTGGTTTGGTTTCTTTATTTGAATGAAAAGGCCTCATTGGTTTTGTAGCTATATTTTTTGTTTTTCAACTCTATCTTTCCTTCATCGATGGCCCTATTTTATAGATTATTCACCATGGTAAAATATTTTTCAAATTTTATAAATATCTAAACATGAAATGTAGAAGAGATGTGCTTGGCACATGCCCAAGAAAAAAGTTCTATTAGTTTAGGTTGGGGTAAAGAGAAGAAAAGTTTACTGATGAGGATCCTCCAATGGGCTATAAAATTAGTAATAAATTCATCATCAAATTTTTAGATAGAGTAAATGTTAGTGATGCAAAATTTATTGGAGATGTTTCTTTTAAAGTGATCTAAGAAGGGTTGGTCCAACTAGATAAAGGAGAAGAAAGAGTGTTTTGTTATGACACTATACTAGTTTAATGCTAGGCCAAATAGGGACATAGGGAAGGTATGAAAAAGGAGGGAAACATCATAAGAAATCAAATAACATGCATGCCTAACTACCATGAGGTGTTTTTGGTAATCCTCCTTACTTTTAAATTTATAAAACTTGGGAGGTTCCTACTGAGGAGTATATGGTCTGATAAGGATAGATGGGTGAATGGGTTCATTATAGATCTAGGCATATGATAAGATGTTGTGAGCACTGGAGATGGATGAATATGAGGTAGTAATTTTATTCATGACCATTTTCATTACATATATTTGGGGTTGTGTGCCTATAAATTTTTGAGGTGCATATTATTGTGGTGGTTCGGTGGATGTTATGTAGGGGTAGGTGGATGTAGGTGATTAGGTGGTAGGTAGAGGTATATTCCCTTTTGGGTTAGGGATGTAACCTAGGTTGGGTAAGATGGGAACCTATCACTAGGTTAAGGTGGGTTGGGTAAAAGTTGTAGTAAGGTTTGTAACTAAAGGAAAGGTGTTGACCTTTATACTGATTGATGGCAAGGTAGAGGGTATAGACACCACAAGATTTTGAAGTAGGGTAGTGAGTAATGGATTGGGGGTAGCCAAAGGAGGGTTTGAAATTCTATTTATAGGTGATCCCATGGTGAGTGGAGTATAGGTGGTTAATGGTTGGGTTGATCCTAAGGTAGAAGAGTTGTTATTAGGGGTGGAAGGCATAAGGGTGTTAGTTTGTTGGGTAGGTTGGTTTTCCATAGTAGTATCAAAAGGATTATTGGTGGATGAGGATGCTTGGGTAGTTAATGGTTGGGTGGTGATTGTGGAAATATAAAGTCTCCCCATAAGGTGTGAAGACATGGTATAAGGTGGGTGCATAAGTGGAACCAATGTAGGGGTATGGTGAGGCATGGTGATAAGATAATATTAAAGGGTCATAGTGTTGTTATCTAAGAAAGTTGCAAAGTATATAACTCCTTGGGGGACTACCTAAGGGAAAGAAGGACATCCCAAAGGGTGAGGAGAGTCTTCAGTGTTAGAGACATACTCCATGGGTGAGGAGGTAGAATATGTTGATCAATTTGGTGATGGGTTATGTTCTACTAGGTTCTTTCACTACTGGCAAGTTAGAACCATACAAGATAAGGGAAAGAGAATACAAAAACAATCTCGCCACTCAAATAGAGAGAAGATAAGAAATGAGCAAGGAAATAAAACACACAATAAAAATCATGTTAAGTCTTAAATTTATTTTTAGTCTCTCTTTTTGGCTTATGCTTTAAACTTTAAGAAATATGTGAGTGAAATTGGATTATAGAGTGGGCACTAAAAAAGAAGTCCATGGTTAGTTTTAGGTTGTGTTTAGGCTCTCAAAAGGATATGTATTATAAATCAATACATGGCTTGGTTTTGAGGCCTACCCCCTCACTTCACACACCACAATGATAAGGGTGTTAGGTGTTTAGCCATTATATACCATTTTCTAGAGTTTATACTCAACCAGGGAGTTGAGTTGGTTCTCCCCTTGGTAATGACCTCCAAGTAGGATCATCAAGAAAGGGTAGGGTGACTGCTAGGTGATGAAATCCTAGTTGGGCCTTATGTTATGTTATTTTTATGTTTGATTGATATAATTGATGGTACAATTGAATGAATTTTCTTTAATTTAACTAAGTGAGATAAACTTGTAAGCAACCAATGTATGCAGTTGATTTTAAATCCAAAAGAATTTTAATTTCATTTATGAGCATATAATAGAAAGAATATAATATAGATAGAAACAAATGAAACCCAAATAGATATTCAAGGGTCCCAATGGGTGTACCAGAATGTTTTAGATAATTTCAACTTATATTTTAAAAGGAAGAAGAAGAAACTAGATATGGGTATGGTAGAAAAAACTATTTAGCTATACACATATTGAGTTAGATGATTGTGGAGAAATCCTCTTTGGATTGGGAGATATGACCCATAAATAAGATAACACTAAAGCAAATGGTTGGTTAAATAGATAGCTGGGTGGATTGCCTAGTGATATCTAGATCCTGAAAGTAAGTGCTTATTCTAGGGTTGTCAATCCATATGTTTTAAATAATTAATTTAAAAGAATAGAAGATAAAATACTTGCATCAATAATAAAAAGGTATTAAAATCAAATACAAGAGATGCTTGATAAATAAATAGACTAAAATGGATAATATAGAAATAAGTGGGTCAATACTAATGCTAAATAGGTTGGGTGTGGTTCATAAAATAAGTTGGGGGTCTATGAATAGGTAGACAAAAATAAAGTTATATTTGGTTAAAGGTAAGTGGATTAAAATAGCTTGTTGTTATTTCCTACCATAGTGATAGTCAACAGTTGGTGT
Source organism: Torreya grandis (assembly GCA_037957365.1). Lineage (NCBI taxonomy): Eukaryota > Viridiplantae > Streptophyta > Pinopsida > Cupressales > Taxaceae > Torreya > Torreya grandis. The sequence continues at coordinate 139,985 of JARHVA010006731.1, read as the reverse complement.
GACCATCAATGGTTAAGGAAACCATCAGTGGTTGAGGTCATTATCGATGGTTGGAGAGATCATCAATGGTTAGGATGACCATCAGTGGTTATTATGTGTTAGGTTTGGCTAATAAAAAATTAGATTTTATGGGATCATAGAAGGAAAATCTAGGAGGTTGGTTCATGTTGGGTTGATTGTTAAATGTAAATAAAGTAATTGATAGACTAAAAGTAAATACTTAGGTTACTATAGATTGATCAGATGAGTGGTTGAGGTGATTGACTCATTGGTTGATTTTTTCATGATTTTGATAGAGTAACTATACTTGGCTATCAATTGAGGGGTAGTGGCAAGTCAACTCTTTGATGTGATGGTTGGGTCACTAGATTGCTAAAAGAAGTGACCTATAAAGAAACTCTAGATGTAAAAGATCTTAAAGTTATGAATGGATCCTTTTTTACCTCCTACTTCTATCTTCTTACAGACAAGGAAGGAAAGGTGCAATGAGACATTAACAAGGGGTCCAAATTGATATCTATATATAATTTGTGCATGCATTAGGTCACACATGAATTAGATTATCTAATTATAAAAAAGCAACTTGAGGCTAAGGGTCATTTAAGTTAGTTTAGATAATTGACCTTGAATGTTGATAGTCAGGGTGATCATTGATGGTTGAGGTTCAAGGTAAATTTAGGTTAAAAGGTGGGTTAGCTAGTAGGTCAAATTGACTAGTGTTAAGTAGGTTTGGGTTAAATAGTCAAGGTTGGGCCCAAGGGGGTCTCAAGGTGGTCTAGGGGAATTGTGACATTCATAACCATCATGTATGAATTTATAGTGTCTACACTCCCTATTCTAGTTTAATCTAAAACTCCATAGTTATACTCATGAAATAGATGAGGTTTATTAGTGTTTGGTAGGATAGTTAAATAGAGTAATAAGGTGTGTGTGTGTGTGTGTGTGTGTGTGTGTGTGTGTGTGTGTGTGTGTGTGTGTGTGTGTGTGTGTGTGTGTGTGTGTGTGTGTGTGTGTGTGTGTGTGTGTGTGTGTGTGTGTGTGTGTGTGTGTGTGTGTGTGTGTGATAGACACACATACATACGTATTTTTATGTATGTATGTATGCATGTATGCATGCATGTATGTATGAATGTCTGAATGCATGCACATATGAATGATTGCATGTAGATATGTATTTAATGAAAGCTACTTTTTCATGAAAATTTAGATCCTTGAAATTTGTTAATGGACCCATCAAAATCATAAGGAATGTGGAAAATGTCATGAGAGGATAATATCCTTCTACTTTCACTTCATGTATACTTCATGGTATGATATTTATAATTTAATAAATATTATCAGCTATATGATTTTTGAGTCAAGCTCTTTAAGGTCAATGATGTTGAAAAGTCTTAGTCTTTCCAAATTTATTAGTGTATTTTTTCCTTAAAATAGAGTGGTTTCACCTTAGTAGTGTCATATTTTCCCTCCCTCAAATTTTTCCAGTTAGTATACATACTTATTTCAAAATTCCTCTCATAATCTATATTTATTATTCATCATCTCTTTTAGATGTGTAAGCATTGTGAACATTAATAGAGTTAAAAGGTTCCCCTTTTAAATTGTCATGTTTGAATATAAGATGATATTTGATTCATTATGAGATTTTTTATTGGTCATTATATTATTTTTGTAGTATTTATCTTAGTTATATTTGGGACCCTGATAGGTTATTCTTGATTTTTTGTGTCAATCAAAACTAATTTAGAATCATTTTTATCTCTATATAATATTGTATCTACCATTTATGATTTATTTTACTATTTAATATCATCCTTTTTCCATGGGAATTTTGTAAATGATATAGCCTTTATCTCATGGCTATCAATATATTTTATCTTTTTTTTAAAACTTTGTGTTATCTGAAACTAATCTAGACTTTACCCTGTGCCTATTGAACCCCTTTTATTTACATTACTTTGGGTATTATTAACCTAATAAAAAATTTAATAGTGTGTCTATAAATATTTCCTTCATTTTATACATATTTTCTAATAATTTTTCATACATCATTTTTTGTATTCGTCTACACATGTGCACATTTTTTCTCTATTTTTAACATTGTATTATTACAGTTATCATATGTAGTTTTCTTTCCCACCATAATCAATACTATGGTATTTATATGAATTTTATTTATAAAAAAAGGTAATTAAAGGTATGTATATGTTAATATGAGTTTTCACTAATTTTTCATCATTTGTTTACATCAATTTCTCTTGTTAAGTATTCTTATGTTCCTTCCCAAAACACCGTCTTGTGTTATACTATTATCATGTAAGATGATACTTTTTTATGGCATATTTATACACCTCATATTATTTAATTAATAATGGTTTTACTTATATAATTCATCAATGCATCAATCTTTGAGTACATGTCTTAAGGAGAGTACATGCATTGGTGTGGGATTTCTCATGGTATATTTTAAGAGATTCCTCCATGATAATGTGTTAAATATATTACTATATTCATTATAATGTAATATTATCACTCTATCCTTTGTTTATTCTCATTATCCATCTTTTCCTCGTCTTATTCATATTTTCATGCCCTATTCCTTATATATCAACCATATTGATATAGCTATACAATGTTATTTATATTTTTTATTATATCAATCATGAAATACAGCCTTATCTCCTATCTCAATATTTATTACTATATCATACATGATATAATTTTTTCATATATTTTCTTTTGTATTATTGGTTGGGATGACATAGTATCATTTTTAATATATTATCCAAGTTGATACCATTATATTTTTAGATAGGATAATTTTAAGGATTTAATCCTTATTTATGGGTTATTAAATACCATTTTATATAATATACACATATGATATACTCTAACCATATCATGAAAAAAAAATATCCTTATAAAAAATAGAAGAATTAAGTAATATGAGCTTATGCTTACTTAGGTCTAGTTCATGCATAGTCTTTTAAGGTCACAAGAAGATATGTTAAAAAAATAAGGTAATCATAGTATTTAGAGTCCCCATATAAGTATACTTAGGTATTATTCATTAAATTTTGATCATCACCTACAACATCTCTCATTAAGTTCCACCAATCCAAGGGGAGATTAATGTGAGGAAAATTCAATGCATGGTAAGTGTCCTTATCCTTATAGTATTATTTAATTAGTTATGTCAATATTTGTGTGTGTTGTGTTATATTATTATTTTATCTAAAATTATTTGATTATCTTAATATTCTTACTGTGTGTTATATTTTCATGGTTTTCTCTCCTTTGGTTACACATCTTGATTACAAACTTAGTTTAGATAAATGTTAGTTACATTTCATGATATGGGTTTTGTGCACATGAAATTTTTTAATGAAGTAACCTATAAAATTTTAAGATCTCAATGGGGATAGTATACACTATAGGGAATGATTTTTATGCATGATTTAAAAAATTAGGTCATGGAATAGTGGGTTTATTATGCTAGTTGTTAACTACGTAGTTCACATAGTGAAATGAATCCTAAAAGAAATCAAATCTAAAGGGGTGGATGGATGGGTTTATATTGATATAAAATAGGGTAGGTATAAAAATAAAATCCAAAATATTGAAGGGTAGAGTATAAAATAAGGTTTTATGGCCTCAAGTCTCATTCCTTAGGTTGGTTTCTACTATGCATGAGTGTTTCCAGAACTAATGTTTACTACTTGTAGCTATTACACACTTATAATCAAACATAATTAAAGAGTTTTGGAATGAATAATTAAAAACATAAAGATATCATTTGAAGGTTACTCTTTTTATAGTTATTATTTCATACACTTATATAGGAGATTACAACATAGATTAAGAAAGTTTCTAGGTCAATTTTATTACACACCTAGATGACTATACTAGGAAGAAAACACTCTTTCACACCTTAGGATGTTATAACAATTTTAACTAATTGCTTTGTTTAATGAAAAATGATAACTTTCATTATATTTTACACATTTATAGTTAGTGTATATAAATGATAATAATTATAATCATCTATAACTTATGCACATTTAAAATTATTGAGTTAACACAACTAATAAAACAAAACCTTAATAGCACAAAGATGGAACAAAAGAATATCAACATAGTTGCATGACAATCAAAATTTATTTCTAATTATATTGATAAAAAAAAATTCCAACCCCTTGGAATGAGAATAATACATGTACAAATAGACTTGGTATGGGTCACCTCATCCTCCAAGTTCATCCAAACTCATAATGACATTATGCAATTAGAACCTCAGTTCTAATTTTAGTCTAAAAAATGCATATATGCATGTGTATAGTTAGCTATCACTATATATAAATGTAATTCAACATGTTTAATGAAATGTAACATGTGCATACTCATAGTTAGTCCAATAAAATTTTACATTCTAGTGATAAATACAAGTAAAATACAAGTACAAGAGCTAGTAATTTTTTGTGTATGCATACAAAATTAGCCTTCAACTCAATGTTGATTGGATGTTTTCATGCCACTTCTAACTATTTGAGGTATTGAATTAAACATTGGGATTGAATGGAATTTTAAGCACCAAATTTAATTTACACTTCTAAAACTTCAAAATTCTTGTCCCTAAGGTCATGTTGATGTCAGATAATATCCATATTCAATTATAGACGTATATGCACACTTTTTACTTGTGTTAAGTGAATTGCATTCTCAATTTTTTTTTCTAAAGTTTATTCCAAAAACTTCCATCTATGTCACCTTATTCCTTTAAAAATGTAACTTAGCCTCAAATTATTCCAATGAAAATCCATAAAGGCTTTGCTTTAAGTTTGTATAAGTCTATTGAAGAAGCTGATCTAAATTGATTTTACTTATAAGCCTACCTATTGAGTATTTTGATTATGATATCCCCACTTCTTCTAGGATCTAAAAAATGAGAGTTTCATATTCAACATACTTAGGCATTACTACCTCATCTACCATGATCCACTCCCTAAATTCTTGAGTCTAGATGACTACCAAGTTGAGAGAATTTGAAGCCTCTAATGGTGTAATCAGATAAAGGTGGATTTATGCATTATTATTTATATATAGAATAAGTAATTTTAAATAATTCTCATCCTAATTTAGATAATTAAATATTTTTTGAGTCTTAACCAAATGAGGGGTAAAATATACTATCAATGTATTAATGGCCTCAATAATGTTTTAGAATCTAAAAGTAGCATTTTAAACCTCAGTTTTAATTTTTAGAAGAACATGAACTATTCATTTCTATTCCTTTATCTATTTCAAATATTGAAAATGGTGTTCCTTTACTTGATAAAATTCATGCTCTATCTCATTCTTGGACAATTTTTTTCCTTCATGAAATTTCATCAAGGCATCATTATGTGTCTCAATATAGAACTAGTAGTACTCTATGTATGGGGAATGCCCCAATTTCTTGTTTTCTCTCATAGACAAGGTAAATACTTATTTTTTCTCTTCCAGGATGATGCCTCTTCTTATACAATCAACTAATTTTATCTTTTTTACCCTTTGGATAGTCCATGTAGATTTATAAGTTATAGAGCTTATTTTGGGTAGCTATATGATTATGAGATTTGGGTTTTGATAATTATTTGACACTAAATTAGCTGATCATTATGGGATGACCAATTAGCCTCAGTTGGTTGACTGAATGTCCTTAAATATAGTCTCAACCAATGTATCTTATGATGTTTATTTTAAATCCTATTAAATTACTTGGTCAAGAAGTGAAGGACATATACTCTTAGACCAATCTACTCCCCCATATTGAGGTAGTGGGTGGATTGTGTATACTGGTTTCTTCTTCCAAACATTTTTTGAAGATGGCACAATGGTACATAAAGAAGAGACAAAGAAAGGCATTTAAAAGTCTATTTCACTATATGATACATGAAATTTGGATCTTTTAAATATTCCCCTAACTTTATTAGAGTCATTTATTTTGGTTGTAGAGGTGTTGGGGTAGTGATAAAAGTAGATACATAGGTAATAGAGGAATTTAAGGATGTGAATACAACTAGTGGAGTGAAAAAAATTAGGAAAGTGGAGATAATAGGGATAAATTAGACATCCTCTTCCTTGGGAGTAACCAAGGGTGATTAGGAAATGATATCAAAAGGAATTGAATAAACTATAGAAAGGGAAGAAAAATAATTAATTGGAGTAGCAGATATAAAAGATGTCATCTCCTCACCTGATTGATTTTAATATAGAGGTACCTTTACTTTAATGTCATGGAGGATAAGGCTTTTTGATTTTTGAAACTCCACCTCTTCATCTGAATATCTTTCTCCACTAACATACTTTCCTTTAGTAGGGTGATGTTAAGCTAAAGGATATCTTGTTGGTTACTCCCTAACTACTAGGTTCTTTGGAAGAGGATGATCCCTTAGTTTCCTCTTATAATAAATTATAACCTTTTCATCTATGGGGGAGGTCTCTTAAATTTTTTAAGATGAATCCTCAACACTTTTAAGCTCTTACATGGGTGGAGATAGATGGTCTAGGGCCTATAAGTCTAGGAATTTAATGTAGATTGGATCTCCCTAAGCTGTTACAAGTCTAAGTTCAATTATACTTGTCTCTTTCTTGATGATTTTCAATGTATAGTTCACATCTTGAGAAGGCTCTCATTATTCTAATAATGGATGTGGAGGGCCTAATAATCCAAATATATAAGACAACCCATCCTCTTATGTGTGGGAGCCTAAGTTATGTATCTATAATATATATAGAGCACTTTCCATTTATGGTTTTCAAATGTTATTCCCTTAATCCTTCCATTTGTGGCCTTTATAAGACATGGGAATAATCCTTGGCATTCAATAACATAAATTCATAAACATAGGGCTCATGTTGGTATCAAATACAAAGGCCATTTATATTATTTTAGATTATGACATAATGATCCTAATCCCTATGGGGTAAGGTCAGCAATGAATAATACCTTATCATTTTTCCTACTTATCTAAAGTGCCTCCAGATTATGCAACACGTTTGGCCTATCGAAAAATGAGAGCCATATAATGTGGTTTTTTCTTCTTTGTCAAATCCTCATCTACACTCCACCGTATTTGGAATATTATCTATTTTTCCACCATCTTATCTAGCATGTACATGTGAATACTTAAGGGGTTAACCTTATTTCTAGCAATCATAATCACCATGTAATCTAGATATAACCAATAGTAACCCCATGGTGATAATGTGTATTCAATTTATTTATATACCCTAAGTAATAGAGCTTCATGAATGGCATACCATACCTCAGGGTACACATCCTTTGTAATGTGAGTGAGTTCTTGGTAAATGTGTAATGTGCACAAATGAATAATAATCACAAATGGGATTTTTGATGTAGTATATAACTAAATCCTATATTTACCCATTGTGCTTATATAATATTCTCATTATATCATCTAATAGGTACAACATCATATATAATCACCGATAGGCCACCTATTCTTGTGTAAACTTGTTCTCATATCCTGGTGCTAATTATCTCCCCCAAGATGAAATTTTAGTCTAAGATCATCATCATATCTAGAAGTGGAACCAATTATAGGTGAATAAAATGGATGCTTGGTAAACCATATAGTCTCTTTAGGAGGACCATCCTAATGTGAACCCCATCTTGAAATTGGTGATAGGTATGAGATCGTTATCCTTTAGGGTGATAATATCTTGAGGGATAAGCCACTTACTTAGAGTTTTGTTAATTGAATTATTTTCTTTCCACCTTACTACCTTTTGAAAATTATAAGTAACATCTACAATTAGCAAAGATAAATACCTTTGAAATGCATCTCTTGATATGCAGGCTAAAATGGTCTTATGTTTTAGATAGTGCAAGTAGGTGTCCCCCATTATCTTTGTAATAAATAATAGATCCAAAATCAAATATATGCATGACATAACTTTAGGATTGACAAAAATTAAGTGTAGTCCTTATCATTTGAGAGGAACTAGGTCTGACACCAATTTATTTTGTGTTGGTGTTAAGCTCTCTTCTTGAGTGTGGATTTCAACTACATCAATGTCATCCCATAGAGATGAATACTTGGTGTGTTGATTGTTAAAAATGGTGAATAAAAAAATAGTATTAGTGTATTAAGTGGAGTCCTAGATTAAGAACTAGGATGGTGTAAAAACTCCTCCAAAATTTCTAGATGAAGATTCATTATTAATTGATTGGTAATTATTCTTGGACTTTGATGGATCAGATTTACTAGATTCACTTTTAGATCAACACAAAGGTTGTTAGGGATCATATTTAAGGTGATAATTCATCTCAATTATTTTTTGTAATGATTGAGCATGTTGATGGTATCAATTAATTAATATAACTTTAACATTTAATTCTAGTTCATGCACCATTAATGTCCAGCATATATGAACTATTTTTAGTTGTGCAATTCAAATTTTAACACCTTAGTTTGTGGGTATACCACATTGATGTATTTTGATAAGTATCATTATGTATTATTATAATTTATTATCTATGTCAAGTAGGATTTAAGTACTTGGGGATTAGGTTTTGTGTTGGTATCAAACTAACCAATTCTCATGAATTAGGATTTTTGAACATAAACTTAAAAAAAAATATTGACAATCGAACTCATCTTATTAGTAATAACCAATGATAACCTTTCATGTACTTTATCTAAATAAAATTCTTGATGACCAAAATCATCTTAATTGAAGCACCAATCACAAGTACTAACAATAAAGACCAAACATTTCTATTGAAGATAGAAATATTTAAAATCTAACTGCTAACCACCAATTATGAATCATAAATTCCAACATAATTTACCAAAAGGTAAATTCTTGAGTGAAAATATTGAATATAAAATATGAATACCAAAATTTATGGGTAAAATATTTAAAATAAATTCCAAACATAAAATTTGAAGACCAAATTTTTCAAAAATAAGGAACTGGAAATAGAACATGCAAGCAAAAAACTACAAACACCAAATACCTAATCAAAAAATTACCAAAGAATCAAATGTATAAATATTTTACTAAGGACTAGGTTGAACCAAATGATAAACCCCTAATAATTTCACTAAATTAAACCTTGGAATAATTGATCTAAAGACCAAATAGTGAAGGCTATCTTGCAAACAAAATTCTTGAATCTTTTGGATGAATACCAAATTTTGAAGACCAAAATGTGTATGTTACAAGAAAACCTATATAGATGCATAACTTTTAAAATGGATTAATAAGTTAGTCTAAAATGAAAAATTCATTCACTTGTATTTCCCATATGGAACTGTTTAGATGTAAGAAGTAATAGTTAATATAATGAAGGCCTCACAAAAAAGGTTTGACTTATACAAGGCATAGTGGGTCCCTATTCCAAGAAAGTAATGGGGGTATGATGAGCGTAACAAATGGTGACTTACAAAGGGAATGCTCTCAAGTATTTGTGAACCCATAAATTTTTATTAGAAATTTCAAACCAAATATGATCCATACCACAATAGAATACTTAAATCAAAGATATAAGAGGAACTCCTAGATACACCATAAAACATACTTGACTTACTCCTATCTTAGATCTTTGTGTAATAAAATGATTTTATTTTGACCTTTTTATGAGGATTTACTGAAGACTTGGAGTATTTATAGTTTTCATTCTAGTTTATTTGAAGCACATTAAATTAGGGAAGCTTGAGTATTGCTTTACTTCCAATCAGGCATATATATCCCTAACACAAATGCCTTTAGTTCCTCCTCTTCTTCTTCTATCATATTTTTTGCATGATGTATGGTATTACCCTTATTTCATCATGTGAGGATTTTATCCCTTTTATATAATATTTTTTGGTTTTACATATTTATATTGATATAATGTATTGGTTATTTTCTTTTCCTCACTTTTTATGGAATATGAATGGAAGAATTAGAGCAAAAGTTACTATGAGCTGGTGTAGATGAAAACCTTGTTTGACTAGAACATCCTTACCAAATACATCCTCATCAATGGTTATCACCTTAAATAAGTATTATCATGAGTGTGTTTGATCCAAAGGAGTGAGAAAACTTTATAAATTTTCATGAAGTACTGAGCACAATTTTTTCATACTTGGTAGAAGTACTCAATTGTAATATAGTCATGAATGACTTCCAATTGTATGGCCAAACCTTGAAGATCTTAAAAAAAATGGTGTAAAACATAAAAACATACACAAATTACATAATCCTCTATACTATGTTTCCAAATTTTCTTTAGGAACCTTAAAATACTAGTGGATTTGATGTTTGCTTGGTGATACCAAGAAACTTCAATCAGATGTCACAAAAAATAAAAACAAACAACTAATTCTAGAAAATAGAGAAAATAACCTATGAAAGTAGGTAAACTAATATATGAAAGTAGGAAAACTAATTTATAAAATTAATAAAACTAATCTATTCCTACCTATACTTCACCTCTATTTTCATTCTGATAAATCTTCATATGGTACATCGATGAAGTAATATGTCAAAAACTACCCATTGATGGGATATGTTGGTTTGTTACCCTAGAGGTCCTTAAAATGGATTGTGTTTTTACCCAAAATTTATGAAATATGATAGAGTACAATTTTTAGTGGGTAAAATTATCATTATATCCCTTATTTTATGGGCTTTATCCCATAAAATCATCAAGTCAGATATTATGAAGGCTTTGAATTTTGATCTTTTGTCAAACTACCTTTTAACTAAAACATGATGTTTACTAAAAATTTTTAAGGCTTCAATCTTTGAATTTTCCATCTCTATTATATCTATTAGTTGAGATTACACTTTGTCATTCATCTCCATGTATTATTGCATGAATTTATAGGTTGGAAATTTGAGCATGATTTGGAATACTAGATGTCACCCATATATTAGAAAATAAGATGAGGCCTTGAGGAATTTCATATATCTTTGTTTATTATTCCCAAAAGGCATAGTTTAGTAGATTATTCTATTATTTAGGTTTATATAAAATCAATTTCTTTATGATGTCAATCAAGTTTTTTTTTGAATGGGCCAACCCATTTACCTAAGGGTAATCGTTAGAAGATGATTGAATGTTGATTTGATTATCATGGACCCATTTTATGAATTTATCTAATTTAAATGATGGCTCATTATCAAAAACTAGAGAAATGGGGGTGCCAAATCTAGTTATGATGTGATCATCTAGGAATTTTTTAAAATATTACACTCTATAATTTTTTGTGGCTATTAATTTAGTACACCTAGTACTATAATCCATGATAGTAAGCACAAATTTATTACCTGCTAAAGATTTTAGGTTAATAAAAATAATGAATTACAAACCCTATTGGTTGAATGGTCTTACATAAATAATAGGTTATAATGATATTTCTACATGTACCTATCTATTTTCCAAAAATTGGCATTCATGACATGTTCTTTCATGAATGTGGGTATCCTTGAAGACATTTTTCCAGTAATAACACATTCTAAATATTTTATGGGTCATATTATTTATATTTATATGATCATTGTATGTAATAAAAATTCATCATGTCCATAAATAAATCTTGGATTGGATGGGATAGAGCACACCTACACCTCCAATTTGGGGCATATAATTGTTAAGTAGGAACATGACCAATGTGAGGATCTACTAGACCTGATTAGGGGATCACTTTTCACAACACACCATGTGAGATAGGGTTCTAAAGTCTATAGTCTAACAAAATTAGAAAAAAACATTAAAAGAGTCCTATGATTTGATATTTCACTAATCTAATAATAGGAAAATTAAATCTAATCTAGTGTGTACCAAATCTTTTGGTACAAAGTGGGTGTTAGAAATAAAAAAAATAAACCACTAAAATAAACATGTATATAAGACATATACTGACATAAATTTATATAGAATATTAATATATGGAAGATAAGAATACAAACGTATAATATATCTACTCTTACAAATAAGGAATAAAATTAGGAATACTTAGCTTTAAAGATGAACCCACCATACCTCAATCTCCCCCTTGGCCAAGGTGCTTCATAAGAGATTATCATGGTATGTAAGGATAACTAAGATAAATCAATTATAGGCTACAAAACCTATCCAATCATCCAAATTAGTTATCCATGATATGAGATCAAAGTTTAAAATAAAGTATTAAACCCTAAATATTTATTCCCCAAGTAAAATGATTAATAGGAAGATGTTTGTCTGCACTTATTCACTTAATTATTCTCTCTTCTAAAAATGCCGATAGATGATCTTTTATATAGTAGAAACTTACAATGAAATAATTCAAATATTTCAATTGTGATAGGTTGACATGATCAACCTATCATGTTTTTGGGTCTAACTCATTAGGTTTATGCTAGGTCGATTGAGAGGCCAAAAAATCAAAAGAGAGAAAAAGTCCCTAAATTATGCTAGGTTGACCTGGTCAACCTAGCACAACTGATAGGTCAAAAGGGTGTGAAGGTAAGAAATGAAGGATAAAACATAACAAGTGATAGAAATAGGTATAACTAGGAAGAATAATCTTGGGGTTTAATGGTTTTAGGAGGCTAGTGTGTGGATGGCAAGTGGTAAAAGGAACAAAAATCTTGTGAAGCATCAATGGTGTACTAGCCCTTTCTTGGTGTACCCCTTAAGGTATGCACTAAAATATATTGAGACTCAAAAAGTTTATAAAAGATAGAAAAAATGATTAATCAATAAAATTTTGAAAATATTGTGTATATATATGCCCCAATTGAAGCTCATCATGTGTCAAGTAAGTGCAACACAGGATGGTGTTTTGAAAGAGAACATGATAACACACAATGTTAATGCTAAGTATGGTGTAGTGAGCATAAAATAAGATAAATGAAATAACTATATTGGAAAAAACATACCTTTAAATTACATTAGTTTTATATGTAAATAAGTAGATTGTAAGAAATGTGAAGGTGTCTAATGTAGAGTACACTAGGTGAACATGTAGAAGTTAGTGCAAAAAATAGACAAAAATCAATTTTTTTTGAAGATATACATACAATAGTGGAAAATAATCTCTACATAATCATGATTGTAACATATTTTATGGTTTGAAAAATGTATGAGCAGAAGCAATGAGGTAAAAAAAGGAATCTGCCTAAAAATAAATTAAAGAATTGAGTCTAAAAAGTATTTTAAATAGGTAAAAAGAGAATTCATTTTAAATTTTGAATTGTGAAAGAGAGGAGAGAGATATCTAGGACCAAACAAGGATAGGATGGATATGGGATGACATTTTAGATGAAGAGGACACCTAGAGGTGGTGACACATGTATTACAAGTATGAAACTATAAATCTTAACCCAGGTTTTGAAATTTGTATTGAAATAAGTGAATTTTTGATAAGATTTGATTTTAAGAATTTATATAAGTAAAAATTGAGAAAACTTAGATTGTAAGGGTAAAAAATAGGAAGAAAAGAAATGGGTTTGAAGGGTTTAGGAAGAAAGTGAGTGAAATGTAGATTTTATGAAAAATGTACTAGGTCGACACATATAATGCACTAGGTTGACTAGGTAGACCTAGTAGGATAAAAAAGGGAAAAATCCGTATGGTCAACCTTGTAGGTATGGTTCAACCTAGTGTAATCTATAGGTTCAAAATCTAGGATGGAATGAGCAACTAGTTCGTAAGGGATAGAATGAAAACTCAATACCAAGGAGGGTAAGATAAGAGGGTTGACATAGAATTTGAAGTCAACTATGAAAATAATAGGGAAATTTTAGTCAAACTAGATTGACCAATGAACCAAAATAAGTATATAAAAACATGAAAATTTTTTAAATAGGGCTATAATAGCCCAAAATGACCAAAGGAGGGAAAGAGGGACCAAACAAGCTAGAAATAGGATGAAATAAATAAAAATAATAAGGTAAAAGCAATTATGTTTGCTTTTTTTTAAAAATTTGTAAAAAAATGATGTAAAAGGAATGTATTGTGATTATACATGACATGGAAGAACTAATACATCCCTTTTTATTTATTGGTTTTAGAGATGGCCGAGATTTTGGAGGTTGGTGGATGTATCTTAGTTTTTAGACTTGTTACATAAATTGTCAGTTGGAAATCAAACTAGACTAATATCCATGGGTCTAGGAGGTATAATTGATATGTGTATGATTACCTTTAGTGCTAACCTATTAGTCATGTTTTTGGGATGCTGAGAATAATTGATTAAGACTTTCATATGGGAGGTGGATGGGGATATGATAGAGGTGGGTATCACACTAGAGGATGTCCATGCCATCCTCAGGCTACCTATAGGAGGAAAAATGGTAACCATAGGGATATAAAGTAGCTTAGAGGATAGGAGAACCTTAGCCATGTATGTTACATGTTTATAGACAATATTGAGAGGATGGAGAGTCAGTATGGATGATGTCTATACATCATAGATTTTAGATCACCAAAAGGTAGTGATAGGCCTTATAACATAGCAAGTTCTCTATCATAAGTTACATTATAAGTTACCACTATTTTTGGTAGTCATGACTAAGATGATTTTGGAAGAGGGAGTACTATAAGATCTAGGTTATGTCATCTGGGTCTAGCTCATACATGATCTATTTAAGATGTTGGTTAGAGGGTAGAAAACTATGTGACCAATCATATTATTGATAGCATGGACATATGAGATATTTACCATGTGTCAATTGGCTAGTTTTCCCCATGAAATAAATGATAGGTTACCTCATGTATGGGGATGGAAAGAGGACTAGGTAGCTTGGGCCATGTCCCATCTGCTAGTGCTATAGTCAGTAAGATGCATAGACATAGTGTGGCACATGTAAGGGCACATAACAAGTACATGGGTGAGTTGACACATAGTCATACTAGAATTAGAGAGGAGAGATGTGGTCAGACACTATACATGGTGGAGAGAGACATATCTAGTGGCATGGGTGCTAAGACAAATGGGCCTACCTCATTGGGTGACATTAATATTGATGCGTTACTAGTGGGCTCAACATGTGAGGGAACTAAGAGGGAGGAAAGGACTCAAACCATTGATATTAAGGTTGACACTAAGGCCACATTAGTAGCAACCATGGAATGATTAGGAAAAATGAGTGGTAGAGGAAGAGGTGGTGGATGTAGAGATACTATATGTAACACTACCACCCATGTAATGAGATGAGAAATGACCATTGAGTACATGAGGTCAATAGAGATAAGAGAGATTAGATACTATATACATCTTAAATGACCCCATAGATAAGCCCAAGGAGATGATAGTGAGACCACTCAAATAGATACTGAGATGGACATGAGCAATGATAGCTAGGTTTGAGCTGAGGAGAAGACCTATCAAATAGGTTCTAAGAGGCTATGTAGATGGGGACACTATGATAGGTGATCGTGTGGATGATTAAATCATAGGATCTGAGATAAAAATAGGTATCAAGATGGTTGAATTATTTCTTAAATTTTTATTTAGTAATAGAGAGATATAGATAGATATTATGACATGACGGTGATCTAATATCTATTTCATGTGATATTTTAGGTGTACCTAAGGATGAGGAGGAGAGATGGGGGTCTCTAGTGAGGGGAGAAATTTGTTACATCTTAGATGAGACTCTATAGCCATACAACCCCATGACACTAGAGGATATAATTGTACCTTCTACCCTAGCTTAGATGAGCTGGTTCATATTAGCTAGTGAGGTAGATATAGGTGTAGAGAGAGAGTATGTATCCATCAGTAGAGATGGGTGCAAGCAATACATATGATTGGGAAGCCTTAGTAGATGAGAGAGTTACACATCTAGATATAGTGAGATAGATGATTTAAGTATATATAATCATGATTCAAGTGTGTGTGTGTGTGTGTGTGTGTGTGTGTGTGTGTGTGTGTGTGTGTGTGTGTGTGTGTGTGTGTGTGTGTGTGTGTGTGTGTGTGTGTGTGTGTGTGTGTGTGTGTGTGTGTGTGTGTGTGTGTGTGTGTGTGTGTGTGTGTGTGTGTGTGTGTGTGTGTGTGTGTGTATGACGTATCATTTTGGCTTATTGGTGTTGGTTTTGTATGTTGTCTTTATGATGGTTGTGTTTTTGGATGTGTTTCTATGTATTTATTTCTAGCACATATATTTAGCTTTGTTGTATATGTTACAAGACATACATGTGGAGTGGTTTCATATCTAGCATTATGGAGTACACATGAATGGTTAAAAATAAATAGATGCAAAAGGACATGGAAAACTATAATCAATCAAAAAATCACTAAACAATAGTTCAAGTTGGGAAATGTGTAATAACAAAAATTGACTAAGTATAAAGATCCAAAGAAATGGAAAACAAAATTTTAAAAGGTGATTTATTTTTAAACTAATGTAAAAGATTTTTGCACCAAATTAAAACAAGTAAAATCATACTAAATATCATGTTGGGAAGTATGACAAATAATATAATAAAATGGAAGGTATGTAAAAGGGAAAAATTGGTAATAAAAATAAATCAAAATTAAGTCAATAAATTATACTATATCATGATGGGAAGTATAAAAGAAAAATAAAATTTTCAAACATTTGGTGTTAAATTTATCATATTAATTCAAGCTAGGAAGTATGATAAATTCAAGAAATGGTTGTAATCTCACATGCACTCAGAAAATAAGAAGATAAAGGGTGAACGAAAAATGAAGCAAGCATATGATATACTAATTCAAGATGGGAAGTATGTCAATGATGTTTAATTTCATAACAATATAATCTTATATCATATTTGACACATGTAAGTTTTGATGGTGACTTGATTATTTGAAAAATTTATGAGGAGGGTTGGGTACTATCCATGGTCTTACACTTCAACTCACAAAATAAAAACCCAAAGGGTGTTAAATCAAGATTGGTAATAAGAAGGATAAGTAATGGTAAATAAAGGATATGGGTAATAGGATGGAAAAGATAGTAATTTGTGAGGGATGTTAGGTCCTATCTATGTTTTTATAAATCAACTCACAAATGATATCCCATTGGGAGTGATCAATAAGCAAAAAAAAATTTCCCAAGAGGAAATACAATGGAAAAGGAATGAAAAAAGGAGTTTAAGAATTAAGACTTAGGTATTTTATGAGAAGACCTTATGAGGAAAGAGGCATGTTAAGGACATGAAAAGACACTAAATGACTAATGGCCATCTATGTATAAATAGAATCTGCTTTCAATACACACAAAGCTTTATAGGTAAAAAGGTGTGCTACTAAGATCATCTCTTGATGATAGATTGGTACAAGAAAATAAAAATAGACCTACCTTACCATAACATGTTCCCCAATCCTTAGGACCCCTTAAAAATCCATCAGTTACTATGAAGATTGGGTACTTATGTGAGAAAGTAGGTAGACGAAAATACTTTTTTAATTCTACTCTTCTAATCTACTAGCCTACCACACCCTAAAGGACCTTAGCTCTACCGTGAGGTCAACTATGTAGTTTGAGATTTGATTATAAGAAGGAGATGTGCTTGGAATCACACCTTTTAGTGTGATTAAACTTTTAAGAATATTCAATAGTTTTATCTTTTGATATCATTATCTTTTATTTAAATGAGTTGGCTATTAACTTTCTTTGGAAGACTTTTTCATATTCCTCCTCCATATAGATTTGGAATGAGAAATCATGAGAGAGATAATGATACACAAAAAGAGATATAGGCTAAGGCTAAAGGAAGCTATGTAATCCAAGACACAAGAATGACTAGAATACTTACACTTTAAAATAAACTTAGCATGTGATTTGAAGTCTTAACCATGTATATGCTTAGTTTGTGGAAAAATAAATAAGGGAAGAAGGAGATCCAAAGGAGGACAAATTAACAAAAAATAGTAATGAGAAATATTTCTTGCTAACTGAACACATGGTAATAGGAGATAGTAACCAAGGGTAAGAGGGTAAGTATAACCAGGTCACCATGATAATTATGTATGAAAAATAGAGATAAGAAAACAATCAATTTAAATATAAAAGGGAAGAGTTTTGAGAAAAACTCTAAAGGAAAAGGAAGCAATGATAAGGGTAAAATAGTAATGAAAGGAAAAGATAATTATATGTGAAATGTAAAATGATAACATAAGCTAACTATAGTATAAGAAGAAGGAGAAAAATGATATAAGATAAGAAATAATTTGACATAGTGTCAAATGATATAATAAAAAATAGAAATAGGATTGGAGCACACATCCAATCCAAATATAAATGAAAAATCACCATGCATGTGCTCATAAATACTAATAAATATATCTAGACACATTATCCAATAATCATATAAGTCTTTATGAAGCTGAATGTGTACTTCAACTAAGGTCTCATCAATCTTTAGTGAATACTACAAAAAAAAATTGTTTCTAATCTCCTCAACTAAAAAATTAATAATGCTCAAAGGATCATGTTGAGGAGGAAATTTAAGCAAAGGTTGGTCAAGATAATGCATGGAAATATGATATATAGGAGAAGGAATCACATGTGGAGAAGGATCCATATGTGAAGGAAGGTCCATAGGTGAAGGCACCAAAGGTGGTAAAGGGACCATACGAGGTTATGGAACCACTGGAGGTGGATCTATGGAGAAGGAGGAGGCTTCTTGTGATAATGACCTCTGGAAGGAATTATAGAAGGTTTAGGGATGGATACAAGGTGATCCTTAAGATGTTGTTGAAGAATGCAACAATGATCACTGTGATGCATACCACATAGGTTCCATAGACAATATAACTTGCCATACTTAGGTAAATATTCATGAAGTACCTTAAAAGGAAGTATGGATTTATTTGAATATGGGGAAGAAGGATGCAAGGTATCAAGATATTTTTTCAACTTATGGCAATGGGTAGAAGAGTGGTTATCTATCCCATAGAAACAACATATATGTTTGTGAGTGGTTTTAGGAGCACTTATGAAATGAGGTGTAATAGGAGTGAAATAAGATGAAGAGGACTCATCAGCCCATTTGTTGGGAAAAGGATCCATCTTAGGTAGTAGAATAAAATCATTATCAAGGGAGGGTGATGATGAGGAAGGAGTAAAACTAGGCTCAACAAGAGGAACATTAGGATGAGAAGCATGAAGAGGCTCAACAATAATAGGAGAGGAAGTAGGTTATATTATAGTATTAAAAGGAATGGATTTAATTATAGTTGGCCCTACTGAATGAGGGGTAAGATTTATAGATGGTCTAAGAAGGATTACCCTAGGTGTGGCAAAGTGATAAGGTCTAGTCATAACATGATCCAAGAGCATGGTCCTAAGTGGCTCCTTAGAAACATGAGGTATCAGAGCCATCTCTACCCTTTTATAAAGAGGAAAAATGCAAGAATAAAGAACTATAAATTAAAGAGAACAATGAAATTCATGAAAATACTCAAGTAAAGAAGAGAGATAACAAACTATCTTAGCATCATGGGCCTAGACAAGGCCACCTAAAATAAGATCATATAAAGAATAACCATCATCATAAGCTAGAGTATGAATATTGATGACATAGGTTAGGATGAAATTATCATTGAGGAATCTTGGTCAATAAAGTGCCTAGACCTGGTTAATATTATGGGAATGTCCTCACAAGGAGTCTTGTGAGAATGAGGCTAAAGGGAATCAAGAAGCTGTGAGATGAGATGAGGTGAGAGATCATAAGTTTTGATCTTTAAGTTAATATAATTAGGCTCATCATCATCAAATTCTAAAAGGTTTGGAGTAATGTTACCAATGAGCTCAAGAGGGCCATTGTAACCTTTGGTTGAGTTGACCAAAATTTTCAAATTTTATGACTCACATAATGGAACACTAGGCAAAGGATCAAGAGTAGGAATCTTGAAGACACCATAATCTTATAATTGTTAGAAATTTTGAGGTTTAGTGTCTCCTTAAATCCTATAAATGGATCTATTGTGAGGAAATTTAACACATTGGTAGGTAGAAGATGTGACAACTCATATACGATGAGTCAACGACCTACGAAGAAAGATGTTATATGAATGGGGAAAGTTGAAGATCATCACCTTCACATGAATGGTGATAGGTGGGATGGTAATTAGAATCCACACATACCTTAAGGGAGGAATTTGAATTTTATCATATCCTTGATAGGTTCTACATGTAGACTTGAGATTCAATTCAAAATATCTTAGAGTCTTAATGAAATTGAGGGAAGTGACTAAGATTCTAGAACCATCATCGACCAAGGCTTGCTTAACTTGGATATAACTGATTTTAATGTTAATAAATAATGGAGGATCATCTATATGAAATAAAATCTCATCTGGAATCATATATTTGATAAGTAATTGTAAATAAAGATAAGTGTTTATAGTTTCATCAATGTTAATAGACATCTTTTCACATTGTTGTAAGATACTATCCTCATATCTAGATAAAGTGGCTTCCTATCTTGAGTGTGAGGGAAATTCATCTTTAATAAGAGTTACATGAGGTAGTTTTTATGACATGGAGATGTTCTCATGATTTCAAGGAAAGGTATCTGAGATGGATGATTAGTGAGTTCTTAAATGGGATCCCACTCATCATAACCCATAAGGATATTATTATATGTAGGTGTATGATGATTAATAATATCTTAAGAAGGTGGATCTAAAAAGCATTGAAATTTATGTGTTAATAATTAAAATGTTAAGAAGAAAGTTGTAAATCATTTGGTGATTAAGAAGTAGTTAGTTTAGATTTATCTTGAACATTGGAAGAAGAAGTATTAGTATAAATTAGATTATTATTATTATAAGATGATGGGAGAGAAGTATAGATATAATGGGATGTGTCATCCAAGGGAGAATCATAGATTAAAGTGTTAAAATAAATAATATCTTCTTTTCCCAACTCGTTTAAATGAGTTGGAGAAGAATCCTAGATAAAACAATATGTCTTATGGTAAAGAGGAGTGTAGATAGGTTATAAATCAATGAAACCCACCACTCTTCACATATTGGTTATGTTAACTACATTATCTTTAGAATTTGGTTTAATAAGACTTTCTAAATTATTGGTATAAGAAGTGGGCATAGCTTGACCTTCTTGGATTGGTTGATGATTAGGCAAGGGGTCTTTATATATATCTAAATGAGAATTTTATTGATTTAAGGCTCGAGTTTTATCATGTGATTTATAATATTTGAAAGAAATATCATAGGATTTTTGATGCTTATGAATAATGGAATCATGATAGAAGTTTGGGCCAAGAAGAAATTCATAACTAAATTGCAAAGCTATCTACAAGTCTCATGAGAGTGACCCTAGCTAACATGAAACAAACAAAACTTATTAGGATCATACCATGATTTCATAGGTTGAGTAGGGTTAATCTCTCATGGAAGAGGATTTGGTAGACATTTGAGCAATTCAGTCTAGGATAAAGGCTCATGGACATTAATGTTGTTTATTGAGAAATGAGGATTAGTGTATTGTTGAGAAGGAGTTGGTTCCAAAGAAGGGGTAGGAACAATAGCTTGAACATTGTCAATGGTGTTAAATTAATTTGTAACACCATCATTTATAATATTTTAATTTATTCTTGACTAATAGGTGAGGTCTCATGGAATAATTATGGTGGTTTGAATCGATGCATAAGGAACTCTTGTCTTTTGACCTGATTGATAACTTCTTCCAATGTACATGGAGAAAGGGTACACACTCGATATTATAATTTAAGAAATAAAGCATTTATAAATATATGAAAGAGATTATCATCTACCATGCTATATTAATATTTATTTGAGAAAGTCTTTCATCTCTTGATAAAGGCTTGGGTAGTTTCATTTATGTTTTGTTTGAAATTGATGGAATGGGCCAAAGTATTCTCTAGAAGATCACTAGTTTTAAATTTTTTTACTAAAGCATTTACTAAATATTCCAAAATAGTCATAGAATGTGTTCTAAGTTGATTATGCCAATCCAAAGCATCACCCATGAGGCTTTTAGCTAAGATTTTTGTAGTGGCAATGGTATTTAAATTGACCCAATCCTTGTAAATATTTCCAAATGTCTTAAGGTGAAGAGTAGGATCGGTTGATCCATTTTAATTAATTATAGGTGTTATACTTCCAATGTAAATGTTATAAATTTGGGTGGTAAGAGGTTAATTTTTTAAATTCTTGATGACTTTGTTGACTAATGGAGGTTGAGGAATGAGATTACCTTGAGAATCTGAAAGAGGAGGAGGAACACTTTGGTTATGTGTGCCCCAAATCATTAGTTGAGGATTGGACTAAACATTAAGAAGTTGGTTTTGTATTCTCATCATTTTATTAATATTATGAGCTTACAATGTGTTCATTTGATTGATAGTTTGCAACAATATTTGATGATAATTGGTGTTTGTGTTATTGTTACTAGGGCAGGTACCACTATTAGTGTTGATAAGATCTTGGGAAGAGCTATGAGAATTTGTAGCACTAGTGGAAAAAAATACTTGTGAAGAAAAGATGGACTAGTAAATGGTTGACAAGATGAATCAATAGAAGCATGAGTGCCTTGGGTAGTAAATTAATCATTAGTGCATAGATTAAGAGTAGTGGATCTTATGAAAGGCACACTAGTGTAGAAGCTACCATATTAGTTAAGATACTAGGCATGAGGTGGAAGAAGTTAAAGAATAGGATGGCATGGAATAAAGAATCAAGATTGAAGTAAGAGGTTTAGAAGGAAAAAAATTGGTACCCACAAATCTAGTTGAAAAAGTGGGAGTAGGAGAATAAGGATCTTAAACTTGATGGATAATCATGAGGTTATAGATGGTGGAAGGATCCTTCCCTCTATGTTGAGGGAATTTCATGATAAAAAAGAGAATTTCAAGAGTATACTCTAGCTCAAGCTAATACTCTAAGAGAAGATAATGATTTTTCTACAAAGAGGTATGAAGAGGGGTCCCATTCATACAGGTTGCAATATGAATATTATTAGCATTCCTAAAAGGATCCCTACTTTGTCTTTGGGAGACCTTATTAGGATTGGTGAATTACATCGTGTTTATTGATTGAAATTTAATTTTTTCAACAAATATAAAGTACATAATGAAAGTAAAAGAGACAAGATGAGAAAGTAATGAATCATAAAGTGGCTAAAATAGTACTAGGTTGACCTAGTTGACCTAGTGCAAAAATAGGGGTTATAAAACTATACAAGGTCCACAAGGTCAACCTAGTTTATTGAATAGTGATTGATAGAAAGAGGTAAAGATGTTGTAAATAGTATAGGGTTGACCATGTTGACCTATCATAATGTACAAGGGCTGAAAATGGTATAGGGTTGATAGGGTCAACCTAGTATAGTAGACAGGGAAGAAAAGAAAGTTGATAACAAGCTATGAATTGAAGAAATATAATTGTAAGTAATTTAAGAAAGTAGTAAGTACTAAAAGGGAAAAAAATAGTCAATTAAATTAATTTTAGCTAATCCAACTAATGCACAAAAATCATAATCTTGCACTAATTTTGGCTAATGCAAGCTTTTTCACACACAATTGATAAAAGAGCAAGAAAACAACTTGAAATTAAAGCTAACTACTTGGTCAACCTAGAATGTTTATTAGATTATTAAGAATGATTTTAAATTTAAAGGGGAGATTGGCTATAATCAAGGTATTAAATAAAAATCTATGGATAGTTTTATGTTTAGGATGAAAGGGACTATAGTGGAAATGATACAAGCTCAATATTGGGGCCTGCCACCTCACTTCACACACCACAAGAATAAGGGTAATGGGTGTTTAGCCAAAATATACCATTAGCCATGCTTTATACTTGACTAGAGAATCAAGTCATCTTACCCCTTGGTGATGCAATCTAAGTAAGTAGATATGGGTAGTCAAATGTTTAAATACTTTTTGATGTTTATGTGGTTTGGCCATATGTGC
Organism: Torreya grandis; assembly: GCA_037957365.1. Taxonomy (NCBI): domain Eukaryota; kingdom Viridiplantae; phylum Streptophyta; class Pinopsida; order Cupressales; family Taxaceae; genus Torreya; species Torreya grandis. The sequence continues at coordinate 116,068 of JARHVA010006731.1, read as the reverse complement.
AAAAGAATAGAAATAGTGCAACTAAATGATTGATTGAAAATCCCCTAATTAGACTATGTGAATTATTCTAAGCATGTAAGCAAATTAAAAGTAATATGTGATTACCATATATAGTTAATTCAAATATTGAAATAAGGTGTAGCTGAGAAAATATATGGATAATCATATAGAATATGGTTGACATGGTCAAACCTATACTATGGAAGCAAAGTCTAAAAGTGAACTAGGTCAGTCAGATCGAACTAGTTATTTTAAAAAATATATAACACAAAACTAGGTCCATAGGGTCAACCTAGTTGACTGTGCAGAGGCAATTTTGAAGACTACAAATTTAAAAAGAATGTACAAAAAAAGAAAGATATAGAGGAAATAGAAACAAACCTGAATGGTTTAGAGGTGAAAACAAGAAGATTGTTTATGTAATACCTTAGAGAAAACTTGTAGTAACTTGTAAACTAGGTCAAGTTGGTCAAATAAGTTGTGTAGGAAATTGTAGAAAAAGTATGGAAAATGCACTAGGTCAAGTTGGTCAACCTAGCAGGTTAAACTAAAAGTCTAGAAACCTAAAAAAATTATAATAGTTTGATTTGATCGATCTAGTTGTTTAAACATAAATATACAAGTTTGGAAATCTATACTGCATTAAGATGTTCAATCTAATTGCCTATTCCTAAGAACATGTACATAGAGATAAATACTTAGGTTGATATAACATAATAAATAAACATATAATAAAAATAATGAAGAATAGAAATGAAATAAGTGAAAGAATTCGTACAAGGGTTTGGTTCATGTTGATTTCACCAAAATGTATACAATCAAAAATGCATCATGTCCATAAATCAATCCTAAATCAGATAGGATAGAGTAAACCTACACTTATGATTGGGGTCATACAATTATCAAGCATGATTATGAAAAATCTGATCACCCAATAGACTTGATTAGGGGATCACTTGTCACAACACACCATGCAAGGTAGGGTTCCAAAGCCTATAGCTTTACATAATCTCAAAATAACCCTAAAAGAGTCCTATGATTTAATATTTCACTAATCTAATAACAAGAAAATAAATAAATAAATAAATAAATAAAATAAACATGAATATAAGACATATACTCACATCAATGTCTATGGAATCCTAATACATGGAAGAGAAGAATACAAATGCACTATCTAACTACTCTTACAAATGAGGAATAAATTTATGAATACTTACCTTTGAAGATGAACCTATTGAGACTCAATCTCCCCCTTGGACAAGGTAATTGGAAAGATATTGTCATGGTATGTAAGGATAACTAAGATAAATCAGCTCTAGGCTACACAACTTATCGAAGCATGTAAAATAATTTTCCAAAAAATGATATTGAACCTTCAAAAAATGTATTGAACCCTAAAGATTTATTCCCTAAGTAAAATGGTTAATAGGAAAATGTTTGTTCACACTTATTCACTTAATTCTTCTCTCTTATAAAAATTGTGTTAAATAACCTATATATAATATAAACTTACCCTAAGATCATTTGGATATGTCGACTATACTAGGTCAACCCAGTCGACCTAGTATGTTTTTGGGTCTAACTTAATCAATTTGTATTTAATAGGTCAAGAAGCCAAAAAACCAAAATAGATAAAAAGTCCCTAAATTGAGCTAGGTTGACCTGGTCAACCTAACACAATTGATAGGTCAAAAGGGTGATAAGGTAATAAATGAAGGATAAAACATAGCAAGTGATAGGAATAGGTATAATGAAGAAGAATAAGCTTAGGGTTGAATGGTTTATAGAGGTTAGTGTGTGTATATAAAGTGGAAAAATGAAAAAAAATCTTATGAAGCACTAATGGTTTACCTACCCCTTTCTCAGTGCATCACTTAAGGCATGCACTCAGAGAGATTGAGACTCAATAGGTTCTTGCAAGATACAAAGTGTCAATAACAATAAAAGTTTGAAAATATTATGTGTATACAATCACTACCTATCTTAGAGTACAAATTTTATTGGACTTATTGAGCTTCTTCTTTTGATACACATCTCATGTAGATGTATTCATAATTCCTTTTGTAAATAATCCCCTTTTTATCATGTAATAGGTAGCTTTGAGCATCAAATATCTCTTTCATTCTCTAATAAATTATAGGGAATAGGTACCTATTAGTAAATATTGAGTTATGTCAGTATACCAATATCCTAAGGATACTTGGGTTTCACAAACCTCTTCAATGGTAATGTGTGGGTTAGGCTCAGTCATAAGCTAATTGATGCCCCAACCTCTAACAATATTAGCAAGCTTGATCTCTATATCAAACTCCTATAAATTTTCCATTTATTTTCCTATACACTCTCCCAATTATTTATGTGCCAAAGTTATCTTAACAATAGGGTTAGTAATAATAGCGATGGTCTGATTTATTAGGATGTAATGCCAAAAATTCTTCACTACTTTTAAAAGGGTGAATATTTTCTTATTAATCAAAGAATACTTCAACTCTACATCTTTTAAATTTGTGATCATAAATGCAAAAAAAATCTTATTATCATCTTTTTTTTGAGTGAGCACCACAATGATTATATGTTTTAAAGTAAATGAGTACAAGTATAAGTCCTTAGTGAAATTTGGATTGATCAATACTAGGGCTTGAGATGTAGTATCTTTGATGTCTTGGAAAGACTTTTAGGCCTTGGGTGTCCATTCCACCTTAGCATCCTATTTTAGCATTCGACTCAAAGGTATAAAAATCAATGAAAAACCTAAAATAAACTTATTTATGAAATTTATTTTCTCAAATAAATACTTGAGTTCCTTCGTATTTTTTAGGAATATGATCTTCAAAATCCCTTGGATTCTATCTAGATTAATGGTGATCTCCTCTTTAGTAATAATGTGCCAAAATAGATTGCCTTCTATAATGCAATATATACTTTTCTTTAGGTTTAGTGAGGTGATAAACATTATGCATCTCTCAAATATTGAGTTTAGATGACCTACATTGTTGGTTTTGTTCTTTGAGAAGACACTAGTGAGATTATCCATGTAGATGATTATGAACTTACCTATTATCCCTTTAAATGCATAATCCATTACTGACTAATAGGTATATCCTAAATTAATTAGGATAAATGGTATCATTTTGTGCACATAGGTACCCCACTTTGTTGTAAATTAAATCTTCATTCTATATTCTAATTTAACCAACACCTTGTTATAGCCTAAATTCCATCCAAGAAGGACATCATTTAATAACCATTTACTATCTAAATAACCACATCCAAGGAAGGTAACAGATAGTTATCTTTTTTAGATGCCTTATTTAGATTTATAAAATAAACACATAGTCTAATTTCCTCACTCTTCTTCATTACTAGGATGAAATTTGTGGAATGTTTGATCGTGAAAACTATTTTTACACTAAATAAATTTTCCACCTCGTTATTAGTAAGATACTCTAGGATAGGATTTACTAGCCTCTATATTTTCCTAAATGGCTTGTGGTCCAGTTTTAATAGCATTATAAGGGTGATGACCCTTGGGATATGAGCCTATATGTCTTCATACATCTATGTAATTGCATATTTATACTAGGTGAGTAAATCCTTCACCCACTACCTTTCCTTTGGAGTGAAACTAAGGCCAATGGTAATGTAGTGTAGATAAGTTTCATCCCTTAGATTATCCCTTTTAAACATGTATTCAATAAATTTAGGTTGCCTTTGATAATATGATTAGGGATATATATCAAATGTCCTCTCTAAAAAACCCCTTCCACATTAGAGATGGTTTTATTTAAGCTGAATGACACCTTCCTCCTCTAACTCTTCCTAACATAGATAGCTAATTTCTTTGTCATCAATGATTTGAGACTCAAATTACCCTAATTTGCTTAAGAACTAGATGATCTAATGGTCATCATCAAAGAATTAGAAATTCTCCATGTTTTTAGGAACAAAAGGACATGTTACTCACTCAATGGATAACCTATGTACCTTATATTCTTATATAAGTGATAAAGTTAGAGCTAAATTAGCTAGTGAATCCATACCTTTATTTTTCTCTCTAGGGATAACCACTATATTGAAGGCCTCAAAGGATTTAATCAAATTCCAAGCTCTATTCTTATATCTTTTCATATATGATAGTTTATATTGGTATTTATTATTGAACTAATTGGTCACCAAATATAAGTCTCCATATATTAACAATTACTTAACATTATCTTTGAGATCAAACTACAATCCCAAAATTAGTCCTTTATGTTCCTCCCTATTGTTAGTATAAGGGAATTGTATCCTATATGATTATAGGAGCTTATTTCCCTATGGATCAATCAATTTAATACCTACACTTGATCCCTACTTGGATATTGCATTTTAAAATGGAGACTCCATATCTGGGAAGGTCTATCATCTTCAATTTTATGTCCTTCATACTATGTGGTAAAGGTAAAATTCCAAGGCTAGGAGATTCATAACTTACCTATTCATTTTTGACATTTCACTGTATGATGGGATGCCTTATCTTGGGATCCTAATAAATATGAATATGGTTTGGAAGGCCTTTCCATGGTATTCAAATGTGAGAAAGACTATTAAGAGGTATCCATTGATCATCTTTGACTAATCTCTGCTCAAGAATAATCCATACGCTTCAGGAATATCCACCATAAGTATATAAATGGTCATTTTTACTCATGGTTTAAATTCTACCTAAATGTGCACATCAGTTAACTCTCTAATCACATGTGCCACTATTTTTTATAACTATGAGATCATCTTCTTTGATGGGTTAAGAGTTGATCCAAGATTTTAGAAAATGTAAGTAGGCATCATAGTAGTAAATGCTACAAAATAAATTAAATAGTTATGAATATTTTTTCAAAATGCCCTGATAATTAGCAAGAAAGGAGGAATAAAATTTGTGTTATATGTCTTTTTATTCTTTACAAAGGGTTTTCCCTATGATATATCTCTAGAGGAGTTATTTATGTTCAACAATTTAGGCTAATTAATGAAGAGTGATATTTTATTTTATTTTATTCATGTCTTCAATAATGTTATATACTCCTTTGTTTTGATCATCTTTGTTCTAGGGATGATCATTCCATTTTGGGGGAGGTGGATTATTATCAACCTTTGGATTTAGTGAAATAGTCATATTATTTGGAGGAGTATATCTTGTGAAGGGTTACTTCTTCCTCAAGTTATAACCACCTTTATGATACTATTAGAAGGCATGGATATCATCGATATTATCTTCTACTTTATTGTCATCCTTACTTGGAAAAGGAAGCTCATGAGTTTCAAAAACCATAATAGTGTTTAAAGATCCAGATTCATGGTGGAATTTTTGTGGGTTATTCATCAAATCTTGCCTCACCATATCTCTTTCAAATAACTCAAAAGATGCACAAAATCAAATACAATCAAGTCCACCATGTTGAGATGTATTGTGAACTCTACACCAATTGGGTAAGGTTGTCTCTAATATATTGATTTTTGTATTTTTTTTGGACTCATCTGTATTATTTTTAGACCTGTTGAAAGGTCTATTATATCTCTAAAACCTATAATTATAATTATTATTTTGGATATTATCATTACCTATTTTTATATCCATGCCCAAGAAGTCATTACTTAATTTTGGGACTATTATTTATATGGAGTCCATCTCTACTTTGGTGGAATATGTGCCTTGGGAAATTTTAGTATTAGATGAAATTTATTATTGGTTCTATTATTGACCATTAATCCATGCGTGATTGTTTAGCTAATTATAATTGTGACTTGATGCATGCATTAGAGGATACATTGTATAAAACTGATTTTGGTTAAATGTAAGAACATTCAGCTTCACATGAGGAATCTGATTCAAAGTTAGGAGACCAACATTGATGATAGGGATGCTTGGCACATGAGGATTGAGAAATCCATAAATGTTGATAGCCTCTTCATATGTTAATTCTAGATTATTCACATTCATATCTGTTCACAAAAATACTATAGCAATTAGGTCTATAACATTATTGTACATTTCTAATGCTAAATCTTGTTCTTGTTTGTATGTTAGGATTAACTAGGTGTACATCTTCTAAAATCTTACATTAAAATATTAAACTAGTTCATTGAGATCCATATTCATGATAGTAAATTATTAGTACACCAAACTAGGACTAGTGACCTACACAAATTTGGAAAGAAAATTTATTTGATAGTCATTCCAAGAAGTAATGTAGTTCTCCTACATATTGAGGTACCACTCATAAGCGACATTTTGTAATGTAAAAGGTAAAATATTGTATACACCATATTTATTTGTGTCATTCATTAACCTAAAATAAACCTTGAAATACTTTATGTGCTCTTCTATTTTTATTCCTCTTGAAGGGGATAAATAAGGTAGATACGTTAATAGATTCCTTGGTAAAGCATGGACATCCCTTGGGAAGGAAATAATAGATGCAACCAACCAAGGTAATTTCTGAGCCATATGATGATTAACAGGTGGAGTTTTCCTCATTTAGGATGGTGTTATGGCTCAAGGTAATATAATTATAATTGGTATATATGTAGGCCTTCTATGATTTGTCAAAGGTGCAATTAATACACTATCTTCAGCCATAAACCTTGTAAATCTTTTGGGTGTATCCAACATAACTCAAATGTAAGGTTTAACCTTTTCTATTAGGAATTCCATGTCCCTCATTTTAGCACCATACTTATTTTTGTTGATATGGGTTTTATGCACACAACAAAATTTAATGAGATGACCTCTAGAATTTTAAGATCTCAATGGAAATAAACTCCACTCTAAAGCATGAGTTGTAGGTATGGGTTAAACAACTGGGTGGTGGAATAACAGGGTGAGTATTCAAGTTGTTAACTAGGTGGTTCATATAGTGAAATGAATCCTAAAATAAATCAAACCCAAAGGGTTGGATGGATGGGTGGATATTGATCTAAAAGTGGGTATATCTCAAAATAAACTTCAAAATATGGAAGGGTATATGAAAAATGAATGTTATATGGACTCAAGTATCATTCCCTAGGTTATTTTATACTATGCATGAGTATTTCTAAAACTAGTATTTACTACTTGAAGGTATTGCACACTTATAGGCAAACATAGTTAAAGAATATGAGAATAAAGCATACAAAACTTAATGATCTAAAGTAAAGGTCATTTCTTTTAGAGTTGTTGTTTCACACCCTTATTTATTATATTACATCTTAGATTAAAAGGATGTCAAGGGAAAATGTATCACACACCTATATGACTATACTAGGAATAAAACACTCTTGCACACCTCAAGATGTTAGCACAATTTTAACTAACTACTTTGATCAATGAAAGCTCCTAACTTTCAATAGATTTTGTACATATAGAATTAGTTTATATCAATGATAACAAATATAATTATTTATAGTTTATGGACACTTGAAAGTATTGAGTTAACACAACCAAGAAAGTAAAATCTTAGTATCATAGAGATGAAAAGAAGGAGCATTGACATAGTTGCATGACAATCGAAACTAATTTATTCTTGTATTAATAAATAAAAATTCCAATCCCTTGGAATGAGGGTAAAACACATATAGATAGAATTGGGCAGGGATCACCTCATCCTCCAAGTTAATTCAAGCTCATAGTTACATTACACAATTAGAACCTCAATTCTAATTTTAGTCTCAAAATTACATGTATGTATGCATATAGTTAACTATCACTATGTATAAACATAAGTCAACCTATCCAATGTGATAAAATGTGTGCATTATCATAGTCAGTAAAGATAACTTTCACATTTTAGTGATAAATACAAGTAAATTACAAGTACAAGAGTTAGTAATTTTTGTATGTATGCATACAAAATCAACCTTCAACTCAAGGCTGACTAGATATTTGTGTGACACTACTAAATTTTAGAGGTATTGAAGTGAATGTTGGGAATAAACAAGAATTTGAATCACTATCTTTCTTCATCAGTTCCATAACATGAAAATACTTATCCCTGAGGTCATGTTGATGCTAAATAATATACATATTAAACAATAAAGGTCTATGTACCCATTTTACTTTTCATAAGATCCTTGCATACCCAAATACTATATTTCTAAATTTTATTCCAAACATTTCCACTTATGACACTTTCTTAATTAAAAAAATCATCTTGGCCTCAATCTCTTCCAATGAAAGTCCATGAAGGATTTGCTTGAAGTTGGAAAAATTCTATTGAATAAGTTGATCAAAATTGATTATACTTATACCTATTAAGTCGCTTGCTTATGAGAATTTTAGTTCTTTTATGATCTATAAAATTAGATTTTCATGTTCAACATACTTAGGCATTACTTCATTAGATTTTTGAGTCTGAATGACTTTGGATCTAGGAATTTTACTAAAGAAATGATGGTTAATATAGTGTTAGTTCTAAAATGAAAAAAAGATGAAAGAAACACACTAACTAGCATAACATCTATAGGAATATACACTAGGGAGATCCTATTTAAAAAACATGAATGAAACACACAACTAAAATGAAAAATAAAAATTATTTTACCTTCTTTGGATACTCAGAAATTCTTTTTGTAGTGGCTTGCTTAATTTTTGCTCATGAAGTCCTTATCAATGGAAGTTTGGCTACCTCCATCTCTCATTGGCACCTTTGGCTTATGGCTTGGCTTGGCTTGGAATCAATTTGGAATGGTAACACTAATTAAATAGCTCCTTAAATATATTTTTGCATTATAACTTTGCACCAAAATAGGTTAGAAATGATGTTCTTAGCCTCTCTATTTATAGATTTTTGAGAATGTCTAGAATCAACCTAAACCATCCATCCTGAGATTGAGATGTCTGGTTGAGGATTAATTAAATTTTAGAATTAAGTTTGTAATTAACCTCATCATGACATTGGAATAAGGGGAAATTAAGATGCATGGATGGAATCATGGAAGGTATTGATGAGGTGTGGAGGGCATGAATCCTGATATTTGTGGCATTTATGGCATAGGGATGTCTTCCCAAGAAATGAGGTCACTTGATGATATAGATATTTAATATTAATTTTAAAAAATAAGTATTAAATAAGCTTCCATGGAATTCTTGATTAGGCCATAAATTATTTTAATTATCTCTTAAGCATGATTAAGTACTTTGTATACAAATTAATCAAAATGCCTTGTTATTGGTCCAAAATTTGACTGGATTAGAATTGGAAGGCAATGTTAGATGCATTAGATATGTATTCCAATTTAGAATTTTACCAACAACAAGTAACAAAGGTACATGTCTTGTGTAAAATATTTGATAGGAAATATCAATCCAAAGCACCCATGTGCAAAATTGGCATTTTGACTCAGAATGATCTGATTAAAGTTAGTTGTCCCATAAATTACATTGCCACATTTAGGGATACCTTGGCCAAAATCAGCACTTGAATATGTTATTTTCACATCATTTAGCATGATTTAGTGTTTTTAGGCCAAATTGTACATTTTAGGTGGAAATTGGTCAAAACCCTAGTTGGAGGTTATCAATGGCTAGATTTAGGTGTCTATAATTTGCCCTTATTTGGGAAGGCATTGCAAGCTATAATCATAGTAACATCTTCTCAAAGAATGAAAACGTATTGTATGCCTAAAACTATAATTATGATAAACTGATTATATGATGTTACCTCAAGGGAATGATTGGCACAAGTAGGTCAGCAAATAGTCCCTCAAAAAGAAAGAAGCAAAATGAGGGGACTAAAGAAAATAAAGATGATGGGGTGAAAACACAATGATACTAAAAAAGTAGTCAAAATTATTGAGAATGCATGTGGGACAGTGTACAATGGTTTTCCCAAAGGTGGTTATAATTATTGAGAAGATGGAGGTACCCCAATTTGTATAGACAAACAAGATAACAACATGCCCCATTATGGGTAGAAAAAGGGAAGTGGTGACAAGACAATAATTTTCCCAAAGGTAATTATAATCATTGAGAAATGTAGGTGGGATGGTGTGCAATGATTTTCCCATAGGTGGTTATAATAATTGGACTCCAATTATGGTAAACATGATAAACCTAGTCAAGCAGGTTGATAACTTAACATGGAGGATAATGATGAATTGGAACAACCTACTAATAAGGAGATGCTCATTCAAACTAATAAAGGTTGAGAAATTATTTCATGGTTAATTAATCTATTTGGGATATGATTGGGATGGAATCAAGATGTCGATGCCAAAGAGATGCCACCATCGCTAGATAGACTTCTTGAAGCTAAGGTTTGTTGTATCACATTTTGGTAGGCATCATGATAGAACACCATGAAGACTTGGTTTAAATATACATAAGGACTGACTCCTAAAATCCAATACTTAAATATAAAATAATTCACCAATGATAGAAACCATGATGGAAATTTAAACTAATGAATATAGATGGATTCAAGTATAAGTTTGGGCAAGGAATCACCTAATGAACACACATAAACTAAATCAAGGCAATACTGTTGAAAGTAAACAAATAGACAAAAAAAAGTTGAAACAAACAAACAAACAAACAACATAATAGAAACCATATGAACATTGCCCCTAGAAAATAGGTGACAACTTAACAAATGAACAAAATGGGGGAATAAAATAAAATGAAGGGGGTGGTTGAGCTATTTCTATATGTACTAGGCAAGTAAACACTACTTACATAGTTCTATAGATGTAATATCCAATAAAAAACTTTATACCAACTATAGTTCTCGTAGGGAATGGGAAGAATGTGATAAATAAGGGAAAAAATAGAATGGATGTGATAGAAGAATAGGAATGGTCTTTCAAAACAAAAAGTGCATGAGATAAAAGGTCAAAAAGGATGGGGAAACTAAATGATAAGTGTTTTTCTTGTCACTTAGTAAGGGTTCCTAGAATACTTCAAGGAAAAGAAGTGGTCAATGTTTTTATTCTTTTCTAATGATTTTTCAAATGTTTTTGGAATTATTTTGGAGTGTCTCAACTCAATCGAGACTGATGAGACACTAAATGGTTCAAGATCACAAAATAGTGAGAGTGTGGCTTACGTTTCTTGCATATTGGTGAGAGCGTGGCTTAGGTTGCTCATAAAATAGTGAGAGTGTGGCCTAGTTTGCTCGCAAAATGGTGATAACATGCTAAGGGGGTGACTAAGATAACCTCAACAAGTATCAAGTGTAGCCTACATAGTCCCATAGTAGGACCTCAAGTCACTATAGTTCTGCCCATATAGTAGAGGAACTTTGACTATTGTAGTAATCAATTCAAACAAATTAGGCACAGTTAGTAAAAAGGCATAGTATGACATGAGAAGTGGAGAGTTAGTATGTCAAGGCTTAATGTTTCCCCTAGTTTGCCTATAGGTAATTATAACTAGGACATAATGGCATAGATCAATGGTACTAATTTTCCCAAAGGTGGTTATAATTAGTAGCAAGACTAGAAGTAATAAATTAATAACAAACAAAGGATGAAACTACGAAAAATTCTATCACATTGTTCCAAAATATGATCTCTATTTGAAGTACTTGAACCAGCTGATGAAATTGATCAGATACCTTAATCCTAAAACTACATAATGAATGGAAAAAACCAAGGTCAAATGGGCTAAGATTTAGAACACACTGGGATGATAGGTTGGAAGCAAAAAGTGGATACAACAAAGAGGATGGATAAGGATGATATTTTTACAAAGAATAATAGTGATAAAATGGCATAACTAAAATAGTTCATATAGACAATAAACCTTAGCACTCAAGCATACTACTGCTTGAGATGAATAATATTCATCAACTCAAGAAGTTCATCTCCATCTAATGTGTCAAGCTTGTATGATCCTAATCCATAATCTATAGTAATGATGAAAGGCCTTATCTAGTTTGGTTTGAATTTTCCTTTGTGCATTTTCTCAACTGTGGTATTCTTTTGGTTTTATTTAAGAACAAGATCACCAAGTTCAAATGTTTTATACTTAACACATTGATTATAGTGGTCGTTGAGTCAGTTATGATATGCTTGAAGATTATTGAGCACGGTTATACATTTCTTATCAAGTAGCTTTATCTCTTGCAGGTGGGCTACTCGATAGTCATGATCATCTAGGACATGCTTGAAATATATTTGTAGTGAAGATAGCTTGAACTCAATGGGAAGGATGGATTCAATACCATAAACAAGTGAGTATGGAGTGGCTTTTATGGGCGTATAATGATTGGTATGGTATGCGTAAAGGGTAGGGAATATCTACAAGTTCCAATCATGACCAACATCATTGACAATCTTTTTTAGGATATTAAAATTGGTTTTTTTAGATGCCTCAGTCTGGCCTTTACCTTGAGGGTAATATGTTGTAAAAAAATGTTGTGTGATGTTATATTTAGTACATAGTTGGTCTAAATAATTATTCTTGAATGATCTTCTATTATAAGATATAATGTTAGAGGGGATACCATAGTGGCAAATGAGATGGTTGAAAATGAATTTGGAAATTTGCTTTCCCATCACATAAGTGAGGGGTATAGCTTCAACCCACTTAGTGAAATATTTAATGGTAATAAGGATATGTTTATGTATATTAGATGAAGCTAGGTTAATCTTCCCAATGAGGTCAATTACCCATGTATAAAATGGCCATGGTGTCAACATCAATTTTAGAGTTTTTGTTGGGGCATGTATCAGATTAGCATGTTGTTGACATTTTTCAAATTTTTTTACATATGCAGTGGCATCTACATCCATTATGGGCCAATAATAACTAGTATGTAAGATATTTTTGGACAAAACTTCCCTACTAGAATGAGCTCCACATACTCCTTTGTGAACTTCTCTTAATGCTAGTGTAGACTCTATTGAATTTAAACAATGAACTAGAGTTCTATCAAAACTATGATGGTAAAAGGTGGATCCAAGTAGAGTATAATGAGTGGAATGATGAATGAAGGCTTTGTTTTCTTTTTGAGATAGCTTAGGTGGTATAACTTGGTCATAAAGGTAGTTTTATAGGTCTGAGTACTCAATAGAATTAAGACAAATAAAATCACAAATCATGGAAATAGTTGAAGGTTCATGAGCTAGTGCTGATAAATTCTCTATGATGAACTAATACTCTCTAGCTTTATCTATTTATCAAATCAAAGAACCAATAGTATCCATGGCATTTGTTGTTTTTTAGTATCATTTGGTATGTGCTCGAATTGAATATTGGTAATTTACTACTTAAGAGTGTCAACCATGTCTTTATATGGAACCAACATGTCATCTTTGTTAATGATCTATGACTTGATTGATGATTAACCAAGAATCACCATAAAATTGGAGATGAGATATATTCTAGTGCACTACTTGTCAAAGTCTTGAAATAAGTGATTCATACTCGACCATGTTATTTTTACAAGGAAAGTTGATTCTAAATGATTTAGGGTTTAGACCCCCTTAAGGTGTAATAAAAAATAGGCTTGCTACTAATCCAGGTGTAGTAAATTAACCTTCAAAATATAGTTTCCAAGGCTTCTTCTCAAGGGGTGTGTCAATGATGGTCATTATGGATTCATCAAGAAATTGAAATGTGAGTGGTTATGTGTCTATGAGAGGTGCTTCAACAAGTTGATCTGCAAGAACTTGTCCCTTGATTACCTTATGATTGACATACTTTATGTCAAACTCGCTAAGAATCATGATCCATTTAGCCATTATACCTTGTAAAGTTATTTTAGATACTAGATACTTGAGTATATATACTTTTTAAAATGACCATTGTCTTATTATTGAAAATGTAATGGCATAGTTTATGAGCTATGAAGACCATGGCTAGAATTTTTTTTTAAATAGGTGCATAGTTATGTTCATATGTAACTAAGGTAAAAACTAGGTAGTGTACATCATGATAATTTCCAATGTCATCAATTTTATCCAAAAATACCCCCAAAGCATGGTCGATAGCTGATAAGTATAACAAAAATGGCTTTCTTGGAATAGGAGGTAATAAAATAGGTAGATTAACAAGATACTCTTTAAGTTATTGAAAATCTATTTAGCAGTGATCATCTTAGTGAAATGAAATTAGTTTCTTCAAAAGGTGTGTAAATAGATGGCACTTATCTGCTAATTGAGAGATGAAGCATTGAATTGACTTGATCTTACCCTAAAACCTATGGATTTGCTTTAAATTGGTTGGTGGTGGCATCTAAGTTATAATATGGAATTTAGCTAGATCAACTTCAATACCTCTATGGGACATGATTAAGCCAAGTAATTTGCCTAAATTTACATTTAACACACATTTATTTGGATTGATTCTAACTTTATACTCTTGTAATCTTTCAAATATCTTACATAGCACTATTAGATGGTCGGCCTTGGTTTTAGATTTTCCCAAGATGTCATCGACAGAGTCTTCAATAATATCATGCATCATATCATAGAATATGATAGTCACAACCATTTGATATGTATATCGAGCATTCTTAAGGCCAAATGACATTACCTGATAACAAATAATTCCCCATAGAGTGGTGAACACTATTTTATGTTGGTCTTCTAGTGTTATTCTAGTTTAGTTGTATCTTGAAAATCCATCCATGAGTGAAAACATTTCTTAACCTACCATGGATTAAATGATCATGTCAATATTAGGCAAGGTAAAATCATCTTTAGGACAATATTTATTGATGTCTCAAAAATTAGTACAAATTTTCATCCCTTAAGGGTTTTTACTAATAAGTACCACATTAGAGATCCATTCTGAGTAGTCAATGGATCAGATACATCCTTATTATAAGAGTTTTTAAAACTCTTTATTTACCAATATAGTAATATAAGGATGCATATTACGTATATTTTATTTTACCATTTTTACATCAGGATTAACCACAAGGTGGTCTAGAACCAAGGTGGGGTCTAAACCTGACATGTCAGAATAGGCCCATGTAAAGATATCTATAAATTATTTCAATAGAGCTATGAACATGTCCCATTCCTCCTTAGTGAGGGACACTCCTAATTTTATCCATTTTAGGTCTAATGGAGTCTTGATATTTACCTCTATTATATATTCAACTTGAAGGGTCAAACTATCTTCTAGGATAGTAGGCAATGACTTGAACTATTGGTTATGTTAGGGTCCTCCATTAGGACTTGCTCTTCAACTTCTCCTAGGCATGATGAATCTGAGTCCCCTAATGGGAGATCTGGCCATGTGACAAAAATAGTTATAAAATCTTGAATAATTTGTTAAATACTTTTTTTTTCTCAAAGATGAACTCGGATCCACAAGCAAGTTCATTTTTGGTGGTCTCCTAGTCTAAATTTAGATAAAAATGAACACCCCTATCTAATGGTGCCTAAAATAGGATTTCATCACTAGATTTGCCTTTATCTTTACTTTTTACCTAGTTAGAAATCACCTCAAAGAGGTTTTCACTTTGGGACCTCAATTTTTTACTTATTTGTTTTTGGCTAAAGGTGTTCACTCATTGTCCAAAATAGGCTACAAGATCTAATATGATTGAGAACCCTATTTTGTTATCTCCCCATGAAACATTATCTCTAAGGCCTAAAAAATCATAGCATGCCTCATCATTCTAAAACTCATCAATCAATAGAATGGATTATTTTGTTCCTAATCTATTAGTTAAGGATAATATAAGGATAAAGGGTTGTGATGAATGGCCAAGGTAAGGGTACAAATGGCATTGTTATCAAATAAGTTGGTTTAAACTAGGTTATCAAAGGTGAGGCAATGATTAGCCTCTTTTTCATTATCAACATCATCATCACTAGTCACTAGTGATGGAGTTTGAATAATATATGTGGGGTCACCCCTAGGTAGTTTAAATCCAAGTCCATAAGGTCTTTCATACTTAGTCATAGAAATTGGCTTGATAGTTCCTTGTTGATTCGATCTTAGGCCTCTTCCTTCATAATTGTGACACTCCATGATCCTATTGGGAATAAGATACTTTATAATTTTATAGCAATCAGCTTGGTTGCCATTATATAACCATGATTTGTCCCCTTTAAGAGGGTCATGTTTAGGCCAGATGTTCTTATAAATGTGATAGGTCCATTATCTTTATTCTTTTGTTTCCAATGCATATGTGGGGTGATTTTAAGTCACCTAAAGGTTTTCATATTCTGAGGAAGATTATAAATATTAAATGTATCATGGATCACATACTCTCCTAATCCATTATCTAAAATGGTAAAATGATTAGAAGATTTAGGAGGTGGCATTTGGGAAAGTGAATCAAAGGCATTAGGATTTATGCAATTATCTAGTGAAGGATCAATAAGTATAGCCTTTCCTTTATCCTACTTGGAACTTGGATTCATGCCATACTGATAATTTTAGCTTTGAAATTTGTCCACAAGATGTTTGCAGTGTTCATATCGGTGTAAATATCTTGGAATATTCACTTCCATCCCTGAGTGGGAAAACTTGATACATTAATGCAATTTTGATGGGACTACATGAATATCATGTAACCAAGGCCTACCTAGAAGCATATTATATGATAACTCAAGATCACACACATGGTAAAGTGTATCAAGGGTCAAAAACCCAATGATAACTAAAAACCTAATGGTGTCTTATGATTCTCTTTCTTTAATATCATAGGATTTCATAGTTATTGTTTATGGATAGAGATCTGTCATTATATACCCAAGAAGCTTGATGAGGTTTAGAGACACTATGCTGAGACTAGATCCATTGTCTATAAGGACATGTTTCACTTTATGCCTCCTTATATAGACTTATATGTATAATGGATTATTATGGAGTGGACCAAGGGAAGACATATCACTTTGGTTAAATGTGACCTGTTAGGCTAGAGCTAGTTGTCTAACCAAAACTTGGAATTTATTAGGGGATTTTTCACTATAAATAGTGGATTAGGTCAAATACTAATTCAAGATGTTCTTATGGATTATTGACATTCACAATAAATATAAAATATAAATTTGTGCTAGTGTATTCTATAATTATTTCATAATATCAAATTTCTTGTTTTGGTCAGTAATAAACGGTTTATTCTAAGGTTAAATAGTTGGCTAGATGACAGGCATAGTGGTAGATGGTTATGGGCCTGGGATAGTAATTTTTGACCTCTAATTTGTGATTTCAAAATTGGTATTAAATACAAGACCATTATTCCTAATCAATGTTGGGAATAGTGTGGGACTAGACATGACAAGTCTCGGTTACTGATACACTCGCATGTGGTCACATGGCAAGGATGAGTTGTTGATATAAGGTCTAAAATAGGAAGTCTTAGTTTTTTGGTTTACCTATAAGCATTCCTAGGTCAAATAAGGATTATCCACTTAATTTAGGTAAATTTTATTGTTTAGAAATATTCTAGGTTGATTAGTGATTGGTCAAGGATTAATGGAGATGGTATTAATGCTACCCGCTACAATATGACCTACAACCCTATTGTAGTCATTTGCAACTACATGGTAGATTTGTTGGTTGTTACTATTTTAACCTTGGTTTTATCCATTTTTATATCATTCTGGGTTCTACTATTGATTTTATTTATTATACTGGTTCGGCCTTTGATTTTTATATTGTTGATTTTGTTGTTGCACTAGTCGTTGTCATTGTTATTTATAATTATTTTTCCACTACTAATTGTTATGTTATGGAAAGGTTTTATGATAAATCCAAATATTTTGATTAGAAGTGGAAGAACCATTATCTAATGTTATCTCCCCATTCTCTAACATGTTTTCAATTAAATGTTTGATTTGGACACATATTCATAGATTATGCCTATTGACCTGATGATAGTCATAGAATTTATTTTCATGATACCAATTAGGATAAGGAATGCCTTACAAATAATGATTTTGTATAGGCCAACAAATCATATTATTATTAGTAATCTTGTGAAATAGAAACTCAATAGGTTCTCCTAGGTCACTTAAGACATGATGTGCAGGCACAGTTCTCATAAGAGGAGGGGTTTGCAATGGTACAAGCTACTATATTTGTTGTGTAAGTCTTGGTTGTTGTGATTTTAGTATTGGTTGGAGAGGTTTCTATGTAGGATTAAGGAAAAAAGGTGGTGTAGATTATGTTTTCACTATTTAGACATAATGGAATTTGGTTACTCCATTTCTCACAACATTCCTTTTATAGTTGAATTACTTCGATCTTTCTTGATTATTGGCATGTGCCAGTTATGATGCTGCCACTTGAATGGGATGTTGATGTTAGTTGTTTCCCTGATTGATACCTTGATTTTGATTAGTTAAATTAATCTTTATGACTCCATTATTGATGATCTCCCACTTGATCAACAAACCTTTATCAATGATTTCCTTGAAAGTATGTGCACATTGTAATTCAAAATGATAAGCTATCTCACTGTGCAAATTTTTGGTAAACACAATGGCTAATTTTTTATCTAATAAATAATGGGTGAAATGTCTTGTGAGTGATCTCCATCATTATAAATAATTTTCAAAACTCTCTCTATATTTTTGCTTTACTTGTGTTAAGTCCATTAATGAAATCTCATGCTCAAGATTATAGGAAAAGTGCTACACAAATTTATCAAAAAGATCATCAAAATCTATTACTAAATTTTTGGGCAACTTTACAAACTACTCCAAGGCTTGTCTAGCCAAGATTCTTGGAAATAATAGCAAAAGGTAAATGTCACTATATGACACTAGTTGACATGCAACAAAGAATTTGATCAAATGAGTCTTAGGGTCACCTTTCCCTTTGTATTTGTAAAATTTTGATGGTATGTATCTTAGAGGAATGTTATCTACAAGTACTCCACATTGAATGGGTATGAATACACATCATCTAATTTTAAATTTTTTAATCCGTTTAGCATCTTGAATGGTAGCAATTACATCCTTCATCTATTGTAATTCTTGGGATAGGAAATTGGAAGGAATATTGGTTTGAGGGAAAATATTGGTTTGGGAGGTCACAAGTGGGACACTTTGACCAGGGTATGATGGAGATACCTATTGGGGCATATTGGTTTGGTTGGGGAATGGACTAGGAATACACATGTGGATTAGGATGTACTTGAAATTGCACATTTGGCTGTGCAATATTCTAGTTTGGGTTGGAGATAAAGGTTTAACTTGGAGGATTTTGTGGTTGGAATAAAGGGATATATCTACATTATGCCTACTATGGTTGAAAAGGGACATTTTACTGACTAATCAAACCTTGTTATTGAGTGGGAACTTGTGGACCAAGACCTTGTCTTTAAATTTGTGGATTTTTTTGAACCAATAGTTATCTAGCAGTTACTTGAGAAGCATGGGGACCTCCTTATTGCATGAATCCCTATGATGAAGTGAAATTAGGTTACGTATTTGCTATATATCACTGACCAATATTTGCACATTATTGACTAGTCATTGCTTGGTTTTGGATTGGCATATTAGTTTACAACTGAAGAGGTATGTTCATCGTTACCTACCAAGGTGGAACATTGACTACCCCTAATTGAGGTGGTAATGTATTTATCATATATTATGTTAATACACTTTATTGTGCCTATTTTTGTGGAATACTACTTGTTCATCATATTATATCATTGAGGTATGACATTGGCCATTATTTGATTACTTAATCCCATAGGTTGTATACTTGAAGAAGTAGCCAATTGAAGTTGGGATGTAGAAACTTCTATTCCCTTATATGATGATCTACTCATGGGATTAAATATAGGCACATGTTTTTGGATAGTTATTTGTGAATTAGTACCACTTTGATCAGGATTGGATGTTGTTTACACATTGTCTACTGTGTTTATCTCACTATTCTATTTAGAGGCTAAAGACATTTCTTCAATAATGGGCATATGCATCAAGTTATCTATTAAAGTGGTTTGTATGAATGGGTCAAAATTCAAATTCTCTTGTCTATTTAGCTTTATCAACACTCCTATTAAAGGAACTAGGTCAATGAGAGGGTTACTCAACATGTTCATTTGATTGAAATCACGTGCTGGGTTTGATATGCTATCTAAGTTTGGTTAAAGCGATCTTTCATGATTTTTTTTTCCTCGATTAGATATATTAAGATCTTGGTATGTTGTTTGGACTAGAGTCATATGATTGCTAGAAGAAGCTTGTTAATCATAAATGATATTATGGGGAACTCTTACTAGACTTGGTAAATTTTCATGGGGGAAGTCTAATGGAAACATGGGGCCTACCTCTATGGCTCTAACCAAAATATCATCTTTGTTCTCTAAAAAATGTCGCTCAAACAAAAATGGATCATACCTGGAAGCCATATTAATAGAATATGACTATTGAAGAACTGGCTCATCTATTATGGGTATTATAGTTAGGTATTGTTTGGTTTGTTATTTATCTTGTTATGAATAAGGTGGTGTGTTAACCAAATAGATAGCCAATGGATCTTATCTTTGTGCCCCCGATTAAGTATTATAAGAGGGATAAGAATCCATCTCATAAATAATATTATCCACATAGGGGTCTTACACCATTTCTTCCTATGTAACTACATTAATAATCCCTAGATTGTATATGAGTCCATGATGAGTGTAGGAATACATTTTAGGATCCATAGTCAATGCTTTAAGATAAAAGGTCAAAGATTTCTACAAACTCTAAAAAGGACAATGTCTAAAATAGATGATGTCCCAACTTGCTCTAGATTTTTCAAAAGGATCAAAAGGCTTATGCAAATATTTTTTAGGAAAACAAGCTAGTGTGAAGTATCTAACATTTCACTGCTCACGCAAAGATAAGCAAGTAAATAGACCAAAAATTGAAATGCCAAACTCTAAGGTTGAAGTGTTTCAAATTAGTCTAATCTAGGAATTTAAAAGTTGCTACGTATTTTGGCCAAATGTGGTGTCAAAATCTAGGTTCAAACAAGGCATGAGCTAGGACTCTTGGCCAAATAGTGTCAAAATCTAGTCTTTAAAATAGATGAATGTTTTAATGTAAAATATTTGAAATGCTTCTAACAAACACTAGACATTTGATTATTTGGTCATGAACTTGATCAACTAAGTATAAGGTATGAAACAAATGGCACTTTATAAATATTTTATTTTCTCACAAAAAATGGTATAAAACTTGGTTCTTTTGATAAACATGCTAGACGAAAGTGAATAGTATAACTATATTCATATAAAATATCAAAAAAGTACACTTGGATTGGTCTAAAAATGTAGGAACAAATTTTAAATATATGTAAGTGGGTCTATGAAATAATATTTAAAATATTTTGGGTAGTGTAATGATGTTATACTACCCAAAATATGTGACAAAAAGGTTTGTTTCAAAAACTCTCTAAGGTAAAGATAATTTCCCACAATTTTGATAGTATAACACTAATTTTATTGACTCAAAATGTTATGGTACATTGACTCAAAGTACAAGTGTTTAGCATAAAATGGCTTAAGTCTATCAAATGATGATAGTGATTATGAGTCTTAAATGGCCTTCAACCCAAATTATAAATTAAACCTAAGTTTCCTGAAGTTTAGTGCAAATAGTGAACCCACTTAACACATCAACCCTATGAAATTATAAAGGTGCAATTCCAAATTTATATTATAAGTGAAGTACTTA
Organism: Torreya grandis; assembly: GCA_037957365.1. NCBI lineage: Eukaryota > Viridiplantae > Streptophyta > Pinopsida > Cupressales > Taxaceae > Torreya > Torreya grandis. The sequence continues at coordinate 94,468 of JARHVA010006731.1, read as the reverse complement.
AAACAAATTTTTATAAAGGCCTAGACTCAACTGGGTAGCATAACTATGCCAAAGTGGATGATATGATGCTTAGTGTATTGTGATGTCCAAAGTGCCACTACATCTCATGTGTAACTCCAATTAGGAGCTAAATTATGTCAATGATAGGAGGTGAAAGCCTGGGTCAAAGCTTCCCTAAAGAACTCATAAGAAGTAATGACATTCCCCTCACAAACCAAGTTTGGATAAAATTAAAGAACACATAAAATTAAAAAGACTTTAGGGTCATTTTCAAGGTCACCCAAACTTTGATGAGATTTTAGGGAGTGATTTAGATGACATTATTTCTAAGCCTTGGATTAGGCTACTTAAAATAGGAATGGAACTTTTGATTCCAAGGTTTCCCTAAATGGGACACATGGAAGAACATATACGCAACACTCCTCTTTTTTCCAAACAAAATCTAATTAAACAAATATTAAAAACAAAAATTGACAAGTGTTTTCAATTTTAAGCCCAAATAAAAGATTTGGTGGTGTTTTAGATTAAGGTAAAAATAGGTTTTGAAGGGGCCCCGAAACCCTTTACATCAGAAGAGAGATAAACCTTAAGCACTTCCAAAAAACAAAATAGCCTGGAACCTGCATAAGCAAGACCAGATTAACCAAGAATCTGAAAACAACAGAATAGTGCTAGACAAACAATAAAATTATTTTTTACAAGACCGAAGTTTCATATCTAGAGGGGGGACCAAAGGCTTAGACTTCTTCCTCTTTACTGTTGTCCAACCATCCTCTACCTTAGCTGCCTCATCAACCCAGTCCTCGGAAGGCCATGATCCATGAAGTCCAGGGGGCGTCAAAGCCTCAGCAAAATCCTTATGAGAACTAGCCAACTTCAGGTTCCTAGGAGAAACCTTCAAAAAAGGTGGAGGAACCACCACCTCCTTAGTAGTTGGTTCAGAGAGATCACATAATCCAATCTCTGTAGTACCTTTAACAGGATCAGTCTCCAGCGGAGTCACTTGATCCATCGATTCAGAATGGATACTCTTTTCATTCTCATTCTCTGAATCAATCAAATCTTCATCAGGTTGTTTAGCAAAATAGTGTTCATGATCAGCTTCAGACCACCAAGAAGGTGAGCTTCTGGGTTTGGATTTCCCTACAGTACATCGAGCTGCAACGTACCCTGTCTGGTGACAATTTCTGCATCGAAAAGGTAAACCTTCAAAATCTAACATTTGCATCCAACAACCCCTTCGGGAATCCAGACAAATCGCCTCAGGAAGGCCCTTAGAAACATCCACCTCAACCATAAGGTGAGCATAGGTCGATCAGTAAATCCTCTTAGTTTCATCATCCTCAAATAAAAACTCCCCTATAACATTACCAATGGTTTTAAACACCGCTTCTTGCCATAAATGTATTGGTAAATTAGGGAGCCGAACCCAGATAGGGATCTTATTGAAGGTTTTCGTGAGAGGGTTGAAATCCTTATGCCACTGTTTGGCCATAAGAGGGTATTTACCCTGCAATAAAAGATTACTGTTGGACAAAATAGTCTTCCTGTCCTTAGGGATTTGGAATAAAGCTATAAAAAAACCTTTAACACAAGGGTATATTTCAACATCTCCATCAATCAGTGGCAGCCAGGTATTGGAGATCCAACCATGTAGATCAGCTAGAGATGGCCAACAGCCACGAAATCTACAAATAGCCCCATACTTTGAAAAATAATCTACCTGATTAAAGATTGCTTCAATAGTTTTAGGATCTAGATTAACCCTGACAGGATTTAAAACACTTACTGGTGAAACACAGTATCTCCCAGCAGAAGCTTGATGTTTTGCATCTTTTATTTCAACTTCACAAGCAACCACATCTGCATAAGATCTTCCCTTTGATCCAAGGATAGAACCAGAAATAGGGGATCCTTTTGCTATTTTTGTACCTAGAAATGAACCCCCTTTCGTAGTAGAGTGGACGATCTGGATTCGTTCCCCATTCCCAAGTGGAGGCGAATGCTCAGCAAAGACCTCGGCCATGCCATCCGCCATATCAATGGCTACCTAGTTTAGGGTATGAGCTCGTGCTCGCGCATGTGTGCTCTCAGCGTTCAAAATTTCCATGCGCGTGCTTAGCGTGAAATTGACCAAGAAATAATTAAAAAATAAAAAATAAAAATAAAATTGGTGGTGTTAATTTGACTCCTTGGTCTTAATATTTTAAACTGTGAAAACATTCCTCTAAGCATCTAAATTTTTCATTAAACACCAAAACAAAGTTCATAATTAATTTTTAAACATGCAAAAGGTGATTTAAAACATGTTTTTAGCAAATGTCAAGCTTGGCCATGCAACAATAATGTTATCATGTCCTTTACATTTGAAACTCTTTTTGGTTTGAAACAATAAACCTTAGAAAAAGAGCTCTCAGGTCTATGTTTTATGAAAAACAAAGTGACCAACATTGATTTATATAACTAACGATTTGTTACATTTTCTAACTGATAATAATTATCTAACTGAAATCAGTTATACCAATGTGACCAATGATAGGTATATAACCAAATTTAGTTTTGATAATTGATGTCAGTTAATCTATCCAACCAAGGTTGTTCTTACTAGTTGACGTTAGTTACTGTGGCAAACAAAAATGGCAAAATAAAGTTAGAAAATCAATTTGTAAGAGTTTTAAGGGTCCAAACAAATATTTTAAAGTTATAAAATGATCTTCTTCATGTGTTAAATTTATCTTGTCCCACTGGGAATGCTATAAGTGGATCTAAGAATTTGACTCAAGAGAAGATGGTTAGTATGTTGTTAGTTCCAAAATGAAAACAAGATGAAGAAACCACACTAACTAGCATAACATCTCTAGGCGTAGACATTAGGGAGATCTTAGTTAACAAACATGAATGAAACACATAACTAAAATTAAAAAGAAACCTTTTTTTACCTTCCTTGTGTGCTCCAAAATGCTTGTTGTAGTAGCTTGCTCAGTTTGTGCTCATGAAGTCCTCATCAATGGAAGCTTGGCTAACTCCATCTTTCCTTGGTACCTTTGGCTTATGGCTTGGCTTCACTTGGCTTGGAATAAATTTGGAATGGTGACCCTAATTTCAATATCTCCTTTAAGATATTTATGCATTATAAATTTTCACCAAAATAGCTTAGAAATGATTAACTTGGCCTCTCTATTTATATATTTTTTAGAATGTCTAGAATCAACCTAAACTATCCATCCTAAGATTAGGATGTGTGGTTGAGGATTAATTCAATTTTTGAACTAAGTTTTTAATTATCCTCATCATGAAATTGGAAGAAGTGGAAATTATGAGGCATGGATGGCATCATCAAAGGTATTGATGAGTCATGGAGGGCATGAATCTTGATATTTGTGGCATTTATGGCCTAAGGATGTCTTCCCAAGAAATGAGGTCACCTAATGATGCATAAATTTAATATTAATTTCCAAAAATAAGTATTCAAAAAGTTTATATGGAATTATTGATTAGGTTTTAATTTTGTTTAATTATTTCTTAAGCATGATTAAGCACTTTATGCACAAATTACTTAAACTAATCAGAATGCCTCGTTATTGGTCCAAATTTTGACTAGATTAGAATTTGAAGGTTATATTAGATGTGTTGGATCCATATTCACATTTATGATGTTCCCAAAACCAAATAACAAAGGAACATGTCTTGTTCAAGAGATTTGATAGGAAAGATAAATCCAAAGCACCCAGGTGCAAATTTGGCATTTTGACTCAAAATGATCTAATAAAAGTTAGCTAGCCCATAAATTGCATTGCCCAATTTAGGGATACCATGGCCCAAATTGGCACTTGAATATGTCAATTTCACATCATTTATCATGATTTACTATTTTTAGGCCAAGTTGTACATTTTAGGTGTAAATTAGTCAAAAGCTTGGATGGAGGTTATCGATGGCCAGATTTAGGTGTCTATAATGACTACAAAATTGAGAACATTAGAAGCCTCTAATGGTAATATCAGATCAAGGTGGATATATTCCTTATTAGTTGTATAAATAATAAGGAATTTCAACTTGTTCTCATCCTACTTCAAAGAGTTAAATAATTATGAGTCTCAATGAAATGAGAGGTCAACTTTTCCCTCTTTATAGTAATGGCCTCAAGAATGTTGTATAATCTAGAAAAAACATTCTTGACCTTAGTTTTAATTTGGAAAATAACATGAACTATTATTTATTGTTATTTTATCTATTAAAAAGATTGAAAATTTTATTCTTTTACTTTCTCTAATTCATGATCAAGCTCTTGCCTATCCATTTTTATTCTTTAATGCATTTATAGCAAGGCATCCTTATGTGTTTCAAGATAGGACTTGTAGTCTTATATGTATGGAGATTTCCCCAATTTCCTATTATTTATCTTGGACAAGGTAAAGACCTCTTATTACTCTTATAGGATGATCCCTATTCCATTACGATCTTTTTATTTTCTCTTTCTTACCCTTTGGACACTCCCTATATATTTATCAAACAAAAAACTTACTATGGGAAAATATATGATTATGTGATTTGGATTATTATAATTATTTGACCCTAAATAAACTTCCCCTTATGAGATGACAAATTGGGCTAGGTTGGTTGGTTGAGTGTCCTTGAATGTTGTCTTAACCAATGTATCTTTTGATGTTTGTTTTAAATCATCTTTAATTACTTGGTTAGGATTGGAAGGTTAAATGATCTTAGATCAAGTCACTCCCCAATGTTGAGGTAATGGTTGGACTATGTATACTCATTTTTTCTTCCCAGCTTTCTCTAAAGATGTCATAATGGCACATTGAGAAGAGCTAGAGGAAGGCATTGGAAAGTCTATTGGAGTCAATGATAAATGAAATTGGGAACTTTCTAATGCTCCCCTGACTTTCTTAGAGGAATTTATTTTAGATTTAGGGGGTGATGGGGAAGTGGCAGAAGTAGATATATAAGTAGTGGAGGAAATTGAGGATGTGAATACAATTGGTGGAATGGAAATAATTAGGAAAGTGGAGATAATAAGGATAGAGGAAACATACTCTACCTTAGAAGTAACCATGTGAGGTTGGGAAATGGTATTAAGAGTAATTGAATAAAATATATAAAGGGAAGAAAAATAGATAATCAGAGTGGTAGAGACAAAATATATCATCTCCTCACCTAATTAACTATCATCTAAAGGTCCCTTTCTTTTAATGTTATGGAGGCTAAGTTTTTTATCTCTATAACTCCTCCTCTTCATACATCTATCTTTATTCATTGATATAATTTCCTTAAGTAGGGTTATACTAAGTTTAAATATATCCTACTATTTGTTCTATAATAAATGGGTTCTTTGGAAAAATATGATCCCTTGGTTTCCTCTTATAACAAATTGTAACCTTTTTAGCTATGGGGGAGGTCTCTTGAATATGTTTAGATGAATCCTTCACAATTTTATTTTCTTACATGGGTGGAGGATATGGATGGTTTAGGTTCTCTAAATCTAAGGATTCAAGTCAAATTATATCTCACTGAGTTCTTCCAAGTCTAGCTTCAATTGTACCATGGTCTTTTTTGATGAATTTCAATATCTAGGGAGCTTCTTTAGAAGTATCTCCTTATTATGTTGATGTTTTTTTGAGGATTTTTGATCCAAAAATATAAGGAAACCCATTTGACTTGGGGTAGGATCCTAATTAATGAAGATAAAATAGAGATATAAGGCTTTCCTTATATGATTTTCAAATGTTATTCTTCAATCCTTTTATTTGTTCCCTTTCCAAGACTTGGGTATCATCCTTGACATTGAAGAATATAAATTAATGATCATATGGATCATATTTGTATGGACTTCCAAGGCTCTTTACATGATTTTATATTCTACCATGAGGATCCCAATCCCTATGAGGCAAGTTGGGAAATGAATAATACCCTCACATTTTGCCTACATCTCCAAAGTGCCTCTAGATTATGTAGCACATTTGAACTATCATCAAATGAGATCCATAGAATGTGATCTTCTTATTCTTTTTCAAATCATAATATACACTTCAACATAGTTGGAATTTTATCTCTTGTTCCTCTAGCTTATTTTTCACATACTTGAGAAGATGTAAGGAGTTGACTTTGTTTCCAGTGATCATAATCATTGTGTAATATGGATATAACCAATACTTTCCCCATGGTGTTATGTGTTTACAATTGATTTGGATACCATAGGTAATGGATCTTCAGAAATGGTCTACCATACTAGGGATTACACATCCTTTGTAATGTAAATGACATTCTTGGTAAATGCATATATGTGCATGATTGAATAATAATCATAAATGTGATTTTTGATGTAGTCTAGATCTAAATCCTAGAGTGACCCATTATGCATATATATTTTCCCATCACAAAATCCAAGAAGTAAAACATCATATATAATTATAAACCAACATGTAATTGATCCTTGTGTAAAACTTATTCTCATAGCCTGATACTGATTATCTCCCTTAAGGCAAAAATTAAGTCTAAGATCATCTTCATATATAGAAGTGGAACCCATTCCAGGTGAACAAAATGGATGGTTTGGAAACCATACATAAAAAACATACTATGTATTTATGAGGGACATCGTAATGTGAATCCCCATCCTAAACTTGGTGATAGGTATGGGGTCCTTATCCTTTGGGATGATAATCTCCCCAGGGATAAGCAAATTAGTGTTTTGTTAACTGAATTATTTTCTTTCCACCTTACTACCATGTGAAAATTATAAGTAGCATATCCAATTATAAAATATAAATATATTATAAATGCATCTTTTGATATGTAGGCCATGATGGTATTATGTTCTAAATGGTGAAAATAGGTGTCCCCCATTATCTTTCTATTGAAGAAGAGATCTTGTAATAGGTCTATGTATGACACCACTCAAAGGATCATTCTACAACAACTTAATGACAATGCATGAAATAAAGTTTTTATATAATTAACAAAAGCATACAAATTATTATATCAAATACATGCCAGTTCAAGGGGGTAACTTCCTTTGAGCAAGCTCAATACAATAAATTTGTAGATGCCTCTTTTGGCCTCAACACTTACTTATATACTAAGTCTAATCTAAGTAACTACTAATTCCCATGAACGTGGGATTAAAAAAATGCTCACAGGATGACTTATAAATAATATGCATCAATATCAAATATTATATTAACAAAGTAAAGATAAGGGGTCATATAGTTTCCTAACATCCCCTCCCTTTTTGAAAAAGATTGGTCCTCAAATCTCAAATTTGGGAATTGGTGCTGAATCTAAAAGAGTAGTTCCCATGTTGCATCCTCTAGTTTCATTCCATGCCAATGAATTAATACTTATGTGATGGAGTGGGAGAAAATTTGGCATGTGCACTTGTCCAATATTTCCTTCAACTCAATAAGGATGGATCCTTCATTATCAAGTTCTAGTAAAATATTCTACACTCTTAATGTTTTTGTTAGAAAATTTATTAAGATAAGAGACATGAAATAATGGATGAACATAGGAAGAATGTGGGAGCTAAAAATTATAAGAAACCAACCCAATCTTTTTGATAAATTTATATGGACCATAGAACTTGGGATCTAGCTTATGACAACCTTTGATTTTTAGGCAAGATTGTTTGTATGGATGTAGGTAAAGAAAATCATATCACCTACTTGAAAGGTGTGATCAAAATGGTGTTGATAATACTATTGTTTCATTATATTTTATTCCATATGAATATTTTCCCATAGGGTGCTAAGGATTTAACCCCATGCTCAGAGAAGCATGTCAACTTCTTGAGCTAGTGAACTATTTGGAGTGTACATAAGGAACACTGGTGGTTCTTGCCCATAGACTAATTCATATGGATTAATTTTATTTGAAGTGTGGTAGTAGGTATTATAACACCATTAAATGAGAGGAAGCCACTTTTCCCACCACTTTTCCCACTAGTGTTGTTGTTTTAAGGTGAAGTAAGGAAGGAAAATTTTCAAGCATTTGTTGACAATTACATTCTAGCCATCCATTTTTGGATGATAACCAGAACTCATCTTTAGTTGGGTGTTAGTGAATTGAAATAGATATATTCAAAAATGGTTGGTGAATGTTATATATTTATCTAAGACAATGTAATAAGGAATGCCATGAAGATGGAAAATATGGTCCAAGAAAATTTATGGAATTGTGAAGGTGGTATAGGGATGGCTGAGGGCACAAAAATGACTATATTTGGAGAAGAAATAAACCAAAACCAAGACCATTATTTTCCCTTCAGATTTAGGGATCCCCTTAATGATATACATATAAATATATATCCAAATCTTGGCAGGGATGGTCAAGGGTTTGAACAACCTAATAATGAGTGTAGTTGTACCCTTGTTACATTAGAAGGTATGACATTGAACCACCATCTATTGAATTAAATTTTGCATTCCCTTCCAGAAGATGTTATTGTGTACCCACTCATAATTTTTGTGAAACCTTTAGTTGTCTAAAAATGGATAAGTATGGATTTCATATAATATAGCCTATTGAATATTTGTGCTTTGGGGAAGCACTAGATGACCCTTATATCATAGAGAATAACCATCCTAAGAATAATGTAGTAATAGAGAGGGATTAGTGGCCAACTATTGAATAATTTTAGATAATGAGGAGTCATAAAATAGCCTTGTTGTATACCATCTAATCAGTTTGAAATAGGCATGGAAATATATAAAAGGTAAGCTTGGTCCACAAATGTGTGAGATAAAGCATTAACCACAATATTATCCTTACCCTTCCTGTAAGTGATATCATAGTCATAACCCATGAGTTTGTTTACCCATTTATATTATTATGCGTTAGAAACCCATTGTTCCAAGAAATATTTTAGACTCTGGTGATTAGTTTTGATGTAAAAATGATTCCCTAGTAGGTATGACCACCAATTTTGTATTAGATGTAAAACATCCATCATTTCCCTCTCATAAGTAGAGATTACTAAATTCTTACCAAAATGGGATTTAATAGTGAATGTAATGGGGCATCTTTCTTGGAGAAAAATATCACCAAGTCCATTTCCATAAGTATCACTCTCGATAATGAAGGTCTTGGAAAAATTGGGCATAGCTAGTATAGGGTTAGCACACATAACTTGTTTTAATTATTCAAATACACACTCAATAGCTTGTGTCCATGTAAAAACATCATTTTTAAACATACCTATCAGTGGAGTAAAAATCTTCTCATAATCCTTGACAAACTTATGATATTATTTATTTAGCCTCAAAAAACCATGGAGGCTCCTAAGTGTTTGAAGATGAGGCTAATTTGTCATGGAAGTTATTTTTTCAAGATCCACCAAAATCCCTTCGGTTGAAACAATATGCCTAATATACTATAATTTATCCTAGATAAAGTACATTTTGACTATTTCATACAAATATAATCATCAAAAATATTTTTTAGTGTAAGCTCTAGATGTTGGAGATGCTCAGATCATGTTTTACTATAGATGAGGATATCATCAAAATCCACCATAGTGAATTTCCATAGGTAGGGCCAGAATATTTTATTCATAAATGGTTAAAATGTTGAAGGAGCATTAGTGAGGCCAAAATGCATGACCAAAAACTCATAGTGCCCATCATGCATGCCACAATCTATCTTAGGGATATCATCCTCATAAAGTTAGATCTAGCGATATCTAAAGCAGAGATCCAACTTGGAGAAACAAATAGTACCATGAAGATCATGAATAATCTCATCAATAATAAGGATTGGGAACTTATCCTTAATTTTTATGTGATTAAGTGTATGGAAGTCAATGCAGATGCACCATGACCCATATTTTTTCTAGACAAGGACAACAGGGGAAGAACATGGGCTAGTACTGGGGTGAATAATGCCTTGCTTTAGTAAGTATTGAATGAGCATATTAATATCAATCTTTTGATAAAATGGGTAAAAATAAGGCCTAATGTTGGGAGGAATTATTAAAATAAAGAGATGAATATAATGGTCTTCTACTCATGAAGGTCGTAATCCCACTGGTTCAGGAAAGACACCTACATACCTCTACAAAATAGTTTGTAGATTGGAAAGAGTAGTGGAGACCACTAATGGTTGTATTTAAATGGAATGGAGCTAGGTAATGATGTCATGTGAATTATTCTTAATAAGCTCTTCTATGTGATGTGAAATTATTATGTTGAGAGATCCCAATTGTAAGCCTTTTAATGTGTGTTTTTATCCATTATCTAAAAAATACATCTAAATTTCATAAAAATCCTATAAGATGGGTCCAAGTGTGTGTAACCATTGGGATCCTAAAACAACACCACAACTACCTAAGTGTAATGCAAACATGTTAGAGTGTAAGTTATAATCTCTAATAAAGATACACACATTGTGATACCTCCCTTTGCAAGGTAATGTTCTACCACTGGTAATCATGACTTCAAAATAAGAGAAAGGATGAATAAAATAATCATCCTATTTGGCGATTTGAGGGTCAATAAATTTATGGGTGCTACCTGAATAATGAGTATTGTGAGAGGTAGATTCTTGAATTAACCCCTAACATACATGGTTTTTGGGGTGGTGAATCCTACTAAGGCATGGGGATAGATCTCTATTTGGTCTTCTTAAGAAGTAGGTTCCATAATTTGAGGAGTTTCTTCTAGATTATCTATTATCTCTTGAACATATTTGAAAAATTCTATTTTAGGTGCATAATCCACATCTAGTAAGTAGATATTTTTCTATACACATCAATTTCCCTGAGAGGATTTGTCATCAGAATTATAACATAGTCATTGTTATCTATGCACTCACATCTCTAATTCAATCAAATGCATGATAGGAGTGATTTTAGGGGCTAGCATTGTTTGAGATCATTATAGAGTTGTGTTTTTGGATGGAGCAAAATTGGATTTGAATCTCTACTGAGCTATGATCTTGTCTCTACCAACATAGCCAACCTTAGGGATTCCATCATTATGTTATGCTCAAAAATTTTGACCTCTAAGTGAATCACATCCTTTAGTCTAATGACAAAGCAACTCCTAAAGAATTCATCAAAAAATCCCTCTATGTGATTAGCTAGTTTTTCAAATTTTGTTTGATATTCTCTCATGGTTTCTATATGGTGAAGTTTAGTGAGTGCTCTAATGAGGTCATCAAAATCACTAGGGAAAAATCATTGAAAAATGAGGGTTCAAAAATCAATCCATACATGCTCATCATGAACTTTGGTATACCAATGATACCATTGAAGGGCTCCATGCTCCAAGTGAAAGGATGAAAGTGGTACCTTGTTAGAATAATTTTTTTTTATGTAAAGTAAACTATTATTTTACCTAATAGATCCATAAATTCTGATCTACTCCATTGAATCAAATAAAATTAAGATTTGGACCATGAAAATTTCTAGAAGAATAAAACCTAGTGTCTGAAGAAGACCCTGGATGTCATGTGTTGTTTATGGTGGTATGTTCAAGATTGAGGTCAATAATTTTTTTATCAAGATCTTTGATGTGGGTCTTGAGGGCAACAATTTCATCTTCCATGTTTTTGAATCCTATTTGCATTAATACCATGACTAGAATAAGAGTTTTATTTGGAATGGGTATGAAAATTAGAGCTAAGACAATCTTATAAGGGAATTTTTTAATTTGGGCTAAAATAAAATGGATAAAGGTACTTTTACTATTTTTTTTGGCATAATGAGATAATGATTGATGAAGGCAAGGATAATTATAAGAGTGAAAATGGAAAAATTAGAAAAATTGTTAAAGAGGGTCAAAGGAGTAGAACATGGAAATGAACACTATGGAAAATTTTCAAGGCAAATAGATAAAAGTAGAAGTTATGGCCAATCCTAAAAAATGGGTAAATTGAAATTTAAAAAAATTAGGAGTGGAATCGAGATATGGGACCTCAGTGAAGAAAATGTGGGGAATGGAATTTTAGGTGTCTAGATAATGTTTGAGGATCAGTAGGGATATAGATGGAGAGATATGACAAAAAAATTACTTTTTCTTGGTTACTATGTTCTGTAAGATAAGACTACTAAGAATATGTTGAAACTAAAATGACAAGTTTATTGATCTGATACTCTACTAGTAATATGCTAAAACTAGTATGACAAGTCTATTGATACTCTGATAAAGATATGATATGGTATTTTTTTATACTCTTCCAGTAATATGTTGAAACTGGTATTGCACTTTTATTGATAATATATGAAGATCTGATATGGAAAGTTTTTTGATACTGATAGAAATGGGCTCCAATTTTTAATGGATACCTAAGGTTTTAAAGATATCACTTTGGCCACCAATGCCATCTAAGAGAGTACCACTCTTCAAAATAAATTTGGCCATGGATTTAACTCTCAATGATAGATCTTGTTTTTTCTCACATATGGGAACTCCTTAATCAAGAAGGGGTCATTGAACATTTCATTGGTAGGTCCTCCCAATGGGCCAACTACTTTGGGGTTCCTATGGTATTCCTCAAAATGAATTTTAGGGCTTCCACCTAAGCACTTCCCATAGTTATATGGTTAGGTTTTTACCCTGCTCTAAAATAGATTATTGTGATACATATAATTACTTAGATTAATTATGCTATAGAATAGAGTTGAGACCTTTTTTTAAATTAATTAAATGGATTATGTAGTAGAATAGAGTTAAGACTTTTACAAGGAAAAAGAATGGCCTTGGAAAACACTTTGATAACAGATAAGAGGATCCTCTTACAAAAAATTAATGGGAATGCATGAAATAATAGATTTGTATAATTAACAGAAGCATCAAAATGATTCTATTAATCATAAGACACTTCAAGGGGGAAACCTCCTTTAAGCAAGATTAATAAAATAAATTTGTGGATGCCTCTATTATCATCAAAACTTACTTATATACTAATTATAATCTAAAAAACCACTACTTCCCATGAATATGGGATAAAATAAAATGCTCGTGGGATGAATTATAAATCATATACATCCATAGCAAGTATTATACTAACAAAATAAAAATAAGGGGTTGCACTTCCTAACAACCACTTTGGACTTAGCCACCATAAAGTGTAGTCCTTGTCATTTGAGAGTAAGTAGTCTACCACCAATTGCTTTTATGCTAGTGTTAAGTTATTTTATTGAATGTGGGTATAAATTAATTTGATGGCATCCCATAAAGCTAAATACTGGTTGTATTGATCATTGAAAATGGTGGAGTTAAAAATAGTATCAGTGTACTCAATGGAGTCATATACTAAGAATTTGGATGGTGGTGAAACTCCTATAAATATTATATACTAAGAGGCCATTATTAATTTATTGGTACTAGTTATTGGAATTTGATAACTTAAATTTGTTGGATTCACCTTTACAATCAACAAGTAGGTTGTTGGGGCTTATTTTCAAGATATTAATTTAGACTAAAGTTCATTTTTAATGATTGAGAATGTTGATGGTCTCAATTCATTTATATAGATTTATCATTCCAATTCTATTTCATGCATTATTAATGTCCAATGTCTATGAACTCTCTTTACCTATGCCATTTGAATTTTAACACTTTATTAGGTGGGTATTCCATGTTGTATTTTGACAAGTGTCATTAAGTATTGTTCTTCTTCTTCTTCTTCTTCTTCTTCTTTATTGGTTATGTCAAGTTGGATTTTGATAGTTTGAAATTATGTTTTTTGTTGGTATCAAAATAAATAGCTATTATAAATTATAGATTCTAAACACAAAATCATAATAAAAATCTTGATGATCAAACTCATCATATGGGCAATACCTAATTATAACCTTTCATTTACTTTCTTTGAACAAAAATCCTAGCAACCAAAATAATTTTCATCGAAGTGTTAGTCATAAGTACTGATAAGATAGACTGGACACTTCTATATAAGACAAAAATCCTAAATATCTAACTACTGACCACCAACTACAAATCATAAATTTTTACAAAATTTCCTAAAGGGTAAATTATTGAATGTCCATCTTGAAAACAAAAGTTAAATACAAAATAGTGAGGGGTAAAATATGACAAGTAAATGTTGAACATAAAATTTGAAGACCAAGTTTCCTAAGAACAAGGAACTTCAAATAGAACATGTGAGCAAAAAACTCCAAAGACCAAATACCTAACTAGCAACTGCTAAAGAACCAATTTTAGAACACTTTTATCAAGGACCAAGTTTAACGAAATGATAAATCCTAAAACTTTTATCTAAATAAAACCTTCAAAGAATTGATCTTAAGACCAAATAGTGAAGGCCAACATGCAAAATTTTCATAAATTCAAACCTGTGAACAAATTTTCTGAATGCTTTGGCTGAATACCATATTCTGAAGACCAAAATATGTATGTTCCACTATGTATATGTAAAACTTTCAAAATAGATTAATAAGTTATTCTAAAATGCAAAATGAATTTGCTTGTATTTTCTATATGGAAAAATTTAT
>JARHVA010006731.1:0-75000 GCA_037957365.1 Torreya grandis | reverse complement strand
ATAAATTAGAACGGATATGAGTCAAAGGAAATAGAACAAAGTGAAATTAACCAAAGGTTCTTACCAATGTAAGATTACAATTGCACTTCTTCAAAGGGAGATTATGATTATTAAACAAAAGAGTGTTAAAACTATAAATAACACAACTTTATTAATAGTATTATAAGAAACACTCATATAGAACCCATAGACTAGATTACCATAATAATGGAATTTATCTAATGAAATATATAATTTGGAGAAGAACAAAGATTTTTACATCAAAACAAACTTGTATAACAATCCTTAGATTTGTTTATTATTCTTAATAAAAAATATTATCCTCTTATCGGAATTATGAGGATACAAGTATATTCAATCTTGGGATGGGGATGCCTCATCTCTCAAGAAAAGTATAAATTTACATTGTCTAATAATAGATTGTATTTCAAAAATCATGCATATTGTAGTCACCTAAAAAAGACAATTGAGTGCTAAGAGTGTTACTTGAGACTACCCATTTGTAGCTTAGATTATACCTATCTTAGGGCCTATTTAGACACACATCTAGTTCTCATGTGGTCTCATACCCTCATCTAAGAATCCTAGCCACTAGTGCCTTAGGTTTCACCACCTAGACACTAGAACCATAATAGGGACAATAATGTCTCATGGATCTAGTGCCCCAATTTTGGTGTTATTGTCCTTTTCCCTCATTTTATTACCAATAGATATAGTTTTAAATGATCAAATCCATGAGGTCAACCTAAACCTATTTTAATACTTGCAAAATCACTAGAATAATATATATATATATATATATATATATATATATATACACATGACTTTTATCACTTTATCCACTAGATAGAAATCAAATGGAAACTACACAAATAAAAATAGAACAAGTTGTGAATAATGAAGGCTATTAATCCCTATTATACCCTACTTCTACATATATCCATCCAAAGCATTTTTAAGGTCATATTACTCAAGTTTCAATTCTCAACTTGATTTGAAGTAATAAATCCAACATTCATAATAGCTTTACTTACACTTGCACCAATAATTAAGTGGGGATAAATACATCAGGCTTGATCCCTCTTTAGAGTATTGGTATGTAGGCAAATATCATCATAAAAAGGTGTTAAGGATGTCTACCCAACCCCAATAATAAACACATTTTTTTGATTGTGACAACTACATTCCATAAAAACATGTAGTTTTAAGGGTTTTCATATAAAATCAATCATAATAGGTCATATATAAAGGTCCAAAACTAATGCATACAATAACAAGATTGGCAAACTAAATCATAGGTGCACCTAGAATCTCAAAATAGTTCTACATAGAGGAAACTACCACAAAAATAGGGACACTAACACTACATGTCACTAATATCCAATTAGGTTACTACTATATAAGAAGGGTTTTAACACTTGGATCTTGTTTTTTACACTTAGAATAGCCTATGTCTCAATTTGTAGCCTTGAAAGCTCTTATTTTATTCATTTTCCAACTAAGTACTTATTTACATTATTTATTGATATTTGTAGAAATGCCAAACTAATTTAATTTTATTACAAATTAGTGGCTATATTTATTTCATATCTATACCCTTATTTATCGTGCTCAATAATTTACCAACATAGGATTTTCATCTACTAAATCTTAAAAATTTAAAACATTTGGTGAACTTGAATTACTTTGAATACTACTCAAACCCTAACCCTAGATGATACTATGGTTTGTATACTTAATTTTCCTATTTTCATTAGTTGTGTTAATATTTTCATATTTCATACATTATATTTTAGTAGACATCTTTAACTTTGTTTACTATATGCCATCTAAAATGGTTACCTCTCTTCCCTTAAGAAGTTCTAGGATTAGTGGCAATCCTATTGAGCATACTCAAATTTCTATTTGATCTTATACCATGGGAAAATGACCATTTAAAACTAACACCATTGATACTTCACACCTTGATTATGTGGAATTAAATGATAATTCATCTAAAGATGAGATATATAATCAAGATCAAGATGATATACAAGATGGGAATCAACACACTCTCCCCAACTTAATAATGAGAATCTTATAGCCAATAAGGATGAGATTATATATAGCTTCAGAGATAAACATTTAGAATATCCCAATGATTATGCATAGATTCTAAAAACCATAATGTAAATAATGAACAAATCAAATAATGTTGATCTTTTACTCCCCTATATAATAACATTATTACACATACTCTAGGGGAATCAAAGCTTGTACAAAAATTTGTTTTAACTCAACAACCTTTAATGGTAGGTACACCTCCTATGGATAGTTATTCCTCTCTAGATGTATAATACATTATGCATAAGATTCATTATATATAGGCTAAGGTGATACATCTTAACAAGAGAGCTATTAGTCTTCACATGACTTGGATTCTCATGTTCTTTTACATATACCTTTGGCACATCACATAGTGGCAACTCCTTTGCCATTTAGATTCATGGAACCTAAGATTAACTTATATTATGGTAAGGGTGACTCAAATCACCATATAAAAGATTTGCATGCAGTATGTTTGGACTATGTGTCCAATGATTTACTCCTCACTAATTTGTATCCATATAGTCTAAAGGATTATTCCTTATAATGGTTTTATAAACTTTTGAATTAGTATATCACCACATTCAATCCATTAGTAGATATATTTTTATCAAAATTTTCAATTAATATCAGTGTTAATATATCATATCCTTAAGTGCCACAACTGAAGTGAAATTCAAATGATCTTATTGTAAATATGTCTTGTGATATAAAACTATATTGGCAAAGATGACTAACCCCATGGTAGATAGAGCTCTAAGACATATTCAAATAGAGATTAATACCATAATTTCATGAAAATATCTTGTTCAAGAAGTTTCCAACCTTTATAGATTTATGCCACATAGTGAAATAAAGGAAATTCAAGCTAATATCTATGGACAAATTAAATTACCCAATAAGATCAGAGTCAACGACTAAGATTTCTAATAATATTCCATAAAAATTAAGGACCAATAAAAATGAGAGTGATTTAAAGGCCATAACTAACATAGCTTTAAATCCATCTCCTCACTTGGTTTTATTAGCTCCTCCACATGGATTTTTAACAAAAATTATAGAATCATTGGCACATGTTTTAGATTAGCTCCTATAATGCAATGTCATATCTCTCCTTCCCATTAGAGAGATTAAATGACACATCTTATTCCAAATATCTATGACTCCAATGCATTTTAAGAATATCATAGGGAACTAGGCCATACTACAAATTGATGCATCACCTTGAAACATAAGGTACAATATATGATAGAGTACAACATAATTGATTTGGGAACCACACTTACAAAGACACCCAAAGTTTAAAAAATGTAAGCTAAGGCATTGAAAATATTCTTATATTTATTTCCAGAGAATAAAACTAATTATTAAGGGGTTAATTTAGGCTTTCACTATATGTATCAAGAAAATCCACCATTTTCATCATATCACACTACTATAGAGTATTCACACACCCTAAATAATATAATTGGTGTATATCATACTATAGTACTAGCTAGACTACTCATCACTTTCTCAGAGTAAGAGATTGTTGATGATGATTCATATTTATTTATACTCTTAATATGAGCCTATATTGATCATAATCCAATTTAGAGTGTTATGGGTTGTAATTTTTCAAGTATTAACATGTGTAATATAAGACTTATACAACATTTGGGGTATTCAGAGTAGTACAATTCTCCTACTAACATAGTTATTCAAGGTTTCAATGGTCATGTTCAAAGCTTCATTGGGGAGATTTTAATTTCACTATAGGTTAGACCAATACATGTGTCCACTAAATTTTTTTTAGTACCTAATGTAGTCACATTTGACATGTTATTGGGTAAACCATGGATACAAAAAATACAATACATTCCATCCAATGTGTATAGATGCATAAAATATATACATGTTAATCAGGTGATTGTAGTTGAGGGTCTTTCATATGACTACCCTTTACCTCTCGCACAAGAAGTCACACCATAAATACTAATTATAGATCTAAGAATAGTTCATATCATTAAACCATAGAGTTTAGTATATCCATGAGTTTAGGTTAGGTCTACTCCTATAGTGTTATCATGTACACATAGTCTCCCACAAAGACCATTATTAAAGATACCCATACATTAAATATATGTTTTAGATTCTAGAGGGACTCCCTCTACCCCTTTCCTTTTGAGATCAGTGTTATTGATTTCCTAGGGTTCTATGGATAGGGAACCTTTGATAGCTACAACATCTTCTACCAAATTAGTCCCTAAGACCCCTAAAATTCACAAGGCACCCCAATCAATTTCATGTATTCCTATCACCACTTCAAATGTAATTATAGCTATAGATCACTCTTTACAATATTTTATGGGACCCTAGTTACATTTTCATATAAAATGCATGATCATTATTCCTTTATTTGACATAGGCCACATTAATAGTGAGTATCCCATGACACTCACTAGTTAATATGTTCCTATCTTATTGTACTTAATTTCCTTATCTATCACTCCTTTTATATAGTTTAATTTTCATGTTGATTATGGATAGATTACATACAAAAAATAAAAACATAATATAATATGTCAAAACACAAAAATATTTAAATATTTACTCACAATTTTTTTAGATTGTAGGCATTTTCATGTTTACACTTATTATATTTTCCAAACACTATATATGATAGCTATCTTAGTATAGTTATATTTTATCATACATACATGTTTCCCTTGTTCTTGTGAAGTGTTCACATATATTTATAGGACCCAAGTCCACTACATAGATCCATATTTTATACTATCTACCTACTAGGGATGTATACATAGATACATAGGTTCCTCATTTGATACATTTACCCATTTGTGGGCATCACATACATAATTTTTATTATCAAGTTACATATTTATAAAATCTACATCACATATTTAGCATTCGTGTATCTTGATATTGATCATATTGCACATACTCATATATTTTTTTGAATACTAATACTTTAGGATTATCTTATGTACATATTAGCTATTATACATATTTATACGACATGTTCATACATACTTTCATTTTTAGCTTTCTTAATTTCGACTTGATTGTGACTCTATTCTTTTTATATTCAAGGGCATTTTAATATGCCATTTCTCTATGGATCTATACCACTTATTTTCATTATATGTATGCTTTAGACATATTCTCATGTTCTTGTGTGTACCTTCCTAATTTTGTATGCATACATTTTAACATGTCCTTCCATGTGTCTCTAATCCAACTTGCTTTTTGTATGTGTATGTGGACATTTAAACATGCCCTTATATGTCTTGATTTCTTAGATTTATTGACATGTGACCATGCCCCTTATATTTTTTTCCCTTGGCCTAATTTTCATGCCTAACATGTGTTATATGTATGGTTTCTTGTATGCATCATGGTCATGACATTTTTCTCTTGCTTGTTACACACTCTAGTTTTAGATGCCATGAAGGACCTCATGTATCTCCCCTTATTACTTGGGTGGAGTGATGGACATCATTCCCCATCCCATAGGTAGTTAATAATTCATTACTCATATTTAATTGTTATATACATTGTTATATCTATCTAAATATCCTTATGAATGTTATACAAAACATACATCACACATTACAAACTTATGCTTACATTATCTTACATTTTGATGTAATGTATGCACATTATATTGGTATATTAAATAGATATCATTTATGCTTTAGATAACACATATTTTTTAGATATTTTTATTTTATGGACACGTCTGCCATATTTTTATAAACTCCCATCAAAATGTGGGGCATTCAAAGGGGTTTGTCATAGAGACCAGGCTATCTAATACACCTTTAACCATTGGCATGTCTAGGGATATGTCCAGCTAACTTATGGCTTGCATGACCCTTTTGTGTATTATTTTACATTTATATATTCATTTATATACATATTATGTTTGATTATGGGTGTCACATGGCATTTTTAGACTATATATAGGAGGTAGGGTTAATTATTCATCATCATTTTTGAGTATTCATTCTTAATACAAGCATTTGAGAGGTTTCCCCCTCAAAGTGCCTTATCTATTATTCATTATTTATGATATATTTCCATTTAATTATAATATATTTCTATATGTATAATTATTTAGTGAATTAATATTATTTCAAATGGTATCAAAGCATCGATTTTGGCCATAACTAGGTCAAAAACCCTAGATCTTGAAATTTGAATATATCTTGCAAATGATAAATATTTCCTCTTTAATTTGTTTACTTGATTTTTGAAATAACTCAATTAAGTTTCCATTAAACTTTTAGATAATTTGGATTTGGTTTTTAAATTTTTTTTGTATTTTAGTTTTTTTCATAAATTTGACCCATAGGTCATGATTTGTAAATTTTTCAAATTTATTTACATTTTTATAAACCTTGGAAAAAATAAATTTGGGTTTATACTTTAATAATGTTGATTTTAGGCTAAAATATTTATTAAAAAAATCATGGTTAATGTTGGGTTTAATGAGGCAAAATAAGGTACACCATCAAGCATTTATATGGCTAGTCCTAACACCCATGGATGGGGGAAAGGGAAAGACACCACTAAAACACCTTTAGGGTATGACATGGAGTCTAAATAGTCTGATATAATTTCTCAAATCTATTCAAATATGCATGGCCTTATGTAAAAGAATGTGTAAGTCCAAACTCAAATATCAACAATGTAAGGGGAGATTAGTGGCATGAATAATTAGTTACATCATAAAATGACATAATGGTATACCATTTAATCTCATTTACCACTCAAAAACCATCCAATTTTTCCTTTTAGTCATCCCTCTCTCAATACTAACACCATGAATATGAGGGTAAAATTGTTATTTCCAAAAGTAAACATACACCAATTTTATGGTAAGGATCCACTAACTTGAAACTTAAATTGAAAATCTATTTGATCTATACCAAACTCCTAGCTCTAAAAAGGTGGTTGTGGAATCATTTTATCTATAACCCAACCCATTCATTTTGTATCACTAGTTTTGTGCTCAAAATAAGAATACTGGTGCTCCTTTTACATGGTCAGTTTCTCTAATGAACTAGTGTCTCACTATCAGGATAATGTTTTTGAAAACTAATGTAACTAATTATACAAAATATTAAAAATAGGAATATTGAAGGATTATATTCATCAATTTCAAAATATATCTTTACATGTGGAGGATATCACTAAGGCAAATTTAACTTACCTTTTTCTAGGTGGACTAAAATATAGTATTCAATTATAGGTTTGAATGTCTAATCCCATTACTGTATCTTAAGATATACCAAGGGTATGCTTGGTAGAAGAAAAAGATATTATCAAAAATAATCATTTTACTACTAGTTGGTAATGCACCTTCCCAAATCCATCATGACCTAAACCTACCAAATTGACAGCATAATAAATTGAAGAGAAACTTGTCAAAGGGTTGTGTTATGGTTATGACATAAAATGGAACAAAGGTCATTAATGTGATAAAAATAAGTTATTTTACATTAAACGGGCCAATGAGGATGAAGAAGATGAAGAGGTATCTAGTGAGGTACATGAGGATGAAGTTGTAGATTCTCAACCTACTATCTCTTACCATGCCCTTATAGGTATTGCTACTCCTCAGACTCTTAAGGTGGTGGGTTTCATTAAGAAATAGAAGGTCATAGTGTTGATTGACTTAGGTAGTAGACATAATTTCATCAATATTAAGTTGGCTTCTCATTTGAATTATTTCATCTACCCAACACCAAAATTTCATTTGATGATTGTAGATGGTGGTATAGTTAATTGTTGTAGAAAATGTCATAGTATCAAGTTACCAATGGGGGACTATTTGATATATTATCCTATGTTTTATATTCCTATGGTTAGGCTAAAATTATTTTGGCAGTAAAATTTCTCACCACATTGGGTACTATTGAGATGAATTTCCATGTATAACTCATGCATTTTTATTATGAAGTCAAGTTAGTGGAACTACAAAAATTAAGATTTAAATATCTACAAGTGGTTAGTTCACATTAGATGACAAAGATGCTAAAAAAAGGTGATAAATATTTGTGGCATGTTTATTTTACATTGATGTTCAACAAACTAAGGAGTCTACCCATCCTATGTTACAACAAACATTGGATGAGAATTCAATTGTTTTAGACCCATGCCAAAAGGTCTTCCTCCTAGTTGTACTCATGATCATGCCATCAAAATCATTCCTAGAATTATGCCACCCAACATCAAACCATAGAAATATTCTTATGACAAAAAGAGTGAAATTTAAAAAATAGTACAAGATTTGTTAGAGGCACAAATAATTCTCTATAGTCAAAGTGAATATTCTTCACCAATAGTCATGGTGTGAAATAAGGATGAAACTTGGAAGATGTGCCCATATTATAGAGGGCTCAATAATTTCACTATCAAATATAAGTTTACTATTCCTATAATTAATGATTTATTAGATGAATTACATGGTGCTATTTATTTTACCAAATTTGATCTTCACTCTAGGTATCATTAGATCCAGATCCGTGAAGAAGACATTTCTAAAATAGCCTTCTATACTCATGAAGGCCAATATGAATTTTTGGTCATGCCTTTTGGTCTCAACAATGTACCATCCATATTTTAGAGTTTGATGAATATGGTTTTTAGGCCATTTTCGAGAAAGTTTTTACTTGTGTTTTTTTATGGCATCCTTATTTATATCAAAAATTGGGAAGATCACTTGCATCATGTGAATCAAGTATTCATAGTTCTTAAGTAACATTAGTTGTATACTAAACCATCCAATTGTGATATTGGATTTTGGGAAGTGGAATATTTGGTTCATATTTTATCACATAAGGGAATAAAATTTGATGCTAAAAAAATCCAAACCATCATGAAATGATATATTCCCAAGACACTTAAGTAACCAAGGGGATTTCTAGGGCTAACTAGTTACTATCATAGGTTTATAAAACACTATGGTAGTATTTCAAAATTTCTCACTTAATTATTAAATAAATATTCCTTATAGTGGATTGATATAACTAGTAAGGCATTTTAACAAATAAAAAAGGATTTATGTACCACCCCGATATTGATTAATCAATATTTTCTAAAACTTTTGTGGTTGAACGTGATGCATCTGGATATCGTATGAGTGTAGTAATCATAAAAGAGGGTAAGGTCATTAAATTTGAAATTCATAAACTAAAGGTTAAAAATTAGCTCAAACCCATCTATGAGAAAGAGATGATGGCTATTCTACATGCATTCAAACAATGGAGACCTTATCTATTAGGTTTCCACTTTCAGGTAAAATTCATCATGATAGCCTTAAATATTTTTTGGAATAGTATTTATCCTCTAAAGAACAAAAAAAATGGGTAATTAAAATGTTAGGTTTTGATTTTTAAATAGTATATAAGAAATAAAAATAAAATTTGGTGGTGATGCACTATCTAGGCATGATGAACTAGTTGTGGCATTGTTATGTGCCATAACCATTTGGTAGGTAGGGTGGCTCAAGGAAGTAAGGTCAGAATGGGAGAATGATAGTATTACCCATGTAGTGATTTAGAATATACAATAGGGTTTAGATGGAATTGAAAATTTTACATGGAAGGTGAATGAATTATGGTACAAATATAGATTATTTCTATGTCAGAATTCTCTTCTCAAACAAAAATCCTTCAAGAACTTCATGTGACTCCATTTGGCAGTCACTCAAGGTTTTTGAAAACCTATCATAGAGTCAAAAAGGATTTTTTTTTTGGAAAATAATCAAGGGGGATTTAAAAAAATATGTGGATAAATGTATGGTCTATCATCAAAATAAAGGTGAAACCATTAAAACCCTAATTATTTTACAACCTTTATCCATCCCTAGTCAATAATGGGAAGATATATCTATGGATTTAATTTTTAGGTTACCATGATCTAAAGGTAGAAATATTATCATGGTTTTTTTGGATAGAATCACAAATTATTCTCATTTTTTTCTTTATCTCAACCATTGGTGCCCAATATAGTAGCTTATACCTTCTTTAATATAGTTCAGAAATTACATGGTACTCCCAAGATTATTGTCAATGATTGAGATCCCATATTCACTAGTATTTTTTGGACAAAATTAGTTGCATGTTTGGGAACCCAATTGGACCATATCTCATCCTATCATCCTTAATCTAATGGATAAATTGAGGCATTTTAAAAATTTCTATAAGGGTACCTTCATTGATTTGTGTCAAATAAATAGGATAAATTGGTTCAGTAGCTACCCTTGATTGAATGGTGGTATAATACTTTAATACATAGTTCATATAAAATGTTTTATTTTATGGAATTATATGGATACCATCCTCCATCCATCACTTCACCCTTGAAGACCCACCAAAAACTATGTGTAGTGGAGGAAAACCTTCAACATCAATAGGAAGTCCTTGTTAGTTTGTGTAAAAATTTAGCTTTGGCCTAGAATAAGATGAAATAATAAGAAAATCAACATAGGAGTGAGAGGCATTTTGAAATTTCTGATTGGATGTTTATTTTGTTGCATCCATATAATCATATGTTCTTGAAGTCATAGAAAAAGGATAATAACATATCTCCTAAGTATTATGGGCCTTATCAGATATTGCAAAAAATTGATAGTGTGGCCTATGAACTAGAATTTCCTCCATCCACTTGCATTCATCTTGTATTTCATGTATATTTCCTTAAAAACGTCATTGGATATAGAGTTACCACTCAAACTGAGTTACTAGAATTAGATGAGGAAGGAAGGGTTATTCTTGATCTTAAATTAGTCATTTAAACATGTACTAATCAACTATGGTCCAGATTGATTATTAAATATCTAATCAAATGGAAGAATCTAGATTTTAAATATGTTACTTGGGAAGATGAATCATTCATGTAACAACATTTGATATTTCTTAAATGTTGAGGACAACATTGTTTTGAAGTGGAGGGGCATGCTACACCTTTAACCATTAGCATGTCTAGGGATATGTGTAGTCGACTTGTGGCTTTCATAACCCTTTTACATATTATTTTACATTTATATATGTATTCATATAATCATTAGGTCATCTTATGAGTGTAACATGGACTTGTTAGAATATATATAGGAGGTAGGGTTAGTTATTCATCATCATATTTGAGTATTCATTCTTATTAAAAGCATTTGGGAGGTTTCTCCCAGGAAGTGGCTTATCTATTATTCATTATTTATGTTATATTTCCATATATATTTGATAATTTTTTGTATTTTTTCTTATTTGGTGAATTAATATCATTCCAATCTAAATGTACTCATAGTACAATTTTCATCACACAGGCACAAAACATAGAAATTAGTTTTAGGAAAACATAGTGGGAAACAATGACATAGAGACCATTTTTAGTTTCACATAAATCAGAATAGTTGGACATTAACACCCAAATTATAAAAATAGCACCAAATTTTATTACTATCCAAGATATGGTTCTAATATCTAGTAGCATCAGTTTCAAAAAAAATAGATTAGCCAAATAAGTACAATAGGTACAGTCTAGGTTTGCATAGGTTTACTTAGAAATTACTAGTTTTAGCTCAATTTAGCTCATATTCAAACTAATTTTATCATATTATGGGAATAATTCATAGTATTATCATTCCCATTTCAATTTGGATGATCAGATATACATTATTATAACCCAGTCTAGAATATATATACTCAGATTTTAGATTTGGGGGAATGTGTGAGACACATTATTTTTTTGTGCTCATTTATACACTGGTTGATTAGATGTATTAAAAAAATCCATGAAATTTTTTATATTTTACACACTATACACCATGTTATAGGTTACACACCAAATTTATGACTAGTCCATCTATATTGGTAGGCATTCAAGTGGCCCAAAGCTACCTAATATTCTCGAATGGATGTAGAGCTAACATACATACTTTCAATTATAGTTTCACATATCAAATTACATCATGAATTTTCATTTTTATATTCATCTAATACACATGGGTAGGAAATTATGGAGTCATTTTCTACTTGAGTTCTTAAGACACATGAAAGTGTTGGACATAGTATCAGTCCAATCCAAGCTATTCATAGGTCATGATCCACCAAGTAGGGGTGGTTAATGATAGATTGAAAAATATATTTATTTATTGGGAAACCCACACATGGGGATTGATAAATCTATCATCTCAATCTAATCTATTCATTAATTAATCACTATCTACATGCATACAGATAGGTTATCACTACGTTTATGTATTGGTTTATGTACCTAGTGAGGTGTATTTATTCCTTTCCTCTCTCTTATCTATTTAATTACTTTTGTATTTTGATTGTGATATATATTAAGTAAGGATAATTTATGCATGGTTCATTTATAGGACACATAATGGAGCATGCTTTACATGCTTAGATCTAGGTTCATAGGTTTCACCTCTTAGGTAAGTCCAAGTACACTTTTTTTTAACTTTTTCATAGTTATTTTTATTTGATACATTTATATAATAAATGGGGGAATTGAATATAATTTTTTACACCTCATTTCATTTATATTTCATGTTTATAGCATACTTTAAATTCATTTGTAAAAAATCATGTGAATTAACCCTATAAATCATAGAAACACCTAAATTCATTCTCCCATAGGATATAACTATCCATGGTTGGTCAAGGCTTATTTATTTGGGTCATTACCTTATATTAAATGATAGGTTATCTTGGATTCAATGAAAATAAAGTTGTAACCAAGTAAATTGACAAATTAGGCTTTTGATTTATTAATGAAAAAAACTAAAATAATTCTTAAATGACAAACATCCTAAGCAAGATTATTTAAAAATCAAATTCAATTAGTTTCTTAAGTAAAAATTACAAATTAAATTAGGGAAATACATTTTCTAAAAATTAATTTTTTAATAAAGATGAGATTAAATTCAAAGGAATTAACATGTTTTATAAATGTTTAAAATTAAAATAAAAGGTAAGTCATACATAATAAATATCTTCTATGAGTTATTAAGCCTTCATAGTGGCTTTGACCCAACCCAAGGTTAATCTAAAATTGACCATGGTTAATCTAGATACAACAAGTTTAAAACTAAACCCAACTTCACTTGACTTAGATTTATTTCTATAACATATAAATACAAGTGTCATTGCCCCTATCTAAATAAGATCTCAAGCCAATGTTATAATGTTATATTGATTAAGGATAAGCAAATCCAATCCAAGCCAAACCAAGCCTCAGGTGGTGTTATAAGAGTGTTAACAAAATGAAAATTTCATTTTCAAAGGTATTTATTTCCCAAAATTCAAGCATGAACATCCTCTTTGCTAATGAATGATCACTATTCTAATAAGAGAGGTAGCATAGTTTTGTGTTTTATCTTCTAATTTTAATTTTTATCATTACATTAAGATCACACAAGTACTTAGGCAAGAGTAGTTTATTTTATATTTTATTTTTTGATTTAAATTTTCTTTTGATTTTAATAACAATAAACTAATGAAATTTGGCTCTTCATAATCCTAATGATAAAAATTGTCACATCTGATGGAACCACTCACAACACATGGACCAAGGGAGTGACATGAAACCTTTAAAAACCTTTAAAATATCACTCAAAACTTCAAGTTTTTAGTTTTTCTATTTAATTTCCCATAATTTTAATTAGATGTTAATCAGTGACTTCACCCTGCTAAATGACAACTTCACCTATTTTGTCCTTTGTTTTATGATTATTTTTCAAGAAAATACCAACTTCACTCTATTCATAAAATAGTGACTTCAATATATTTTGAAATTGGTGGAATTGAACTACTAAATCATACTCTATTAAATAATTGAATTTTATAAAGGAAAATGATAGCTTCACTCCTATGTTTTGGTGACTTTGCCAGGTAATGTTTCTCATGAATTTGGTGACTATGCTATACTTTTAGACATAAATGGCAAATTTAAATAACCTTATTGGTGACTTCATGATTGATAAATGATGAATTAACTAGATATTGTTTTCTATCTATTCTAGTTATATAGGAAAAAATTGACTTCATTCTATTAAAAAAATAATGACTTCACTCTGTTCTAAAATTGGCAACTTTGATCCGTGTAAAAAAAACTTGAGACCTTGAAAGTGGAAGTTTCTTGTTGGATAACTCTTTTTTTATAAATATGAGTGAACCCCATAATGTTTTTTCAAGAAATTAATTGAAGAAAAGGATTTTTAAACACTTGAAAATTTCATTCACACTTATTTTTTTGTTCTTAAAAATTTACCCAACTTTTCTTTTTATCTTTTACGGTTACAAGAGCAAACAACAAAGGTAAGGGGATACATTTTATTTTACATCTTGTTTAGTCCTATAAAATTAAAAATAACATTAGATTAGTGCTCATAAGATCTTTTAATTTTTGTTTGTTCAATCTTTCAAAGGTAATTAGATTCCATTTCTTAGATTAATTTATTTTTTGAAAAAATAAACTTTGCATGTATGCTCTCCCCTCGTCCCCTTTAGGGAACTTGGGTGATCAAAAGTGCCTTGTTTCTTAATTTGTTTTATTGAGTATATAAATGAATAAAAGTTTTTTATTCTCTCCCCAAGCATCAAGTGAATTGGGTGACCTATAAACAACCTTTAATTTCTTCCAAATTTTCATTTATTTCTTTTTTTGCATTAACTTCTGGGCAGGATTTCATAGCCTCCTCATAAGTTATCTAGGGGAGCATTGACCTAGGGTTTCATTTCCCAGCATTAATCCAACATGAATCCTTGGTGAGGTATATAAATTGGGAATATGATACTATAATTTAATAGTGGATGAGAAATTAGCCTAACAAATATAATGAAAACCTACATTAGTTCATGTTAAACATTGAATTTCACTAAGCAGTACACGACTGAAGTTGTTGTGAAAAAGACTAATCCTTTTCATAATAAGTTAGAGAGTTTGAATATAATTTAATTGATATTATATTATTTTATCCACACTTAGGACCATTTAGATCATTTAAAAAATCATAAAATTTAGTAAACCCCACTTTCTCATAAAATATCTTACCAAATGTTGAGTGCATCATCACTCCAATTTCCTCACCACTTACCAATTATTTGGAGATAGAGGGGGGATTAAAAAAAACTACCTACATGTGCATTTTATTATTTATATTAACACTTAATTCCTTTTAGTAATGGTATATTGGTGGAAAATTTGGTATAATCTATGCAAACCTTGTTAATTTTAGGGTAGGACATGGACTTAGGTGATTTTTCTATTTCTTTTACTAGCAAGTTTTTCTGTGTCTAAAAATGTTTATGTACCAAATTAAAAATGAGTCAAAACCTTAAAAATTAAGACACATGTTACACACTATTTTGAACCAAGAGGTGTTACACTATCGATTTTATTCCAAAACACTTGCCTTTATTAAAAAATGAGTCATAATCCATTGTGTGCCTTTTTATTCCAATAGTTCTATTATGATTCCCATTTGAGTCTAGGACATTGTCCATTTGAAAATATAATCCATTAAAAATCTCATTTTAAATCTATCTTTTAAAGTTTAGATATAAAATAATTGATTTTTACTTGAGTCTTGTTTACAACTTGGGCTTGAGTGGTTCACCTTTCTATCTTTAGATTGTGTAACTTGGATTGAATTTTAGTTTGATTTTTAAATACCTTTGCGTAGAGACCATGGTTTTGTTTTACCCCATATTTCCTTTTTTTAAATTTTCTATTTTAGACCAAGTGTGCCATTTATTTTAAATCAAGATTTTTTAGGCTTGAGATTTTTTTGATATTTAAATGCTTAGCCCAAGTTTTATGTACCAAAACCTATTTCATGTGCCTAGTTCAATTTTGTTTTCAACTCCAATTTCATACTTAGACCTAGACCAATCACAAGTTACATGTCTAAATTTACCATGTTCAAAGCTAGAAATTTCTAAACAAAGAGTATTTCAACCGAATTGCACAATCATGCCAAATTTAGGTTTATTTTTGAACCCACATTCTAACCAAATCAAAGTCATTTTTTACCCCTTTTAGACCATTCCAATCAAGATAAATCTGACCTAGACCTGGACCAAGTTTATTTCATTACCAAAACAAAGTTTAACACCATTTCTATAAACCATCACCATCCTCATTGGTGTAATTTGCAAACCCATCCATGATGATTATCATATGCTAATATCACCCTTATTTGGGCCAATTAAATTACATGTTCACCCTTTAAAGGTTAATTTATCTAATAATGGTACCCAATCCACTACTTATGCTAGTAATTTTCCTTTGGCATACATTATCAACCAAGATTTATAACGCTCAAGGATTACCATTTTAGGCCTTCCTCTTTTAGACTATGTTAGAAACCAAGATATAAAATACCCAAGGATTACCATTCTAGGCCCTCCTCCTTTGGCTTGTATTAGCAACCAATCTTTGAAACACCCAATGATTACCATTTTAGGCCCTCCTCCTTTAGTTTGGATTAGTAATAGAGGACTGTAATGCCCAAGGATTACCATTATAGACCCTCCTCTTTTGGCATGCATTAACAACCTATCTTCTTATCATCCAAGGATTATCATTTTAGGACCTTTCCCCTTTTCTTCCATTTTGTTAGCACATTATCTCAACAATGTTGCACAATTGTAACTAGGTGTATTATAATTATAATATGTAATCACCTAAAAGTGGTATTTAAATGCTAAGAGTGCCACTTGAGACTTCCTATTCCTAAATTAACCCTATACCTATACTAGAGCCTCTTATTACACTTTTCTAGCCTTTATTTGGGACATAGGTATCCTTAGTTATCTCAAACAAAGTCCTAGACCCTCATTTCTTGATCTTGGCCCTTTGTTCCTAATGTTATACTAGCTAAACATTAGTGTTGCATTAAGAACACTATATACATGTGGCTCTAGTGTCCCCGAAATAGCACCTATGTCCTTTACCCCAACATTCTTGAATAAATACATTTTTAAAAGTAAAACCCTCCTAAGGTTAGCCTAGACATCTTTTATTATTTGCACAAGAAATAAAACATTATAAATACATGAATTTTAGCCCTGTATCCACTATATGAAAATTATATTCAAAATATCTATTCAAACATGAAACAAGTTGAGAAAAAATAGGGTTATTAATCACTATTATGACCTACTTCTACATACTACCATCTATAATAACCATAATCTTAACTTTGCTAGATTTCGAATCTCAAGCACACTTAAAGAACTCAAGGACATTATCATACTAGCATCACTTGCATTTTCACCAACTCATAGGTAGGGAGAACTGTCAAGGAATCCAAGAACAACACACCTATTCTGATCCCACTTATTAGGATCTTGCTCCTCAGAAAGAGCACAATATGATTACCAAATACAAGCAATTAAACATGCGGAATTATCCAGAAGTATAAGTAACTAGAATTCACAAATAGCACAAAATATGAGAGACAATATACAATCTTTTATTAACACTTATATAGAAAAGAATACAATAAAGAGATGCCACACTCTTCCACCTTACAGAGGCTTGCCACACCTCAAGTGTACAATAATTCTTCTTCAAAACACTCTCCTACCAAAAATGGTCCCAACACACAACTCACACACAAAATTGGTGTTCACCTCTCCAACTAGTCAGTAATAACCCTGCCAGTACCCAAGCACTCTAAATTACTTCAAGTAAATCTCCCATGAACCTGCAACTTGTAACTCAATAGACCATACTTACACATGTAGATCTCTTATGAGCTTACAACAACCTGCAACTCAATGATCTTACAATGGAAGGATCTTCCTTGCCTTCCTTTTCTAGCTCATCATTACAATACATGCCAATGGGTCTATAAATAGATCCTAGACTTAAATAATAACTTAGACTCTTAGTTTACTAATAATATACATGTAGCTCAAGACTTGAAATAGCCTTTACATGAAAATAGTCAGTTCAACAAACTAACTGTTCGTGCAATGAATAGTTTTGGAACACATAGGCGACCGACGTCAGTCCCTGTCTAACTGGTGTTGACTGACGTCGGCTAACTTCCTGGCATGCCAGTTGCCTTCTTCATACATCTTGACCGACATCGGTCATAATACCAACACTGATACTTCTAGAACTTCATCCTCCTCCTCTTTGTCTGCATAGTTGAATCTTTTAGCTCCATAACCTAACAATCTCCCACTTGGAGATAAATAGTTGCAACTATACCTATACCTGTACATCATCTAGTTTGTTCCCTTAGCTTTGTATCCCTCTTCAAGATCACCCTTGAAGACCAACTGCCACAAATCTTATGGTGCAACACCTGTCATCCAAATCACCTGCCACATCCACATCCACAAACCATGTAGAAAATAACTTGACCCTACATAGCATGTGCACCTGCTGTTAGTCCCTCTAAGAATCCACTAAATTGCCCTGTAATGCTTCCTTCCCAGATTGGCTCCAAACTTGTGACAACTCCCACTACTTGGGAAAACTTAGGTCTAGTACATACCATGCACTTAACCTCATTATGTGAATCAAGACACTATTCTGTGAACTGTCCAACCATCGGCGTGCTAACCGGTCTCACACAATAATCCTGAAACAAAGTCAACATATGACCTTCCATGTCCCTAGAACACACTCATGCCAAAGAACCTTGCTGCTCCCAGATTCCTCATGACATACTTTTGAACTAGCTTTACCTTTAGTTCAGCAACTTCCTGTATATGTAACCTTGTAACAAGCACATCATACAGTAATAGGATAATGTAGCTAATATTATCCAACTTGGTAAAGAGAAACACAATGATCAAACCTCCATTGTCCTGTAGCTTATTCAAGACCATATACCCTGGCCTTCTATCTCACATGTCCATTTCCACTCTTCTTTATCCTGAACATCCATTCATCTCTCAGTGTTTTCTTCCAGTTGGCAACTCCACCAAAAACTCCTGTTTGGTTCTCCTCCAAGGAATCACATCCTTCATCCATGCCAAGCTCCCACTATTTCTTGGATCTACCTACTCTACTTCTTTAATAACTTCCTGGTTCTTCACCATTAGTGAGCAACAAGTAGTGTAAAGAAGGGAAATGACAAATTTGAGGCTTACATACCCTTTAAGTCCTCCATATGGGCACTTGAGACTCCTTGACAGCTTACTATCCACCCAAAATTTGTCTCAGTGACCGATGCCGGTCATATCTCAGTCTGCACCCGACCGATGTTAGTTTCCTGTGACTACCTCATCGCCGATGTCAATTCCCCCTCACCGATGCTAGTGTTTATCTGCCCTGAGTCACCGATGTCATGCTGCATGTAACTGACATTGGTCCCTATCTAGACACTGATGCCAATTTTCTAGCCAACATCGGTCTTTGTGTTTTGCTTGTGAGAACTGACTTCTTCCCACGAGCTCCTTTTGGATCAAACCCTTGTCCAAATCAACCTTGCTTTGTTGAGAATTCTTCTGCCCCTTGTGTTGAACTCTATCTATCACCTTCTCCTTGAAAACTAAGGCTTTCATGTTCTTGTCACGAACATCAGATTCCTCAAGAAATGTTACCTTCTTCTTCTGCATACATAAATCTTGATCCATGCCTTTCAAATCCAAAAGCATACCCTTTGACTCAATAACATGCATCTCCTTATTCATGCGACTAAGCCTATTAAGCCACATCTTTGAATCTACAGCTGAAGTAGATAACCCAAAAAGAGAATCAGTAATAAAATTAGATAGATAAAGTGTACCTACTTTCTTACCTCTTGCTACAACAAGTGCACCCTTGGTAACCTTCCAAGAGTTTGCTGTGAGAGTTACTATGCAACCCTCATCACCCAAAATTCTTACAAAAATCAAATTATGCTCCAGAACTGGGACATGCATGACCTCCTTCAACACCCATGTGTTACCTGTCTACAGTTTCAGCTTCACTTTCCCTTTGCCAACCATCTGACAAGGCTTACCATCCCCTAAACAAATTTCTCCAAAGTCTCCCTGGACATACTCATGAAAAAATTCCCTATTTGGGGATGCATGAAAAGAGGCACCAGAATCTGAAACCCAAGATTCTACTTTATCCAAAGAACATACCAGAGCATCCTGTGTAACAAAATCTGTAACATCTGCTTCTTCTTCATGTCCTTCATGTTGATCTTCACCTGACCTACAATCTCTCTTTAAATGCCCTTACTTTCCACATTTCTAGTAGGTTACTCTACCATACCTAGACTTGGATCTCCTACCATTAAACTTCTCCATTCATAGTCTACTTTCTTCTACCATTGCTCTACTCCCACTCAAACAAAAACCCCTGTGAGTAACCTATAATCAACACATACTAACTAGATCTGAAACAACCTATTAGTATCCCAACCAAAATCTCTGATACCATTTTGTGGAATCCAAGAACAACACACCTATTCTGATCCCACTTGTTAGGATCTTGCTCCTCAGAAAGAGCACAATATGATTACCAAATATAAGCAATTAAACATGCAAAATTATCTAGAAGTACAAGTAACTAGAATTCACAAATAGCATAGAATATGAGAGACAATATACAATCTTGTATTAACACTTGTACAAAAAAGAATACAATAAAGAGATGCCACACTCTTCCACCTTATAGAGGCTTGCCACACCTCAAGTGTACAGTAATTCTTCTTCAAAACACTCTCCTACCAAAAATGGTCCCAACACACAACTCACACATAGAATTGGTGTTCACCTCTACAACCAGTCAGTAATAACCCTGCCAGTACCCAAGCACTCTAAATTACTTCAAGTAGATCTCCCATGAACCTGCAACTTGCAATTCAACAGACCATACTTACACATGTAGATCTCCTATGAGCTTGCAACAACCTGCAACTCAATGATCTTACAATGGAAGGATCTTCTTTGCCTTCCTTTTCTAGCTCATCATTACAATACATGCCAATGGGTCTATAAATAGATCCTAGACTTAAACAATAACTTAGACTCTTAGTTTACTAATAATAAACACGCAGGTCAAGACTTGAAATAACATTTACATGCAAACACTTAGTTCAACAAACTAACTGTTCATGCAATGAATAGTTCTGGAACACACAAGCGACCGACGGTGATCCCTGTCTAACTGGTGTTGACCGATGTTGGTCGACTTCCTGTCGATGCCAGTTGCCTTCTACATACATCTTGACCGACGTCAGTCATACTGCCGATGCCGGTACTTCTGGAACTTTAGCATCCTCCTCTTCGTCTGCATAGTTGAAGCTTTTAGCTCCACAACCTAACAATAACTACATCAAGATTTATCCATCCTCGTAATATTGGCATGTAGGAAACTCTCTTTACAATAGGTTGTTGAGGATGTCCACCCTATTCTATTAATGAACACACTTTTCAACTCATACACTAATTTAAAGGAGGATTAGGGTTTACATCATAAATTAGTTATTATAAGCACAATACAAAGTTTTAGAATACATATTTACAATAACAAACCACATAAACTCAGACACATGCACTCTAAAAAGTTTGGGACAATCATTCATAGAGCACATTAGCACCAATATTAGGACATTGCATACACATGGTGCCTTTGTCAAAATGTGGCAATATTATCCAAGATGGGTTCTAACATAGGGATCTAATTTAAAACACATAGATCTACTTCTATCTTGATTTCCATCACTCATATCAGTTATATCAGGTGTTTTATAGATAAGTCTTTATTTTCACATATTTATTACTATTTTTATAAAGGAAAAGCTAGTCAAATTTGTAGAAAATTTGTGGCTATTTTATGCATATTATTTCCCTAATTTAGACTACTCATCTCTTTAATCAAACATAAGATTTACATAATGTAAACCTTAAAATTTTAAAAAAAATGGTGAACCTTCCTTACTTCTAACATTGATCAAACCCTAACCCTATATGCTCTTAGGGTTTGTATCCTTTTTCTATCTACACTTAGATTTTAGTTCCAAAATTTTAAATTTATTTTAATATTTTTTTTTTATACTCTTTCTTAGATTAAAATTCTTTAAAGGATTAATATATATAAAAACATGTTTTTCTACTTCTCAAAACACAATGGAATAATTTAACAGTCAATTTGATGAGATCAATAATAAATAATTGAAATATTTTGTGTTATAACATGTCGATATGTAAGATGACCCCATCACTATTATTCAAGAAATAAATCCAAGAAATAAAAAATGGTAAATACTAAACTCCCCTAGATAATAGTATTATTACACATACATTAGGTCTAACTTATCTAACATAATGTATAATTATAATTCAATAATGGTTAGTTACAGTTACACCTATTATGACTTGTTCTCCCACTCTAGATGTATAATCCCTTATGTACGAGGTTTATACTCTACAAGATAAGGTGTTACCTCTAGAGAAAGGAGCTACTATGCCATCACATGCCTTGGATTCTAACGTTATATTACATACACCTTTTGAATATGAAAGGGAAGCAACTCCCTTGACATTAGGATTCATTACACCTAAGCTTACATAAAATGATAGAAAGGGTGACCTAGGGCACCATCTTTGATATTGCAACATGTTTAGACTATGTGTCCAACAATATGCTTCTCACAATGTTTTTTCTATGTGGTTTAAAGTATTATGATCTATAGTGGTTTTATGACTTATTGAATCAATATATCACAACATTAAATCCTTTGGTAAGCATGTTCTTAACACACTTCTCCATCAATATTAGTGATAAGATCTCATATGCCCAAGTTGCATAGTTGAAACAAAATTCAAATGAACCTATCATAGAATATGCCTTACAATAAAATACTATATTAGCTAAATTGAATATCCCCATGGAAGACAAATATATTTAGGACATATTCAAACTAAGTCTTTTACCATCATTACATTAAGCTATCTTGTTTAATACATTTACAACATTCATATATTTGTGCCACACAATAAAAAAAAGAGAGGTCAAACCTTTATCAATGGGAAAAATAAAATATACCAATGGATTATATTAAACTACTAAGAGTTCAAATAATCCTCCATAAAATATAAGGTCTAGTTAAAATAATGGTGATAAAAAGGCCACAATTAACATAGCTTTAGATTCATCTCTTCACTTGGTTTTATCCATTACTCAAAATTGAATCTTTACCAACCTTACAGAGTTACCAAAAGAAATTTTGTGTCACCTCTTATAATGCAATGTCATATATTTCCCTCCAATTAAAGAGGTTGATATAACATGTCCTCTTCCAAATATTTATTATTCTAATGCATTTTGCAAGTATCAAAAGTCACCAATCCATAAAACAAATAGATGCATAATCCTATAACATAATATACAAGATTTGATTAAGGGTAACATTATTGATGTGAGCACACTCGTAGAGGGACAAAAATTTAAAAAACTTAGAAGCTAAGATATTAAATATATTCTCTAATCTACTTCAAAATCACATAAAAAATGAGGTAGGGAGAACTTTAGGGTCTCACTACACATATCAAACACATCCACCACTAGCTTCATGTCATATTATTATGGAGGAGGCACACCATTACATAACATAATTATCATGTACCATACTATTGTATGATATATACCATTAATCACCTTATTTTAGAAGCATATTTTTGATGATGATACAAATTTACATGCACTATTCATACAAGCTTACATAGATCATCATCCTATCTAGAGTGTTATGGTTGACCATGGGTCAAGCATTAACGTGTACACTATGACACTTTTATATAATTTGGGGTATTTAGAGAAAGATATATTCCCCATAGATATAGTTATTATTGGTTTTAGTGGTCATTTTTAGATCCTCATCAATGAAATTATGCTTCCATTACAGGTTGGGACAACACATATAGCCACTCAGTTATTAGTAGTACCTAGTGTAGGAATGTTTTATTGTTATTGGGTAAGCCATGGATATATAAGTTATAGCCCATCCCATATATAATATATAAATTCATAAAATACATATATGAAATTTAGGTGGTCAAATTTAAGGGTCTTATATATATATATATATATCTTCTACCTATCCCACAAGCAGTTACTTCATAGTCACTAGTTACATTTATAACACAGTTAATAGATATAACACAATTATCATTTATATATCAAAGCATAGTTCCTATGGATACATCATAGAGTTCATTATATCCATAAATTTAGGTAAGGTCTAATTTTATATTTTTGACATGTATGTATACTCTCTTATGGAGACGATTATTAGATAGGCCCATATGTCAGAGATATGTCATAGATTCTAGAGGGCCTTCCTCCACTAAATTTTTGATGAGAATAGTATTATTGGACTATAAAGGTTCTTATCATAGGGAACCCATGTCACCTACATATTAATTTATAATATGGGTTCCTAAGACCCCTATAATTCACAACACACCATAGTCAGTACCAAATATTTATAGCACCACTACACATAAAGATATAAATATAGATATAATTATATATTACTAAATAAAATATATTATAGGATCATAGTTACCCTTTCACATATCACATAATATCAAAGTTCCCTTATTTGACATTGGTCATAGTGATAGTGAGTCTCCCATCAGACTGATCGGTTAGTATGATTTTTATTTTCTTGTACATAAGTTCCCTCTCCTTTGCTCCTTGTACATACTTCATTTTCATTTTCTTGTACATATCTTATACCTAGATAATAAAAAAATAATACAATAATTTAAAAACATAAAAAGATTCTATTAATTACTTAAAAAACACAAAATTTATAGATTGTATGCATTTATATGTTTACATTTCTTATATTTTATAAACACTACATATGATAGATATCTTAGTATAGTAAGTTTTATCATACTACATGCTTCATTTTTTCTTGTTGAGTGCTTACAGATTGCATATATGACTCTAATCCACTACACTGATCTAGACTTACTATCATCTACCCACTGGGGACATATATACAAATTCATGGTTATTCACTTGATACATTCACCCACTTGGGGGCATCTTATTCATAGTTTAAATCACCAGGTTCTATCCCTACATACTCTACATTCCAACTTCAGCATTTTTATATCTTCATATTAATCATTGTTAGTCTTACTCATATTTTTTGAGGACTATTACTAGTTTAGACTTAACATATGTATATCCTATATCTTACATAGATTTCTTATTCATACTCATGCACTCTTTCATTTCTAGCTTTCATAGTTTATATTTTATTAAATTTCAATTCTTCTTATATTTCAAGGGCATTTTAATATGCCATTTTTATTTGGATCTATGCCACTTCTATTCAAAGTATGTATTCTTTGGACATTTGACCATGTCCTTATGGGTGTTTTCCTAACTTTTTATGTAGATATTTGAACATTTCCTTCTATGTGGATCTAAGCTAACTTAATTTTTTTTTTGTGTATGTGGAGATTTGAACATGTCCCTGTATGTCTTATTTTCTTAAATTTAGTGGCATGTTCTCATGTTCCTTGTATTATGGCACCTTGGCTTATTTTTCATGACTCATATGTTTTTTATGTATTATTTATTGTATGCATCATGGCCATGGAAATTGTCTTTGATTGTTACACATCAATTTTTGATGCCATGAGGGACCTCATGCATCTACCCTTCACACTTGGGTGTCATGATGGACATCATTCCCCATCCACCTAGCCATCCACTAAGTTATATTCAAATTTGTTGTTACATGCATTGATTACATCTATATTGAAACCCTTTTGAAATAATAGACATGACATACATCTTACATTACATATTATGCTTAGATTATCTTACATTATGATGTTATGTTTGCACATTATATTGGATTACCACACAACTATCATATATACTTTGACTAACACACATTTTATAGAGATTTTTCATTTGAAGGTAGTTCTTATATAGGTTCAACAAATATCCTCAAAATATGGGCTATTCATAGGGGTTTTTCATTGAGATAAGACTCCTATATTGCATTCATAGTACATTTTTCATCACACAACCTCATTTTTAGAAAATCAAACATAATTAAACATAAAGTGAAAACAATGACAAAAAAATAGTACCATTACATATATTCCAAACTAGAAGTACATTAACAACCAAATAAGGACATTAGTAGCACATGATGATATTATACAATACATGGTGCTATTTTCTAGTATCCTTAGTTTTAGAACAACTTAGATTGGATAAAATAGTACAATGGGTATAAGATAGGTTTTCCAAAGATTTAGTTATAGATTTCTTAGCTATACTTAGTTTTTATTTAGATTCACATTGTCTCATCTCAGATTCATATCAGTTACTCAGGTTTGGGGTGTCATGCATGACATGACCATTCTCATATTTGGTTTAGATATCTACATACAATTATTACAACTCAATACAAAATCAATATATCCAAATACCATATTGGGGGATCATGCATGACACATTATTTCCATATGCTTAGTTACACATTAATTGATCATATATAAATAAAAATTCCATGTCATTATCTATGATGTATACACTTGACATAATATTATAGGTTCTCACTAGTTTCATTCCTCATTATAATTATATTAGTTGCCAATATTGAGTGGTTTAGAGCTACCTAATGTACCTAAATGGCCATAGAGCTGACATATACAATTAGATATACTCAGTTAGAAATTTACATTAATTTAAAATAGTTTAGTTTTAGATATATCCACTATACATGGGTGGGAAATTATGGATTTATAGCCTACTTTATTTCTTGATCCACCCACATGAAAGGGTTGGGCATACTGTAAACCCAATCCAAGTTATTCATAGGTCATGATCCATAAAGTAGGGGTGGGTAATGATAGATTCAAAACTATAATGAGTTATTGAGCCATCCACACATAAGGATTGAACAAGCTATCAAATTAGTCTAAGACATTCAATAATTGATAATTATATACAGTCACACACATAGGTTATCACTTATATCATTCATTGGTTTGTATACCTAATGAGGTGTGTTTGTTCCTTTCCTCTTTCCCATCTCTTTAATCAGGTTTTATTTAGTTACTTCTTTACCTATCTAGTCTTTGGATTTTGATATCTCTTAAGTAAAGACTTATTTATTCATGTTTCATTATATGTCATCTATTGGATCATATTCAATATATGCATACCCAACTTCACATAATCAAATTTAAATTCATGGGCTTCACTTCCTAGGTAAGTCTAGGTACACTTATTTTTCCTTTATACTAATCATTTTTCTTTTTTATATTTATAGCATAAAGAGGGGGAATGTAATCATGTAAAAGTGGTATTTAAGTGCTAAGAGTGATACTTGAGACTACTTATTCATATATTAATACTAGACCTATCTTTAAACTTATTATCACACTTTTATAGCCTTCATGTGGGCCAAAAGCATCCTTATTCAACTCAAAAAAAGTCTCAAACCCTCATTTATTGATCATGGTCCTTCATGCCTAGTGTTATACTAGCTAGACATTAGCACCAAATTAAGGACACTAGAGCTATGAGGTGCTACTATCCCTAAAATGGTGCCTATGTCTTTTACCATATCTTTCTAAAATGAATAAATTTTCAAAAGTAAAACCATCTTAAAGTTGGCCTAGACACCTTTTCTTATCCTCGCAAGAAACATAAAACTATAAATACATGAATTTTATCCCTCTGTCCACTAGATGGAATTTATATGCAAAAAACCTATTCAAACATGAAATAAGTTGAGAAAAATCAAGGTTATTAATCCATATTCTACCTTACTTCTGCATACAACCATCTACAACATCCCTAAGCTTATTTTTTTTTAATTTCCAATATCAATCACAATCAAGGAACTCAAGATCACTATCATTCTATCATCACTTAAAATTTCACCAAAACTAAGGTGGGGAAAACTACATTGGTCTTTATCCCTCCTAAGAGTATTGTTATATAAGAAATTATATTCACAATGGGTGGTTGAGGATGTCCAACATATCCTACTAATGTACACACTTTTAAAATCATACCTTACTTGTAAGAAGGATTAGGGGTTGTATCACAAATCATTTATTATAGGCATACTACAAAGTTCCAAACTTCATGCATGTAGGAATAGACCCAAAAACCCCAAGCATAACTTCACTGAAAAGTGAAGGATAGTCTTACACATAAGACATTAGTGCCAATATTATAACATTAGAGCCAAATGGTACCTATATCTAAATGTGGTTATATTATCTAGAAGGGGTTTTGACATAAGTATCTAGTTAGTGACACTTAGATTTGATTTCATCTCAATTTCCAACACTCATATTGTATATATCATATATTTTATAGATAAGTATTTATTTAGACATATTTATTACTATTTTTATAAAGTCAAAGATATTCAAATATGTAACAAATAAATGGCTACATATTATTTCCCTAATTTAGACTACTCTCCCTTTAAT
The DNA here is from genome assembly GCA_037957365.1 of Torreya grandis. Lineage (NCBI taxonomy): Eukaryota > Viridiplantae > Streptophyta > Pinopsida > Cupressales > Taxaceae > Torreya > Torreya grandis. The sequence goes on along the minus strand of JARHVA010006731.1, from coordinate 46,447 downwards.
CAAACATATTATTTACATAAGTTAAACCCTAAAAGGTTAAAACACCATCTTATACCCACAACCAATTTTTATTGAGCCCATATTTGATGATCCTATTTCTAAAGGGAATATTATTTAATCATAGGCCATTACTCACCCATTAGCAAACATCCCCCACTTTAAAAAATCCAATCTAATCTTGGAGATAAAATAGAACCAATCATTACCTTCATAATATCCATCATGTAAAGACAAAATGTGTCAAAATATAATATTTTAAAACCAAGTGTAATCCAAGGACAAGACATCAAACTAATCCATGATGTTTTTATTGAAACACCTATTTGTGATGAGTTAACCTATGTTGAGTCACCTTTTGAATGTTACCATATCTTTTAAGAGCCTCACTTTGATAACCTAGTCTATGTGGTGTTGTTTATTTGCCATTTCCATTTTTGAAAGGAATCTCACTTTAAAAATATAGTATTTATGGAGTCATATTTAAAAAATTTCCCTATTTTTGAGTATCCTCAATTTGATAAGCCAATCTCTATGGAGTTGCCTATTGACCATTTCCATTTTGTTGACAAGTCTCCCTTTGACAAAATAGTCTTTATGGATTCCTTCTTAGCTAAGCATGTTTATAAAGATCCCATTATTCAACCAAAGTTCATTACTCATTCAATACAAAACATACAACATAACATATTTGACATCAAACCAAAAGAAGAATCAACATTAAAGTCAGGTTCTATTTTTTAATCAATATCATATTTAGCATCAAAATCAAAATCAACATCAATCTCAGCATCAGATTGAAATTACCTTAAATTACACTTAGATTAAGAATTATAACATATTATTGGATGTTAAAACATTAATTAAAAACACCTTACAGATTAGTTTGAACATATTTGTGATCCTTCTATGGTTTTTAAGGATGATTAATTCAACATTGATACAAGTTATCCTATTACCTTATATGAGGATTTTGTTGCCTCTTACCATTCAACTTTCCATTAACACCAACCACCATATGCATTATATTGACACTCCACCTCCCATAAGTGTTGATTGGGACTAAGAGAATCATGCATCATTGAATTGAATCCATGGTAACATATCAGTTGCATAATATTAGGGGGAAAAGACCACATTCATGTAGAAGAAGAAAGGTATCCTAGTAAAACCTTTTCTAAGGCATTAGGGAGTAATCAAAGTTCAAACTCATTAACTTCTAGTGAAACCTCTTTTAAGTCACTAAGAGATAATCAAATTCAAAAGTCAATAATCTTTAGTGAAACCTTGTCAGAGGTGTTATGGGATAATCAAGACAAATTTACTAGTGAAACCCTCTTTGAGGTGCCAATATCTAAGCACAACATTTATTCATTACTTGATGAAGAAATTATTAAATATAAAATAAATAAAAATTGTAATCTATAACATAATTATATGGTAACATATCTTAGGCCCAAATAATAAAAAAATATGGTGGTCCTATCGAGAGTATATTCAAAAGTATTTAGCCCCACCATAACAAAATTATGTCTAACCTGGAATAAATTACATTGTGTGTAATTAAAAATCCCAATATTTATTTGTTACCTAACCATTATACATTCCATTATGATCCATTTTTCTATTCCATACCTATATTACATTACCAAATTAGACCTTTTATCTAATGCTTATCCTTATTTACCATCCCTAAATGCACTTTCCTTTAAAAAGGTTATGAATACATTTTGTCAAGAATTTTATAGGAAATAAAATCAATGACCAATGAATATCATAATAGTATTATTGGATTCCAAATCACTAGTAGGTTCTTAATAGAGTAGGTACTCAAAAGGAGTGTGCGCTAGTAATTTTTTTAAAAAATGACCATTCTAGTTGTATCATATGATAATAAAGGCATGCATCTCCACATTAGCATAAAAAAAATAATCATAAATTTACCTTTACCTTGATTTACCATTATTTCATACCTTTCCATTTTCCTTACCTTATCATTTTCCTAGCCATTTACCTTACCTTATTAATGTTTCAAACCTTTTGTTTATTTTTCCATTCCCAACCTACTATTACTTAGTATTCTTCATTTTAGGCTATAAGACTATATAGTCATCACTCAATTTACATTGAGGTTATATCAATCACTCCTTTTTATGTGCTCTCATCATTATACAAATTAGACCATTCCATATCTTGTAATCCTCCATTGAGTTAAGATACCAAAAAACCCTAAAACATTGCAAACATTTCTAAAAATTCCTCTACTATAAGGGGGAACTACAATGGCCTGAGGTCCATTTGGATTATGTAGGTATCACTAAGTGTTTTCTAAGTCTATCTCAGCCACCCTTATTTGAATTCTCTCACTATTTTGTGAGAAATTTTATTTAAAATGCTCTTATCCTTTTGTGATCAATTTAATCCATATTCTCTCTCCATTTTATGAGAAACGTAAGCCAACACTCTTGCCATTTTATGAGTCCATTTTATGTGAATTATTCATTTGAAATTAATGTGATACTATACCCTTGTTTTGTCCCATGCTCTCACTATTTTACAATTTTATATTTTCAATATCTAATGAGTTAAGGTACCCAAATAATTCTAAAAGCATTTAAAACATCATAAAAAATGTAAACATTTAAAAATAGATTAAAATATCCTAGAGAGATATAAAGCTCCAAAATACAAGAAAATTTTTCTTATCCTAAACCTATTTAACCATCCCCAATCTGCTCTATAGGTGAAAATTTGTGGTTGGTTCTAATTAACACTTTTAGGCCAAGCTTGTAGCTTTTGCCCTGTTAGGGCAAAAACCAAAGTCTATAGCTTACTCTAGGATATATTATCCCTGTATGTCATTCCCTTTCATATATCCTTACTTTAGGGAACCATTTTTTTTATCATTCCATTTATCCTTCACACATAGATATTGATTTGGTTAATGACAAGATTTTTTTTGTTGCTTTTATTTTCAATCTTTGTGTGTATTTATTTACTTAGTTGTTTGTTTGCTTATTTTCTTATTTATTTGATTTTATTATTATGCATTCACTCAATGTATATACATTCATTAGGTTATTACTTTCACATTTTAATTGATTCCATCCATATGCATACATCAAAATTTTCATCATGGTGTTTATCATTGGTGCACTATTTTTAATTGTCTATTGGACAGAGAGTCAGTCCTTATGCACAGTATGGCCAAGTCATCATGGTGTTTTATATCATGGTTCATACCATCATGTGATACATAAAAAATTAGGCCATTGGATCTATAAAATAATGTAGTGGGTAATAATTTTCCTTGTTCATAACTTCGCATATCCCTAACATCACGCAACCATATAGTAATGAAATCACAAATGAATAGTAATCACTTCTAGTTAAGACATGCATCTCTATACTAGTAGGTATCCTAAATTCATAATTAAACTTTATAAAAGTTCACCATCAATATGTGATTATGGATTCATTACATGAGCTTATTTGGCCTTATTATGGAAAATCGATAGCTATTCCTTACTTCTTAATCAAATTAACTTATTAACCATTCTAACTGTGTAAATGCTAATAAGGATGAGAATGTATGCATTCATAGGTAGAAATGAATCATTAGCATTTACTAATTCTTAATATTATATTATATTCCTCATTCCATTTTATCCCACTTTGTGTTCAACTACATTGGCTTGAGGTATATTTAAATTATGTAGCATGTACTTGGATACATGATGTATCTCAAGGTAGCTCTACCACCATTATTTTTCTATCCTGATTATTATCTTCCAATAATCTCTTTCATCAATTTATTAATACTCATGTGCTTGGCTATTTTTGTCTTCTTCAATCTTTGAAAAGTCATTGGACCATCATACCTATGTTTTATCTTTCTCATCTTTAATCTATGTAATAGGTTATATCCTTGAGTTATGCTTGTCAATATACCCTACTTGGGCATAGCTAATTTATCACATTCAAATTCACCTTACTTGGGAAAAATCATTATTCAATCCATGTCATAAAAATGATCATAACCTCCTTTGGTAAAATAAATATTTCAACCCATCCACCCTACTGGGGCACATATATGTACCATTCATTATAACTACCTTTGGGCAAGTCCATATTTTAATCAATGCGTGAAATCATTAAATATATTGGATTGATATCATTAATTGGTTAATTTCATTATTCTTCTTACATATTTTCAAGGGACCATCCACAAACTATATGTGTCAATCACTCCTTTGAGGGAGCATCATAAGCTTCCCAAAATTTATTTAGAGAATCATCCCTCAATCATTATCATTTTTTTCTTCTTGTCATATTTTTCATTGTTTGAAAATATGTTATTGTGCTTGTGACTTGTAACACCTTATCAAGTAGAGGGAAAATGTATACACTTGATTTTGGTCATATTCCAATTCTATAGTGGACTTTAGATTAATTTCTAAAACATCATATGAATTAAGCCCAAAAATCACTAAAATACCCAAATTAGTCTGTCCAGGGGATATAAATACACAAAATCATGTTGAGGCTTCCTTATTTGGGTTATTGCCATATATTTAATAAATTATATTGGATTCTTCCATAGTTAAACCATGACCTATAAAATTGACAAATTAGTCTTTTGATCTATTAGTGAAAAACACTAAAATAATTCCTAAATGACAAAAAACCTAAGTAGGATTAATTAAAATTTCAATTATTTTCTTAAGTAAAAATTACAAGTTCAATTAGGGAATTACATTTTCTAAAAAACCAATATTTTAATAAAGATGAAGTCAAAGTCAAAAGAATTAATAATATCTTTTATAAATGTCTAAAATTAAAATAAAAGGTGATTCACACCTCATAAATATCTTATAAGTTGTCAAGCCTTATAATTATATTTTATGAGTTGTCATTCCTTCATAATTAATTTATCCCAACCCAAGTTTTATCTAAACTTAACCAAGGCTTATCTAGACATAACCAAGGTTAAAACTAAACCTAATGACTCTTGAGTTAGTTTTGAAACCTATAAATATAAGTTCCATTTCCCCTATCTAAAAAAGTTCTCAACATAATGTTATAATGTTAGATTGATTAAGGAGAAGCTTCACCAAGACAAGCCAAGATAATCCAAGCCTTAGGTGGTCTTACAGAAGTGCTACCCAAATGGAAATTACATTTTTAAAGATATTTATTACCCACAAGTTGAGCATGGCATTTATTCCCCTAAGGTTGAGCTAAATATAAACCCCCTAAGGTTGACCTAAACCTCTGTTAAGACCCATACAAGCACTAATTTAATGTATATACATGACTTTTATCTTTTTACCCAATATATTTAAATCATATAAAAATTACACAAACTCAAAACTATTTATGTAAAATCAAGGTTATTATTCCCTATTCTACCCTACTTCTACATACATCTATCTATAAAGTTCCTAGGCTTAGATTATTCAAGTTTACAGTCTTAGGCACATTCAAATAACTCAATCCAGAATTCATACTAGCTTCACTTGGAATTTAACCAATGCTTAGGTAAAGAGATATACATCAGTCTTGATCCCTCTTCAGAGTATTGATATGTAGGTAACACTCTTTATAGTAGGGTGTTTATGATGTCTAATTCACACCATTAACAAATACACTTTACTACTTATGACAACTAAATGCAATAGTAACATGGAGGTTTAGGATTTTAAATATAAAATCAATCATAATAGGTCATCTATAGACATCCATAACTCATGCACATAGGAACATGTTTGTCATACCCAGACATAGGTGTACCCACAAACTTAGAGCAATATGGCACAAAGGACATTAGCATCAAAATACAGACACTAGTGCCATATGACACTAATGTCTAATTATCGTGATAATATTTAGGAAGATTTTTTACACTTCTATCCTATCCATGACACTTAGATCAACTTTTTTCATAGTTTGTAGCCTTTAAATATCTTATTTAAATCAATTTTTAGCTTAGTACTTGTTTACATTATTTATTACTATTTTTAAAAAGGTCAAACTAAGTCAATTATGTTACAAACTAGTGGTTATATTTATCAAATATTTATACCCTGATTTACTATACTCAGACCTTTATCAATCTATGATTTACATCTACTAAGTCCTAAAAATTTAATATTATGCATGTTTATAAGATTACAAATAATACCTTTTTCTAAAATAATTATAGAAAATAGTGTAGCTATAGGATTATTCACAAGTTTTATTTTCAAAATGTTAGAAAAGTTAATAAAAAATCAAATTCAATATAAACTTTAGCCTAACACATCAATGATCATAAAGAAAAACTAAATAAAATCAAAGTAAATGGAAGAAATCAAACACTTGATTACCTTCCTTGTCATGGATGATTTACTTTATCAAACATGGATATGGCTCATATGTAGCTTCAATTAATATATTATAATGTTATAATCCCAAAATAGACCATATCTCCTTTAATACTTGAATAATTTGAGTTAAATATCATGAACTCCAATGCACAAGTTAACATAAGAAATTGATAGGGCTTCACTATGTGTCTTCAACATTGTCAAAATTATAAGATAAAGGGGTCTATTTATAAGAATTTAAAATCAATGAGGAACATTTATCTTGATTCAAAGATGTATGGTTATAAGTTCATCCTCAACAATACACATGGATTAATAGCATGAAACCTTCATCTTGTCCAAGATGAAGGATGTAGGATACTCTTCAAATTATCATGAGGGAGAATAATATAGTCCTTTCATCTTGTTTCCAAGATGAAAGGTAGATAATGTTTCCAAAAATATATTTGTAAGAGTAAATTTTAACACTTAATCTTGTTCCCAAGATGAAGGGTGGAGAAACATTCTCAAGAAAATACATGGATAACCACATAGATCATTAATATGGGTCCATCATCTTGTTTCTAGGATGAAGGGTTGAGAATTATCCCTAAAATATATCACAAGATTAATTGTATGTCACTCATTTTGTCTCTAATATGAAGGGTGGATAATAATCCTTCATATTATTTCATTTATTAATTGGTGGGATCATAAAAGTATATTCCATAGGATCTCAATATTCTTTCTCATATGAAGATGCCCTTTGGAAAGAGAAGGAAAAGCAATAATTAACAATTGATAGGACATTATAAATCTATTTCCATAGAATAATAATTATAATAATTATTAATTAAATTAATGAAAGATCAATTTAATAAATATGATTAGGGTAATTTGATTAGACAAATGATTTAGAGAAGGATAATTAATTTCATTAATTGATCAAAGAAGAAAAATTGATCATAGAAAATGAATAGAATGATAATTGAATAGATTATTTGTGTTATTAATATAAGTCATTACAAATAAAAGTTTTACATGAGAGTGATGATAATTGGGTGTCTAAATTTTTTACCTATTTTTGAAGGAATTTGAGATGTATATGGAGTAATATTTTCTCAAATAATTAGAAGCTAAAAAAGGTGGAAAAAAAATTAGATGATGAAATAATGGATATTGTAATTTCACCATTACCAATTGATAGGTTTAATATATTGAATGTAAAGATAAAGATATGATTATAATGAAATTAGTTAGGGATGACTCCCCATATATATGGAATTTATGGCTGAAGGACATGGATGGACTTTCAAAAAATAGAAGAAGAAGCTAGAATGAAAAATAAGATTAACCCATCGACAAGACTATGCCACTTGAGCTAATTTTCATGCTTTCATTTATAATGATGATGAATTTAATTTCCCAAAGAATGGAAAATTTTGAAAAGGATACATTAAAATATAAATATATTCACTTTGAATTTCCCTAAATAAGATGAAAGCTATGAGCATGGAATGATGATTTACCCCAAATAGGGGAATTAATTTGATTTACCCCAAACAAGGTGGATTTGATTTGATGAATTGATAGAGTGATTGATTTAAACTAATATATAAAATATTTAACTTGTTTCATATCTTTAATATGATATAATCACTAAATTTGATAAGTTTAATTAAATGTGTGTGTTAATACTATAATAACTTTTGAAATGATCTACAAAAATTTAAGCACACAAGAATCTCAATGTGATGAGAGATTGTAGAATGAAAATAATAAGATAATGATTAAATAATTATATGATAATATTGGAATAATATGGATGCTGTAAAAATAAAACAAGGTTGGCTAAGCTAACCTCATAAATTGGTTTGTATTGAGTGTTGTCTACATAGTCTAAAAGGACCTCAGACTGATGTAGTTCATCTATAAATTAGGAGAGAATATGATGAACAATGGAATATATGATTATAATAATAATGGTTTATAAATGTTTATGAATCTTTTTTTGCATGATTATTTGGAGATGCACATACTGATTCACATATATGTATCTAGAATGTGAGTCATTTCTGATTTGATCATGTAAAATTAGATGATGTGATGTAATAAAAGGTGAAAAAAATGATTTGGATAATAGATGATGATGTGAGGGGAGATAATACCATTGTAACATTACATATTTAATACATTTGGTACTTATTTTTTTAATTTTTCATGTGAGAAAATAAATCATGATATAAAATACCATGATGACTTTTCTACAATGTCCATAAAGACTGACCTCGATCCAGTAGACAATTGAAAATAATACACCAATGATAAAAACCATGATGAAAATGATGTACTCCAATAGATGGATACCGAGTAAAAATGCATGAAAAGTGACACCATGATTACTTTTTTGGCACAATGGATTGAATCAAGGAAACAACAAAAATTGAATAAATAATTAAACAAGCAAACACCCAAACATGAAAAAAAACCAACAAAAAGTAATATTATCATTTAATAAAGTTAAATTCCACATAATATGCTGAATTATAATGATGATTAGAATGGATTATCCAAATAAAAGATACATTCAAGGGGAAGAAGTTAAGATGAAACATCCTAAGATAATTTGCATGCTTAAACTTAAACCCAAATATAGTGGGAGTAACGAGATTGAATTAAAGTGATTTGATTTGACTTTGCCCCAAATAGGGTTGATTTTGGAAGGACACATCCCAATGGTAGATTATTTAATTGGATTAATATTGAACAAGGATTTAGGATAACATAGACATTTTTTTATTTTTGTGACATAATATCATTTTTGGAAATTTTAGCCTTTTTCTAATTTTTACGATGTTTTAATGTTATGAATGTTTAGGATTTTATAAATTTTTGAATGCTTTTGAGTTTTTAGAATCTTACATCAATTTTTAATAATGAAATGTAGAATTATTTGACTCACAGAATTGTTATAATGCACATTTAAGGTTGGTTGAGTTGACCTCAAAAAATTAAGAACTACATATATAGTCCAAATGTACCTCAATCCACTGTAGTTCAACCAAAATTAGGAGTGTAATGTGATAAGTATGAATAGGGAATGAAATATTATTAAAATGATCATGATTGAGATTTGATTGTGTTAAATGGAGAATGTTTAAATTGTTAAATGGTGATAATGTATAATTAATAACTTGAAAAATGGTGAGTGTGGAATGGGAATGTTTTAGTAGTTTTTGGAACAATATAACCACAATGGATCACTAGAAAAGGAAAATACATGTTCTCATACTAAGATGGGATTTAATAGAATATGATAATATTGGAATGATCATGTTGGATAATATTGGATGATAATAAAATTAGGAACCTCCAAGGACCATTTCACATGGGAAATAAAATATCTAGTCATCAAAGTGTCGCTAAGAGGATATGCCAAGAAATTTTCCAAAATAGGGATCAAAAAATTTTACACTTTCTAATCAAGATGGGAAGGAATATAGGACCAAGGTAGGATAAAAATAAATATTGTTCAATAAGAGGTAAAATGGTCAATATGATGGGAATGGAATATATTTCATTCTAGATAGGAATGAACCCAAGTCTTAAGGTACTTGTAGACAACAAATTATTTAAACATGACACAAAAAATGGTTTTCTTCATGGTAATTGCCCAAGAAACCACAATAATAGTTTCCACCATTGGATTAATTATTATTTTTTATCTTTTGATTTAATATTGTTTTTTTAATTTTTGTTATCTCATCTCAATGGAGGATTATGAGATGCATAATGTTGAATGTGTGATCTTTAACCCATAATAATTCTAAATAGCTTCTTTGTTATAATTTTTTACTAATGTAAACTATATAGATGTTAAATTGATCTTCATTGGCCATTGATTAAATTTAATTCAAACCTATAAATAATGTATCTTCATAGTCTCTTTAAAAAAGAGTGTTGTCAATGAGTGTTCAGATGGATTGACATTTGATAAATGATATGATTGGATAATGAAATATTGGTCTTGAATGAATAATGAGATAACCATGAAATTTATAATGGTTGAAGGAAAAATAAAGATGGGTATTTTTAAGCATAAACGTTATTGATGATTCTAGATTAAACTTTATTTTGGTTGTGGCAGGGCCAATATTGACTTCAATAATATCTTCATCAAGCAATGAGGAACTAATTGGCTCAATTATTGGTACCTTGAATAGGTTTTCACCAACAATGTCTTATTGATTATTTATATTTGGATTGTATAAAAGTGCCTTCAAAAATGAGGTTTCACTAAGAGATTTTGATAATTCATTTAAATTATTCCTTAACACTTTAAATAAGGTTTCACTAAAGGATTCCTATTTTTTATTCTGGTTATCTTCTAGTACCTTCAACAAGGTTTCACTAGAAGATGCTAAGTTTAGACTTTGATTGTCTTCTAGAACCTGAAATAAGGTTTCAATAGGATATTATTATTTTTAATGAATGTTATCTTAGATCCACATAAATATTACCACTAATATGCTTCATTAAATGAAGTTAATCAATGTGTGATTCTATCATTCATAAGTTATGGTTGTGGGTGGATGGATGATAATATAATTATTAGGTTGGTTAATGTGAAAGGAATGTGTAATGATAATACCAATGGAAGGATAAATGATAGCATAATCTTCATGGAGGCTACCAGGAGAACTTACATTGATATTAAAGTAAATGCCCTCAACACTAGAAAAAGGTTCGCAAATATTTTCAAGTTGATCTATAAAGAGCATGTATCTGATGTCATAATATCTTCTAAGGTATTTTGTTGCTAAATTTGATGTAGAATCAAGTGGATCTAATATAATTTTATATCTAATGTTTTAATATCCATTAATGTATGTTGACTCTAAAGTTAGTTTTGACTCTAGAGTATTTGAACCCAATGTTGATATTGTAGACACCTAAAAGTGGACACCAAAGGCTTCATAAAAAAATTTAGAATGATTATTACCAAACCTAATAATCACTAAACATCTCAAAATTGGCTTCATAAAATACAATTTATCTTATAAAACTATTAAATAGGACCAAATGCACACATAAATTAATTAAAAACATACAAAATGATAAAATGCCTAAACAAAATTAATTTACATGTAAAACCTAATAAAATGCCTAGATTAAATTAACATTGAGTAATTAAATGAATTATCAAAAATTGAATTCAAAAATAAAAGTATATCCTAGGAATTCATAATCACCTTTTGTGAGTTGTCAAATATCCTAGAATATCCCACCCATGCCTATTCATTACTAATCATGAAAATTTGATACATTTTAATTCTAATGGGGTTAATTAACTCATTAAGGTAAGGTTTGAACCCATTCCAATCTCTAACTAAACTCTAACTCACCTTGAGTTGGGGTTAGTTGCTAAACCTATAAATACAAGAATATGCCTCTTATTTAGGAGAGATTGGACATAGTAATGTTATAATGCTAGTTTTATGATAAGAGTGAAATATATAGAGTTATAATGTCAAAATTTTGAATCAAAAGACAATACATCAAGCCATAAAGCTACATCAAGAAAGCATGAGCCAAACCATGGTGCCAAGGGGAGAAGGAGCCACAAAAATCTATTTGCCAAAGGCCTCTTGATCATAAATCAAGAAAGTCAATGAAAAAATATCTTGGAGCATTAAAAGAAGTTAATAAAGGTTGTTTTGTTAGGAATATAAAACACAATATAATATTAATGAATTAAATATGAAAATAAATGAAAAAAACACAACATAATAAAGACAAAGATTTAATGTGGTTCACCTAATATGGGCTACATCCACACAAAAATATCCAGCCCTTATTATCCAATGCAAAAGGTAAAGGGAAAAAATTGAAATACATCCACTACAATTTCCTATTCACTCACACATAGTTTGAAACCATGATTTAATTCCCTCATATCAAAGGAGGGTTAAAAATTAGGGAAAATTTTAAAAACATAATTTCTACCATTAGATCTATGATCTAATAGTGAATGGTCTAGATTTACTATGAAATTACAATATTTTGTAATGCATTTTTAACAAAATTTTGCTTTAGGGGCACTATCCCTAAACCTTTTCTAGTTGGCTCCAAGTATGGTTGGTAATCCCTTGGACCCCCATAATGACCATAGTTGGCAGGGGGGGGGGGGGCTGGGGTGGGGGTGGGGGGGAGGGGAGGGGGAGGGTAGTGAGGAGAGTGTTCCCCCCCCCCCCCCCCCCCCCCCCCCCCCCCCCCCACCACACACACACCCCTATTAATAATTGGGCATTATAATAAGATTAGGTTCCACCATCTACCATGTTTTTCTTGTATTTTATTTTTTCTTTGTTAATTAGTTTTCTTCACCAAGCTCCCCCATTTTATGTAGTAAAGATAGTGCTATATATGTTAGTGTGTTTCCTTTCATTTTTATTTCATTGTGAAGCTACCACATGATATAAAAACCCTTCTTAGATTCTTGGATCAAAAATAACATGCTTGATGGGACAAGAAGCATCCCATGTAGCAAGGAGATGAATATGCAACTAAAAAATTAATAAAAGATTTCTTAAATATCATTAAAGTTGTAATTTTATCTTATATATATATATATATATATATATTTAATTATTAAATTAACTCAGATATACATAGGGACCAATATTGGTCAGGCTTAACTAACATTAGTTCTATGTGACCCTCATCAATTTATCCCAACCGAGCTTAGTTGTGTGTAACCATTGTTAGTCAATATGTGAAGTGAAATACAATTTATAAAGATTACATTTTGAAAATTTCTAACATTCCTTTTCATTTTTTATTATTTCTAGTAGCATTTAAACTCTCTATATAATCCTTGACTTAAAGGTTTTGTTGAGGTTTTAGCTAACCATTGCCTAACCTAACATTTTTAATTTGTTTTGGTTTTTCCTTCAGGTTCATAAGTTGACTGACATTAGTCTTAGTTGACTGGTATCAGTCATTTACTATCATCATTAGTTCTCTTTAATACCAATAGATATCAATTTCCTTGAAAACCCCATCAATTAGTTTTGATCGAGCATGATCACTATGTTTTCAAAAATAAAACCTAAGAGATACTTTTCTAATGTTTATTTGATCACAATCAAAATTGATTCTAATTAGGAGGATGATATCTAAAAAATGTTGGTTTAGGATGTGATTTGAACACAAATTTTAAAGTATTTGTTAAAGAAAATTTTGTTTTGGGATTTTAAAAATAATCTAGATAAATCATTCATACTTCATTTTAGGTACTAAAATGAATAAGTTGTATCTTAAAAATTTAGATGTTGGTACTTAAAAAGAGTTAGGATTTTTAATGTTGTCAAATAATTCATTATTTGTGCTTTAAAAGAATTCTTATGTCTTGAACACTTATTTTTGGTATTTAGAAATGAACTTACGCTAAATATTGGACATTTTAGTTTTGGGATTAAAATAAACTAAATGATTTTGCTTAAGTTGTATTGATACAATTATTTTCAATCTTTTACACTTAAGCCAAGGGGCCAAGTAAATAACATCATCAAATTTAAATTTGGTGCCTAAAATCAAACTTAAATCATAATTAATTGCAAACTATTTATTGATTATATGTTTTCACAAAAATAATAGCAATTGTATGGTTTCCCCCCATCCACTATATGTATCTTAGGTGATCAAAAACACATTTTCATTACATTTGGTGACTAATACAAGGCATAGAAATAATTTTTATAGGCTCGCCCCAAAACCTATATAGTTTAGGTGATCTAAGAGCAACCTTAAATTTTTTCCACTTGTCTTTTATTTTCATGTAATTTGGCTTATGAAGGGGATGTCATTATCTCTCATAAGTTATCTAGGGAAGTATTGACTTGGGTTATTCATCTCTTGGTAGTGTTTTATCCCCACTCTATAGTGGGGTATACAAATTAGGGTACGCATACTATGAGAGCTAGGGGTTGAGTGGCTAACCTCTCCTTTTGTAATAAAGGACTGAGTCAAGTCTGGTCAACTAGGGGATTCCACTAAGTAATCCATATATGAAATAATAATGCAAAGGAATAGATCCTTGTATGATAATTTGATTGGTATTAACTCAATTGACATGATACTTATCTTGTGTTAACCACACTTGGCATCAATCTAGATGGTTGTAACTTGTAAGTTTTAGTCAACCCCACTTTGTCACACCCTAATAGGATTTACGATGATATACTTAGTTGTATTTTTTAATTTATTCTTTTATTACTTCATGTTTTATGTCTAAAACTTGTGTTTATTAAACCACATGACAAATGAGTTTGTTTGTCTATACTACTCCATTATTTAAGGAGGTCTTATGCCATCCATTTTACACCTTGTTTTAACTTAGAAAAATTTTATGTCAAAAACATTATGTGTGTCACTTGATTGAGATAGGTAACATTATGTTTCTCTAATAAATTTATGTTTTGATCCTTAGGAGTCTTTAAAAAAACATTGTTTATACCTTTTGAGAGAATTAATGCCATTAGGCTACTCAAACTATTTCAATAGACTTGTCTTTTATTGTGTCCAAGTTTCACATTTAAAACTAATCACATCTATCTTGTGGGATCTTGTTTTTGTATAGTCATGTTGTTCAATTTTGCCTAGCTTGTTGGTCAACTAAATCCTATGTTTTCTTGAGTTGAATATTTAATTAAATTTTACATGTTTGGATCCAAATGATTGATTTTTATTTAGTCCTAATTTCATAGGGGCTGATACAGAGATCTTTCTCTTTTGGGTTATATAACTTAGGTTAATTAATTACCCAAATTTGAAAACTATATTGTTTGTGTCATTTTTTAATATAATAAGTCTCTCTCCAAAATACTTTTATTTAGTGTCTTATACCAATTTTATCATTTTTATGTCTAGAATTAGGTGCCTTGTTTATGAAAAAGTTTTCCAAGTTTGTTAGATTAAAAATCTCACCTTTATTTAAAATCTAGCTTTTGATGCCTCATTTGGCAAAAAATCCTATCACATGCCTTTGTTTAAAGTCTAGATTTTGATGTTGCATTTTTCCAAAAGTCCTAACATATGCCTTATTTTGAGCTTAGATTTTGATGTCACATTTGGCCAAAAGACCTAGAAAATTTTGTTTTTCCTAGATTAGACCAATTTGTAAAACTTTGGAAATAGAGGCTGACATGACATTTTTATTCAGACACTTGACCTTTTATGTGTAGGACATTTGAAGTTAAACATTTAACATTAGACATTAAACATTAGACTATTTCATACCATGTTTTTGACATAAACCATTTTAGAGATATAGCTCCCTTAGACCAAGTTAGACCAAGTTTGAACCATTTATCCTTTGGACATTGTTGCTTAGAGTTTGTATAACTCTAGGCCTTTTGTGGAGAATTATCATTAACATGGATATGTCTAGCTACACTTATGGTGGATTCACATACAATACAAGTTACGATGGAATGGCTGCATGAAATGACTTTGTTTAAGACCCCTATTAGGATACTACTTTTTTGTGAGGAGGATATATATCCTCCTTATAATAATCAATCCAGGGAACAACATCAAGAACTTCCTTACAATCTAACTTATGATATAATGGTTATGAAAATTAACCATAATCATTGGCATTATGGTGAAGGATTAGTTTGTGAGGAGGATTCTTATCCTCTCTATAATACTCAATCTAGGGAATAAAATGAGTTTTTTAAAACCCTAATAAGATGATATTGTTTGTGAGGACTTTGATGAATCACTTATTAATGATTATAACCACCTGTGCACAAATCATTACCTTGACCATATGCCTATTTTTAAAGATCCTCCCTTTGACACGATAGTCTCCATGGAGTTGTCTTTTGACCTTTTTTCCCACCATTGAGGAGTCTCACTTTAACTAAATAGTCTCTATAGATTTTGCTATGCCATCACAGTTCATTACTTGTCCCATACTAAGCATTAGAGAAGAAATCATTATAGAATAATCCACACCAAATGAAGAATCAATATTAGATTTAGGTTATATTCTTGAATTGACATCAAATTTAGCATCATAAGTAAAATCAACATCAATATAAATATTGGATTCAAAGTCCCTTAAATTAGAATTAGATTTAGAATCAAAATACATTCATGGCTATTAAAATAAGGGTTATCCATGTTTCACAGATAAATTTGAATACATTTTTGATCCTTCTATATTTTTTTAGGATGAGTATTTCAGCTTTGACATAAGTTCTTATAGTATCTCCTAGGAGGATTGTGCAGCCTCTTCCCATTCCATTACCATGACACGTACCATCACCATCAACTAACATAGTAATTATATTGACATTATACCTCCCTCCCAAAAGTGTTGATTAGGACTGATATAATCACACCTTATTGAACTGCATCCATGTCAAAAAATCAATTGTATAACATTAGGGAGTTCAAGACCACATTCATACAAAAGAAGAATAATCTCCTAGTGAAACTTTTTCAAATGTGCTAGGAGATAAGCAAAGTTAAAATTCAAAATATTCTTGTGAAACCTTTTTAGAGGTGATAAAAGATAATCAAATTCAAATTTCAATGTTCCTTAGTGAAACCTTCTTGGAGGTGATATGGGACAATCAAGACAATTTCATTGGTGAACATCTCTTCAAGGCACCAATAGCTGAGCATAAAAGATATTTAATGCTTGATAAATATAATATAAAAGAATAAATCAATATATATTTCAATCTATAACCTAATCACATGGTAGGTACCCTTAGGCCCAAATAATAGAATAATTTGTGGTCTTATCAAGAAAATATTTAGAATTCTATTAAGCATGGGATATAATGAGAGGGGGTTGAATCAATATATCATATATCTTATAAAAATTTTAATTAATTAAAATCCACTTAACCATATATTCACGATATGCAATAAAAATGAAACAATGCCATGCACCACACAAGAGAGAGACACACTATATATTTACATGGAAATCTAATGTGGGAAAACCCACGGAGAACAATCTCAAGTATATGAATGAGCACTAACTCAAATTAAAAAGTTCATAAGAACCAAATTACAGAAGAACCAACCCTTTTATTGAGCACCAACGCATAAGAGGACAAACCCCTCTTGTGTATAAAACACAACTATCTCTTAGTGTTTCTTTCTCAACAAATGATAACACACTACTATATCTCTTCTCTCCTCTTCTCTTCTCATCTAGATAAAATCATACACTTACATGCATATATCAAATAGCTTCTCAAGCCTCCTTTTATAGCTTTCCAAATGAACATTGGAATTCACCCTTTGTGACCCTTAAATCCTCATGGAAAATGGTTCCAAACTTTCTTGCATGACCCTTTGAATTCCTCAAGGTTACTCTTTATGGGAAAATTCATCCTTTCCCTTTGTCATGTTTGTCTGGTGACTCTTTTAATTCCTTAAGGTGACCCTTCATGGGAAAATTCATCCTTTCCCTCTTTTATCTTTACTTGGTGACTCTTTGACTTCCTCACGGGCTCTCTTTTATCTTTATGAAACCAAGAATATATCCATTAGTATTTAACTACTATTAACACACTTTATCCAAGATATGAACATTAAAAACACCTTTAGACATTAAATTCTATGTGGCCTTTATAACCAATACTACTAGACCTTTGACATAAATGATAATATTTACAACAATCTCCCCCTTTTTCATTGATGGCAACCTCAAACTAAAATTGCCACATTTTAAAACCTATTCCTGTACTTCTCCTCAAAAAATGAGACCTACACATACTGCCAACTAAAAACATACATTAAATCCCCCTTTCTATAGCATCTTGTTTTTTGAACCTATTATTGTACCTATTTCTATACTTCTCCACCTTTGACATCAATGGAAAAAGGTTTATCCTAGAGATAACACTTAGTCCGCTCCCCTCAATTGATGTTGGTCCTTAATGATGGGAAGTAAAAGGAATTACTCCCAACTTCTCTCATAGATACATGAATATGTCCTTTGGTAGTGACTTTATGAAGATATATGATAAAATATATAAATTATTGCCTATCCTTTGAGCATCTAGAATCAACTTATCTAAATATTTTCTTCTAATCTCACAACCTTCTAAATATAACTTCAATGTGTGTCCCTGATCATATATTTGACTTACACTTAATAGATTACGCTTAAGACCTACATACAGAATATTTTTAGTCTTAGCTCTACTATTATCTAAACTTAATGTACCTTTTCTAGCTATCTTGGTAGTGGTATTGTATCCAAATTTCACTATGCCACTATTGATCTTCTTTAGAGTTATGAACTTGACCTTGTCTCTTCTCATGTGCCTCAAACATCCACTATCAATGAACCATGGTTATTCTTCATTTATTATATGCAAATCTATCTGGATTGACATAGACTCTTCAGTTTGTTTCCTCTACCATGAATCTATTTGAACTCTCTTCTTAATGAATGGAGCCTTGAAACATTGGTCCTTCTTGACTGACTCAAACATGCTTCTACAATGCTAGGCTACGTGTCCAAAATTATTGCACTTGTAACATACTATGGCCTCTTCATCAAATCTTGATAGAGGATCAAAAGAGTTACAGTTTTTGCTTGAATCTACATGAGTTCATTTCTCCTTATTTCTAATATTTTTAGGTCTTTTCCTATATTTTATCTTCTTATGACCATAACCATTATAATAAACTCAATATCCATGAAAATAAAGCATGTTATAGTTTGTGTATCTTTGACCTGGTTGTCTTTTGTAGCTTTGTTCCTTCCAACCTCCTTAGTTTGAGTTGTCCTCTACATTCTTAACTTCTTCCCTTTTCATTTCCTCTTTTATAAGGGCTTCATCATAGCTCTTTTATTTTTCTATGTTAACCTTGTCTTGAGGTTCTATGAAAGTAGTGGCCTCCCCTTTCTCTTTTTCAAATCTGATACCTATCTTATCTGACATTGATATTTGAATTTATACTATCTTATTCAACATATTAGTCTTATTATCAAATTTTGAATTATTGGCTACTTTATCATTGGTTTCTTTATTTTTTTCTCAATATCTTCTTTTAAAGAGATAATTTAAATAACATACCTTTCACATTCTTCAATTACTTTTTGCAATTATGCTATTAGATCTTCTTCAGTATTTTTGGCCTCTTCAATGTGTAATTATAGATCTTCAATTATTTCTTGAATCCTTTTCATTTTTTTTTATCTAGAGCTTCAATTTTTTATTCTTCTTCTCAAGAGATCTTAATTCTTCTAAAGCACAAATGATTTCTCCTTCCAGATTCACCTTGGCTTCATCATTGCTTTCATCATGTTCTTCTTCTTGATCATTTATAATTTTACTTGCAGAGGCATCTTCATGCATGGTCATGAATAGGTTCTCTTCTTATCTTGAGTCACTCACTCCACCATCTTTGGCTAAGCTAAGATATTTATAATATAAATTCTTCTTCTTGAATCTCTTCTTGTATTTTCCCTTGATGTTTTTCTTGTATCTATAATTTCCTTCTTCATTGTCACCATTATTCTTATCTAGGCACTTATCTATAAAGTGTCTAATAGTAACAAATTTAAAACATTTAAATGGAAACTTTCCCTACTATTTACCTATGCCATTTTTAGGCTTGCAAATGAATAGGGATTCATTATCATATTCTTCATTTTTAGAGCTGTCACTAGATTCTTGAATCTTAGCCTTGTCTTTTTTATATGTTTTGAAAGAAACTTCCCCTTTTAAGGGTTTCTCTTGTTTGGTCTACATCTCATATGCAATAAGAATACAATGTAGTTAATCCATCTTTATCTTGGCTAGATCCTTCATCTCCTTAATTATAGAAACCTTTGCATCATATCTCAATGGTAGAGATATCAAAACCTTTTGTACTACCACTGACTCTTATAAATTTTCTATAAGACATTTAATTTTATTAACTATTTAATCAACCCATAAAATATAACATGTTATATTTTATTCATCTTCCATATTCAAACATTCAAATTGCCTTCTAAAAGTCTAGAGCTTAGCTTGCTAAACCTTTCTATCACCTTTGTAAATATTCTCAAGATTTACCCAAGTCTCATGAGAATATTTTCATTACATAACTTTAAAAAATTATAATTCAAATAAAATATAATTTAAATCTTTAGCATTATTGTCATTTGTCTTCTTATTTGTGGGAGTAGTTTCAAGTGTTTGTGGCTCTTTGTATTCATTTATCACTATTTGCCAAATATTGAATCCAAAGGCCATCAAGTAAGTCCTCATCTATATGCTCCAAAAGACATAATTTGTCCCATCAAATAAAGATGCCTTATTTTTAGAATAACCTTCATGTGCTCAGGCCATCACGCTTTCCCTGATCTACCTTCAAGTTGTTAAACTCTTTTCAAAAGAACCTACTATGATACCAATTGTTAAGCATAGGATATACTGAGAAGGGGGGGTGAATCAGTATAACATATCTCTTATAAAAAATTTACTTAATAAAACTCAATTTAACCATACATTCATTATATGCAATAAAATTAAAACAATAACATGTACCACACGAGAGAGAGAGAGAGAGAGAGAGAGAGAGAGAGAGAGAGAGAGAGAGAGAGAGAGAGAGAGAGAGAGAGAGAGAGAGAGAGAGAGAGAGAGAGAGAGAGAGAGAGAGAGAGAGAGAGAGAATAATCTCAATTATATGAATGAACACCAACTCAAATTAAAAAGTTCAAAATCACCAACCCCTTTGATAAGCAACAACATAAAAACTATTTGTGAGTACCAACCCACAAGATCACCAAGCCATCTTGTGTATAAAACACAACTATCTCTAAATGTTAATTTTGCAACAAATTATATTACACTACTATAACTCTTCTCTTCTCTCTTTTCCTTTTCTCAGCTAGATAAAATCATTTGCTTAAATGCATATATCAAATGGCTTCCCAAGCATCCTTTTATACATTTCAAAATGACCTTTAGCATTCATCCTTTGTGACCATTCAATTATCATGGAAAATGGTGCCAAACTTGTCTTATATGACCATTTGAATTCCACAAGGTGACTCTTCATGGGAAAATGCATCATTTCCCTCTTTCATCTTTAGCTAGTGACTCTTTGAATTCCTTAAGGTGACCCTTCTTGTGAAACTTCATCTTTCCCTCTTTTGTCTTTACTTGGTGACTCTTTGACTTCCTCATGGGACCTCTTTTATCTTTATGCAACTAAGAATATATCTATTAATATTTAATCAATATTAAAAAAAATTATCAAAGATATGAACATTAAAACACCTTTAGAAATTAAATTATATGGGTCAGTTGTCACCAATACTACTAGACCTTTGACATAAATGACAGTATTTCCAACAAAGCCTTCAGCCCCACCACATCCAAATTTATGTCAAATCTAGAATCAGTAACATTGTTTGTGCCTAAAAATCTTGATCTTCATATGTTTCCCAACCATCATACATTATATTATCATCCATATTTCCATTTCCAAATCAAACCTATCATCCAAAATTCATCCCTATCTACCATCCATAGCTTCTTTTGTAGAGGCTATAAAGGTATCTTATCTCAAAGTTTAAAGGAAATGAAATCAATAACCAATGAAGATCACAACGAAATCATTTGCATCCAAATCAACATCTATATCTTGGTAGAAAACCTATTGAGAAGATGTGTGGGCTATCAATTTACTTGATTCATTATTATGACTATATCATTTATTGATTAGGATGTGCATCTCCAAATCAATAGGAACACCAAAAGAATTTACATAGGATAAAAACATATACCGTACTATTTTTATTTTCCATATCTTGGCCATTTGAAATATACCATACCATTTCATTTACCATTCCTCTTTCCATTATTTCATACCCAACCATATACCTTACCTCATCATCTGGGGGCAACCCTCTTTCCATTTTATCTTATTACCCTACCATCATCATCCTAAACAATGTTTTACCATATTCCATTCTACCATACCATTTATATAATATAGTTGTTTTGATCCTCCCTACCAAGCCCATTTGACCTTGGTTCATCCATTGGTTCCACTTTCAACATGAATAATCAAACCAACTTCAGTAGTTATTTCAATTATTCTAGATAGAGGCAATATTTTGGAGTAGCATGATAGAAGTTTTGGTAGTTACATCCTTAATTTCTTTTTTTTTCTATACCATGCTTTATTTATGTGGGCTCTATTACAACCACCTTTGGGAAAATCAAAGTCTCACTAGTCTTTCTACTAATTATAATTTCCTATGGGTAAATTAGTATCATTGATCTATGTCATTGTTTCCTAGTTATAATCACCTATGGGTAAACTAGGGGCAACACTTATTTATTGTTCTTTAGAATACCAAATTGCCATTAATATGCCATACTATGTCCTTATACTAATTATGGCTATTTTTTTTGAATTGGCTACTACACTAGTTAGATTCCTCTGCTATAAGGTGGAACTAATGTGAACTAGGGCCATTTTGGGAATATGTGAGTCATACACAATACTTGTTTAGGTCAAATCAGTCATTGTTTTTTATATGGTCTCACCATTTTGTGAGAAACATTTTGGTTTGAATTCTCTCACCATGTTATGAGCTTAAAACATTTAGTATCTCATCATTCTCGATTGAGTTGAGATAATCCAAAATTAATTTTTTTTTGTAAAATCGATTTAAAAAAACCAAAAACACTGACCACTTATTTGCATTAAGGATTCTAGGAACCCTTATTAAGTCATAAGAAACCACTTGTCATTTATCTTTCCCATCCTTTTTGGCCTTTTATCCCACCCTCTTACTATTTATTGAGCTCATTTCTATTCTTTATATAACATTCATCATGTTTTCTTTCACATCATTTTCTTCTATCACTTATTCTAGGAGAGCTACATTTGGATTGAGGTTTTTATTGGATATTATGTCCATCAAACTATGTAGGCATCATCCAATTACCTAGTGCATATGGAGACAACTTGGCCATCTCCTTCCTTTTCTTCTATTCCCCCATCCGGTCTATTTATTTATCACCTATTTTATAGGGGAAAATGGTCATCATATTTTTTGTGTCATGTTTTTTGTACTAACATTATGACTAACCATTGTTTGTTTATTTATTGTTTGTCTTTATTTTTTTTGTTTATGTGCCTATTTGTTGGATTTAAGTATTATTGCCTTGATTTGACCTACATGCATTCATTGTGTGATTCCTTGCCTATTATTTTTGAATACATCCATATTCATACATCAACACTATCATCATGGTTTTTATCATTGGTGCATTATTTTCCATTGAGTCTTATATTATGAGTTAGTCCTTATGCATATTTGGCCAAGTCCTCATGATGTTTTACCATGATGCCTATCATCATATGCTATAGTAAAAATTATCTTCAAGAAGTCTACACAAAAAATGCAACAATAATATACCATTATCACTAACACCATAAAAATTCCCCATCTAATCCAAATCATATCCCAAACATAGTAATTAAGTAATGAAAGAATTTTCCTCCTTGCTAGTTCAGATGAGCATCTCCCTACTAGCAAGTTATCTAGCTCATCTTTATCCTTTATGTTAATTTGACATCATCATGGTTTCCAATATCATATATTATCATTTTTACCACTATTAGGATATAATGCTTCAAATTGACTATGGTAAAATCATTGTATACCATCCTATTTATTTTCCATAATCGAGGTCTAATGATTATAACCACCTTTATAAAAATCATTGCACAACATCCCACTTGCATTCTTAGTGATTCTAATCACCTTTGGGAAAATCATTGTGTTTCCATCCATTTGATAGTTAATTATTAGAACCACCTTTGGGAAAATCATTGAATTTATTATTTTGAACTTGGGTATGTTTTTATCCTACTAATGATTATAACCACCTTTGGGAAAATAATTATTTTCCATTTGACTGATTATAACTACCTTTGGTCAAATAAGTATCTTGTTACCCTAAGCCTTTTTTGATGATTATAACCATATTTGGGTAAATCAACACCTTTTTTTGTCCCACCTATGCCAATGATTCTAACTACCTTTGGGAAAATCATTCTTTTTGTCTACCCTAATTGGGGTAGCTCCACATGCTAATGATTATAACTACCTATGGGAAAATTAGTTCATTCCATCATTTTCATCTATTTGATCCACTCATTTCCTTATTTTGAGGGACCATTTATCAACCCCTTTACCAAATATTCCCTTTAGGTGGAACCCTAAAATTCATCCATTGTTGTTGAAGTCATAAGCATATCTGACATTTTCAATCTCTGAGAAGATGTTACTATGCTTACAACTTAAAATTTGTTCCCAAATAGAGGCAAACTATAGACACCTAAAAATGGACACCAAAGGCTTCACACCATAATTTAGACTAATTCTTACCAACCTTTGAAAATCAAACCTAAGAACCACTAAATATCTCAAAATTGGATTCATAAAATACAATTTGGCATATGAAACTATTAAATGGGACCAATTGCACACATCAACTAATTCAAATCTTGTAAAATGATAAAAATGCCTAAATAGAATTAATTAAAATTCAAAACTTAATAAAATGCCTAAATTTAATTAACCTTAAGTAATTAAATGAATTGTCAAAAATTAAATTAAAAAATCAAAGAGTATCCTAAGAATTCATAATTACCTTTTATGAGTTCTCAAATATGCCAAAATATTCCATCCATGCTTATTCATTGCCAACCATGACCATGACACATTTTAACTCTAATAGGGTAATTAACTCACTAAGGTAAGGTTTGAATCCATTCCAAGATATAATTACACTTTAAATCACTTTGAGTTTGGGTTAGTTACTAAACTTATAAATACAAGCATTTTCCTCTAATTTAGGAGAGCTTGGACATAATAATGTTATAATGCTAGTTTTATGACAAGAGTGAAATATATAGAGTTATAATGACAAAATTTTGAATCATAAGCCAAGCCATCAAGCTACATCAAGCAAGCATGAGCCAAACCATGGTGGTAAGGAGCTAAAGTGTCACAAAACTCCATTTTCCAAAGACCCCTTGAGCATAAGTTGAGAAACCCAATAATTAAAACTCTTATAACATTCAAGGATGGTAAAAATGTTTGTTTTTATTGCATTTTAGTTGTAATTTTATAATTGGTTTTCTTCTCTAAAATCCTCCCTTTGATCTAGGTAAGATAGTGTTATGAATGTTAATGTGTTTCCTTTCATTTTTATTTCATTGTGAAGATAACACATAATCTAACCACCCTTATTGGATTTTTTGACAAAAAATATTGATGTTGATTCTACTTTTGACACTAAATATGGTATTAGTTGTATAATGTAACCCGATTCTAATATTGGTTATAAAATAAACTTGATTTTAAGGTTGGTACTAACAATAATGTTGGATAAAAAAATAACCTATTTCTAATGTAAATGTGTCTACAAAAATGGACCATTGAAGTGTATTATCCACATGTACCTTTTTCAGCTTTTACTTTTAATTTAAAGCTTTAAGATGAAGGAATTTTACAAAATGGGAAATTTTAGGAAATGAATGTAAGATAGACCATTGGTCAATAATGTGTTCTTAGAAGATGATTTCATCAATGAAGGTCTCATCAAAGACATGCGAAAAGGTACATAAAGAGTCTTTTCAAATCAAGGCTCATCAAAGATAGGAGGATGGTCAAAGGGGGACTAAAAAAATATGGATGATTTAATGATAACATTACAAATGGGTGATTTGTCTTGATCTTGACTTGAATGTGAAAGAGTATGATTGTGATTAAGAGATTTTTTTTAGCATATGCCTAGTGAGTGATTATAATATTGGAGTTTACTTGGATCCTCAATAGATGATGGACTTTGTAATGGTAATGGAAATAAATAATTGGATAGACTGATTGCCTATGATTCTAATTTCATGACAATAATAGATGTAATGTAAGATAGATTATAGCTAAGCTAAAATATTTGGTCTATAACATCTTGATTACAAATAGGCTCATACATGAAAGTTTACATCATTTTTGTGTATAAGAATCTAGATGTTCATTATATAAAGGTCTCAAAATAGGTTCCACTTTGTTAGTATGGTCATGATTAAGTGGGTAACTAGTAGACAAGATGTTTGATAGATGTTGTTGTGAAATGGTGTGACTACTCCTGCGTAATATATAATATAGGTTTGTTGGATCAAAATATGTAGGTAGTCAAACACCTATTTATAAGAGTCATAAAAGGAGATCATCCTTGTTTTCAAATATATATAATTCATAATTTTTGTCTTGATTTGGTGTGAACACCATATAATTAAATGGAAAGGTAATATAAGACTTATTTAATGATGCCCCTAAGAAAAAATACATACAAGAGGAAAGATTAAAATTAAATTTTCCCAAAGTATGGTATAATTGGATTTACTGAAATTAAATTGGCCCCAAGAAAGGTGGAGTATATTAGAATTGATTTAATTTATATTAGCCCCAAGCAAGATAGATTTATTGGATTGTTTTAAGCTCAAGTTAGACTTTGATGTTGGATTGAATTTAAATGATAAAAATAGGATGGATTTCATGACTTCATCATTCCCAACCATAAAGTGTGGGAGATTGAATGTGAAGATAATATGTGATTTGAATTGGTAGACCTTGATCCGAGTTAAGTTGATTTAAATGTGATTTTTTAGGTAAATGTTAATTGTTTTTGGTCATGATATAAAATAAATATTGAAACATGATTTTTAAAATAGAATTGAATGTTTGATTCAAATGGAATTGACTTTAGAATAGATTTGACTCCAAAATAGTTTAACTATGAATAGTTGACTAAATTAGGCTTGAATAGTTGACCTAATTTGAATTTTATATGGAAATTTGGTTTGAAATTTGATTGTAATTAGGCATGACTAAAAATGGGTAGAATAAAATCCTAATTTGGGGAAATATGGGGTTTTCAACATAATGCCTAGAAAGAATTAGGGTGGACCAATTTTGAAAACATACCACCTTTGGGGGATATGAAAATTTGAATCAAAAATTAGGTAGAGTAATGCCTATTTTTGAAGGTGTATGTAGATTATGATAATTTTTTGACACAAAAAATAAGTAACCAATCAAACACTCAATATGATGTCCATACTATAGTGATTGACATGTGAATACTCCAAATTCATTGATTATTTTGATATACTTGACTTTAGAGAGGATTAGAAAATTTAAGATTCTATAAGTAATTAATGTAGTTATTGGTGGTGTTTTAATCCCACCATTATCTCAAAATGTTTGTACATAAAATATATATTTGGGTGTTGTTACTTTTGTATCCCTTTTCTGATGAATGTTTTGTCACCAAAAGGTCATATGCTAAAGTTTTTATGGAATTTCAAGATGGTCATGATATACCTTGTGGTACATGGGCAAAATATATACATTAAGTAGACATCAAGATTTAATTTTCCAGTTTCCAAAGTGTCT
Organism: Torreya grandis; assembly: GCA_037957365.1. NCBI lineage: Eukaryota > Viridiplantae > Streptophyta > Pinopsida > Cupressales > Taxaceae > Torreya > Torreya grandis. The sequence continues at coordinate 18,583 of JARHVA010006731.1, read as the reverse complement.
TGTCCCTTTGTGACCACTTCAACTATTATATTTTAATGAAGTGCTACCATAGAAATAAAAATCTAAGGGACCTTTTAACTAAGATATTGATGATGTAATCCTACTTTATATTCCTATAAGATAATGTGGTTGTTAATAATTATAGGTAATAACATATTATACACCATGATTTAAGGACCCATGAGAAGGAAATGACAACTCAATCTTGAATATAAAATAAAAATGAATGTTATTTCCATTTTAATTTTTAGGAATCCCATTAAGGGTAAATAAAGAACGTAATTGATAAATATTTGGTATAAAAGTAAGTGATCAGCGCAATATTTATGAGTCACCCTACAAAATTGGATATAATACATGAGAAGGAATAATAAAATCACACAATTGAACACTTAAACAAGAATTAAATAAATATAAACATAAATAAATATGTTTTATAGCACCAAACTAAAATATTAATTCTTTTCAAAACACTAAATTAATAGATGAATTCATTTTAAAAAACCCAAAGGAAATGTGAACAATTATTATATGTTTCAATGAATCACCAAACCTTTTTTTAGCATGCAAGGAAAAAATTTAGTATTTTTTATTGGTTGGTCTTTGGCATACACAAATCTACAAACAAAATTTAAATAAAGATTGAAAACAAAACAATATTAAAAAAATGAAGCAATCAATATTTTAATGACAAATTATAAAATATAAATTAAATTTTCATGAAAATTTGAGATTTTTTTATGATAAAAATTCACACACCCTTGAAATAATTAATATTAAAAAATAAAATAGATTAAAATATATGATCATTTTACCAACAACTTCTTAGCCAAAGAACAAAATCATAAATAAAAGGTAGCAGTCATTAATTTGACCATAACACCTAAACTAAAAATTAGTTTTAAAATAAATTTTGAGATGGTTTTTATAGGATAAATACACACATAAATATAAAAATTTATATTAAAAAATATAATACATTAATTTTTTTTATCATTTTACCATTCATTTCTTATCAAAAATCAGAATAAAATGTTTTTAACTAGAAGACCGATAAAGAGACTAGAATTTGTGGGGTGTGAGTTGAGTCCCACTGGGCATGCCATATATATCTATAATATTATTAATAATTGTTATTTTAAAAATGTTATATAATTAAATAAAAAATATTAAATATAAGCTTGAGCTTAAGACCTCAATGAGCATAAGGCAAAGCTAAACAAAACCAAATCAAATGGAAAAAATAAACACTTCATTTCATTCTTTTTCACGGATCATTCACTTTTTCAAAATAATATTTGGATTTTATATATATTTAATTATTTTTTATAATTTATTTTTTTCAAAAATTACCATATATTCTTTAATATTTTAATAAATTAAGTTGATAAGCATGGACTTCAATGGCACAAGCTACCTTAAGAAATTGATAGGACTTTGTTATGAATCTTAAGCATTCCAAAAATTTAAAGGGGAAGGGATATATTTATAAATTATTTTAATAAATGAGGACCCTTAATATTTATTAAAATATGTATTCTTTCAAATAAATCATCAATGTCACATGGATTTGCATATAGATGGATAACATTAGCTCTTCATCTTGTCTAGGATGAAGGTTGGAGGATACTCCTCAAAATATCCTAAGGGGAACTAGTAGGAGATTTTCATCTTGTTTATAAGATTAAGGGTGGATAATTATCTCCAAAATATCTTTCTAATAGTCAATTTGATCCCTTAATATTTTTTATAATAGGAATGGAGGATAACTATTCTTAATAAAGCATGTGGATAACAACATGGAATATTAATATGGGCCTTTCATCTTATTTTCAATATGAATGTTTGAAAATTATCCCTAAAATATGTCACAATATTCATTATATGCTTCTCATATTATATCCAAGATGAATGGTGGAGATTAATCCTTTATATGTTTTAATTTAGTAATTGGTGGCTCACAAAATGATATTCTATAAGATATCAAGATTTTTTCTCAAATAAAGATGTTCTTTAGAAGGAGAAAGAAAATGAGGATTTAATAATCAAAAGGAAATTACAATTCCATTTGCATATAATTTTAATTAGAAAAATTTTTATGAAAATTAATCAAATATCAATTTAATTGATATAATTTGGGGAATTTGATTAGAAAAATTATTTATAAAAGGCGAATTAATTACATTAATTGATCAACAAAGGAAAATTAGTGAATTGGTCAGAGAAGAAGACTAGAATGATAATTAAATAGATTATTTTTGTGTTATTATTATAAATTAGTATAATTACAATTTCAACATGAGAGTGGTAATAATTGAGTGTCTACAAATAGAATAGTCCAAAATAAACTCATGTTATGACTAAAACATGCACTCATATCAAAATCTAAATATGATGTGGCAACACTCAGAGGTGGAAATTGAATGAGTGATAAAGTTGTTGAGAATGTATTTTTAACTTGAATTATTACATAAGTGGGAACTATTGTTGTAGACAAATCATATATAGTTTGACTAGAGTTTCCACCAATGTAGTTATGGTGGCGAATATGGGAAGTGGCACATAAGTTCGCCCAGTCTATGTTTGAACTAATGCATACTTTAGGAACTAATACCAAGTGACTTTATGAGGTGATAGTGGTATCCATACAACCAAATTTAATTAATTTATTTCTTTCATATATTAATGTAAGGCATGGTTAGCCTAAAATTTTATATCAATAGTTTCAAAATCAAGAAAAGCCATTTTGAATAATTGTGAAAGCTTGTCCATTAGCTTCCTATGTGTGTCCAATGAAAATCTAACCTCTACAGAAAGTTTCTTTATTTTTATATCCTTATCTATGAAAAAAGTTACTAATTTAATGATATTGATTTAACCTATTTAGGAATATTCGTGTATTATTCCTAGTTTAGTTAAAGGGTCTGAGTGGTAAAATAAATAAATAAATATTCAATAACTAAGATAATTATTTATTTAAATTAGATTAAAATTTTAAACTTTATAAAAATAAAAATAAGAGGGAGAAAATAAGACTTATCTTAAAACTAACTGATATGGCTAGGATAGAGTCTAAGACTTACTGTGCAGGACTAAGACACTATCACAAACTAGGATCTAACCTTCATTTTATGATTGGATAGCAGCACTAAAAGTGGATAGGAGTGGCACCAACATTGTAGTCTACTTATGACACTATTGTCTAAGAGATCATTTCTTTTTGAGTTTTTTCACTATTCTTGTGTGACCCTATCTATGAATTTTTGGTAGCTAAAAGTCTATAGAGCTCCCTGTAGAGAAAATTTTCTCTTCAAACCCTATACTCCATTGTGCTTTGACCAATTTTGAGAAAGAGGGGGGTTTAGTATGTGTAATATTCACTAAACATGTATACATACCCCTTATGTGGACATGCTACCTACATACCAACACTCATAAGAGGGATCAAGCCGTATGTAGATCTCCCACTTGATGTGCTTTGTGTAATAGTGTGTATGAAGATTCAAAATGCTAAACTAGATATACTTGAGGTGACTAGAGATTGGTGTAAGGATTTGGATAAGCTTGTATGTGTATTAGTTGGTTGTATGTAGATAGTAGGAAAGATTTTTTGAGTAGTCTTGCTTGTAGTATTGCATGCTTAGTGATAATTTACAACCCTTTACAAATGATCTTTGAATGGGATTTTATAGGGATCTATTAGTCATATGTTGAATGTGCTCACATTAGGCCGATAAGGATAAGGATGGTGAATCAGAAGAAAATAACCATTGGGGCCAAAAATTCACTTGGATAAGAGCATCGAAAGTAGATAGGACTGGAATTAGTTTTATAGTCTAAGTGTGGAATTATTTTCCTTAGCTAATGGGGCTTGGGGGGATGGATTAGTCATGGAAAGAGCAATCTGGTTGAGCTAGGATTAAGTTTGGAAGGCTATTAATGACTGTGAATTAGTGAAAAAATACCTATTAGTGTCATGAGAGGAACCAAGAGGGACTTATGGGTTGGGTGTCACAAGCCACACTCAAGTTACCAATTTTTTCATTTTATATGACTACATTTTCCCCCTTCTATTATAGTGATGCAATAAAGTAATATACTAGGATAAATGCAAAATATAAAGTGTACCTAAACTTACCTATAAGGGTGAAGCTCATGAAGATGTGTGATACTGGGTGTGCATAGAGAAAGGACATTGTGAAGTATGAATATGTTGTGATACTGAGTAATGCTAGATGATGTTATACCAAGAGTAATATCATGAATATCGCTGAGGGCTTAATTCCCTAAGAATGGCTCAAGAATGCAAAGTCTATCCCTTTGGCTCCATCATCACTAATTAAATTAAACTATATGATCATGCGTGTACTATTCAATGTTTGGACTATGTGTCTAACCTCTTTGAATAGGTGGTTAAAGAATACAAAGGCTAGCTATTCCTTTAGTTCCATCATTACCCCATGAGGTGAAGCTATAAAATGATACTGGTATAGATGTATGTTGTATGGGATGGATTTTTAAGTCCATGAATGTAATATGATCAAAAAATGTTGGTGTGGTTATTTGAATGTATGATGTAAATTAGTCCACTCTTGGCCACTTTGAAAGATGGAGATTAGGCTTGTATAAAATCCACTCCAAAACTGGTGCACTAGGCTTATATGAAAGCCACTATGAAATGTGGAAGTTAGGATTGTGTGAAATCTACTCTAAAATGATTCCAACCACTTACAGATAGAATAAGGCACATAACTACTAAGAATGCCTAGGTAATGCTCAACTCAAAAAGGAAAAGAACAAATGTGCCACATACATTACCTCCAATCACTAGTGTCTAAAACATGGATTATGATCTAGAATTTATACCAACTATCATATCTAAAATTAGAAGTGATATCCATCGTACCATGCATAATACCCCCTATATCTAGATTCTTTGAGAAAAAAATGTACTTAAAATTGTTGATTCTAAATTGGTTTGACTATGCAAAACTATAGTTGAACTTACTTTTTACTTGCTTCTAAAATGTTTGTTTTTTATGTTGTTTAGACAATAGTGCCAAAAATGGATAGTAGTGGCATCAACATTGTAGTCCAATCTTAGGACTATTATCTTTGGCCAAATCTGGTAACTATTATGACATTTTCACTATTTGTCTAGTCTATTATGATTGGTTTGATATCTGGTTGTTATTTTGAGTGTTCTAAATGCTACTTTTTTGACCACTAGGAGCTTTGATGTCTATGATAAAACCCATATTTATTTTCCCCTCTTCTAAGGGTAGGAATGAAGACCCTGTAATGACTACCCTCAAAAGAAAGAGCCTTGAAAGTGTTTTATGCTATAATGATACATGATATAAAAATGATAATTAACAAGATATCTCAAGATATAACACGTTTTGTAATGAGATAATTTGTATATCAATGAGGGTATGCTTAGATAGATATAACAATGTAATAGCATGTGCAATATACTAAATTATAACTTGAAGTGTTAGTTTTTAGTTGCCAAGTAGGGATGGAGCATGATGTCCATCATGGAATCTAAGATATCAAGATAATGCATGATTTGGATCATGGAATTGCAAATAATTGAAAATAAATCAAGGAAAAAACACATAAGGTAAGAAACAAGAAGTGAACAATAGTGGACAAGGGGCCAAGCAAACACGGTACATGGTCACATGTCACTCAAACTAGAAATCAAGCATACAAGGCATGTTCAAATGCCACATACACATATAATTTAAATAAGCAAGGGTTGGGATGAAGGACACAATCACATAGAAGAGTAAAAGTAAAGGACATTGGAAAATGTCATAAGGAACACATATGAATAGAAGAATAAGACATTGTAAAATATTCTAAAGCACATACAAGAGACAAAATAAGAACTAAGAAATGTAATCAATCTAGCTACACAAACCAAGAAAGGAAATCATTTGAATGTTGGAAATACAGTTGCATCTAACTAAATAAATCAAGAGTGTGAAAGTATGTAATACATGTTAGTATAAGAATAGGTATATGTTAATAAATACACAAGTGTTATATAATAGTGAGTGTTGATAGAATAAATTGTGTAAGCTAGTAAATAATTTACATTAACATGATAACTAGAGTGTGTTGTGTAGGAATGACATAAGCAAGATAGTGTAGTCATGTAGAAGATGCCCCTAGTGGGTATATGTATTGATGTCTTGAATGTAGAAGTAGGATGCCCCCTCAATGGGTAGAGTGAAGCAATCAAGGATCTAGATGTCACTACACACACTTAAAGTAGATCAAGTGAATCATGATAATGTAGATAAATTGACAAACAATAACATAAAATAGCAAATGTAAGTCTAGCATAGTAGTAACAATGTAAAGCATGGATGATGCATACAATCAAAATATTTTTGGTGTTTTAACATATTTTAATGTTTTTATATTTTGAAATGTTATCTATGTATAATCAATCATTAGGAGACTATGTACAAGAAATTGAAGAGAAGATATACACAATTAAGGTTGAGAAGAGATGATATTAACCAATGAGTCTCATGGGAGACTATGTATCATGGTGTCTTATATCAAGGAGAGGAATTTTGCATGATCATGAAGCATGATGGAAATGCTGAGAATATGGATTTGAAATTTGTATGTATTATAAATGATCTAAAATATCTAAAATTGAAACTAAGTATGGGGTCCCTTTGTAACTCTAAGAAGTGGATGAAATTATAAGGCTCTTATGGACCCATCTAATAGTAGGAAAATCTCTATGAACATGTGCTCTATGACTAGATGCATGAGATCTTAATGATATTTCCCTGGGTGTGAACATTGTAGCTATAATTTATCTAGAATCCTAAAGTTGTGGAGGTGTATGAACTATCTATACTAGCGATGGATGCCTCAACTATGTTTGAATAAAAACTAGAGTAAGAAATATAACAATTGGAAAAAATAAAACTAGTGACTATGGAATAGTTTATGGATTCTGAAGTGGGGATTCGTAACTCATATGGAACTCTACCAACTATAACAACCTAATTAAAGTGAATGAATTTCATGCATCTAAGAATTATATAAGGTAATAATTAAAGTTTTGGATCCATGGTTGACCAAGAATCATATCAAAAACTCCTATATTAGGAACTATATTAAATGGTGTGGCCACATGTGTTGGACCAACCTATAGAGGACATACAATATCAGCTAATGAACTCTATATGTGCCCACTAAATCTATTAATGACTATGACGATTGGGGTAATATCTTTCTCTAAATATCTCAAATTTTGTAATAATGTCATAGTGCACATGTGCACATTGTATCCATTATCTATGTGAACACTATGAATAGTATGATTATGAATGTAAGCTCTGATAAAGAGTGCATAATAATCCAAAACATCCTTGATGATCTCCTACTCTGAGAAGGAGATGGAAGGTCTAGCTAGAAATCTATAATTATATACATCAATCATATTGATCAAATTATGTGTCTCAACTAAAGGTGTCGTGTATGTATCTAGTGTTGGATGTGCATGACATTCATCATGAACTCTTTATGTGTCCACTACCTCTTATTTAGAATACTATGTAAATGGATCTAAGAAGATTTTCAAATCTTTATCTTGTGTTTTTTTTGCCTAAGGAGGCTCAACTAAAGTACCAAGATTAATATGATTTTCATCTATCAAATCATGTATCTTGTGTTTCAAAGTGATGCATCTATTTTTTGTATGGCTTAGTTCCTTATGAAATTCACAAAATCCATGTTGGTCATATCCATGTGAAATAGGCTTTGTTAGGTCAACTTCCTAAATTGGAGGGAGAGATATGATGTGACATTCTAATAGCTACTATAAAACTCTAGTTGGAGAAATTGGTAGATTACTAGAGATACGATGAGGTGGTGCTAAAAAAACCACTTGCTGAGGGGGATTAGAAGCCACATTGACTATGGGTTGATTTAAACTCTTGTTATCATTAACTTTACTTTGTAAGGGACTTTATTGTTACTCTTGTTTGTTGTATCTAAGATACTTATGTACTTGAGTTTTCCCATTGAAATTAACTTGATTTCTCTTTCCTATAGTGTGTGACATAATTTAGTGAAGGAAGAGAATCTTTTGAACATAATTAATTCATACAAATCTGGTAGAAGGCTTTGTTTGAAGAGATCTTGTAAATCCTAATCAATCATGGGGTTTGTCATCTTAGCCAAAATAGTCTTATATCAAAGAACATAATCTATGAGATGCTAATTTAACCTTTGTTTCTATTTTTAAACTTGTACATATGAAACCTTATCACCAGTGTTAATGTTTAAATAAGTTAGAAACATGTCGGCTAAAGGATTGAATGCATTAAATGATTGATTCGATAGCCTATAGAACCATTATAAAGCATAATACTCTAGGCTATATGAAACTAGATTAGTAAGAAGCCATTCATTTAGTACATAGTTCAAGCATGATGCATGAAAATCTCTGAAATGTGTCTCTAGATCACCCTTTCCATCATATAGAGTGAGTTTGGATTGAATGAAACATTGTGGCAAGGGTGTAGAAGTAATGTGATGTGTCAATGGTGTTTGCAATAGATAAAAAGAATCCAAAGCTTATGTAGGTCTATAAAAACCTTGCTTAAGTTGTATCACCTTGGATTGAAGAGATTATATCTCTTGTACAAGGGTTGCCACATTAGGAGACAAAGATTTTCTAGCTATAACTGGTGGCATAGAGGTAGTTTGGGCTTCTATAAGGGGTTGTTGATACATAGTTTCCCCTTTAGTGTCATTTGTAACTGGTTGCTCTAAATAAATGGTAGAATCAACTTGTTTAGATTTTTTGATATCCATGATAAATTGTGAAATAAGCATAAGATATTAGGGATGGTCTCAAAATCTTTCTCAAAAACATTGTAGGATGAAATCTTTGTTGAGGACAACTTCATTATTAATAATTGGTGGAATATTATCAAGATTCTAATGTGATGGATCATGAACATCTATGTTTGTATCATTGACATGTGTAGAATCTATAAAAATAACTTGATTTGGTTATTTATCCATGGTATATGGTCATGTTGTAGGAATTTGGGTGAATTCAAGAGGATTGCCACTAAATCTTAAACTTTGTCTCAAAGGAAGAGATGTAAGGAACTTAGGTGGCATAATGAAAACTTAGATAATAGTAGAAAAGATTAAATGGATATAATCTAAACAAAGAACTAAAATATGCATAAAAATAATATGAAGCTCACAAACATTTAAGGTCATACCTAATGAAGTAATGTGATCTAGTATAGTCAACTAGGTTTTCGAAGATAAATATTTTGACAAATTACTATGAAATTTTCAACTTTAAAGTGAATTTTTGAGGGAAATATGCAAGTAAGAAATTAAGAATTTTATTGGAAAATTTGTGATTTAAATAAACCTAGTAGATGTAACTAGGGTTTTGAAAAATAAATGTTTTTAAAAATTACTATTAAATTTTGAAATTTAAAGTTTATTTTTAATTTTAATATGCTAGAAAAAAATCAAAAAATTATTGGAAAAATATTGGGACCTAGTATGAGAAACTAGGGTTTGAAAGAAAATTATTTTAAATTTACTAAATTTTTTAAAAATTTGTCACAATTTTTTTATTTTTTTATGTAGATAAAAAATGAAAAATATAGGAGAAATTAGTAATAAATTTATCCTAGGGTTTGTAGGCACAAATGAAGTTAGGTTCACCAAATGATTTAATATTTGGGAATATTTTTGTATTATGCCTAATTTAGTTAAAGGGCCTGAGTATTAAAATTAATAAATAAATAGGAAATAGCTAAGCTACTAATTTTTTTAAATTATATTACAATTTTGACCTTTCTAAAAATATTAATAAGATGGAAAAAATGAGACTTAGATGAAAACTAATAGATATGGCTAGGATAGAGTCTAAGATTCATTGTGTAGGGTTGGGACACTATCTCAAACTAAGATTTGACCTTTATATTATGATATAATAGGAGCATCAAAAGTGGATAAGAGTAGTATCAGCATTGTAGTCCACCTCTACCACTATTATCTAAGAGATCAAAGCTTTTTGGGTTTTGTTAATTATGCCTATGTGACCCTATCTATGAAATTTTGACAATTGGAAGTCTATAGAACTTCCTATATAGAAGATTTTCTCTTTAAACCATATACTCCATTATATTTCGACAAATTTTATGAAAGAGGGGGGTTTAGTGTTCGTAAGAATCAATAAATATGTATCCACACCCCTTGTATGGGCACACTACCTACATACCAATACTTTGAAGAGGGATCAAGCCATTTGTAATTTTCCCACTTGATGTACTTTGTGCAATAGTGTGTATGAAGATGAAAATTGTTAAATTAGATGCGCTTGAGGTGGCTAGGGATTGGTGTAAGGATTTGGATAAGATTTTAAGCGTATTGGTTATCTATATATAGATAATAGGAAATATTATCTGAGTAGTATTTACTGTATTCTTGTTTTCTTAGTGATAATTGCCCACCCTTTCCAAATGATCTTTCAATGGGATTTTATAGGGATCTATTAGTCAAGGGTGGAATATGATCATATTAGGATAATAAAGAGAAGGATGGGGATTCATAATAAACTAACGGTTGAGGCCAAAATACACTTAGATAGGAGTGTCAAAAGCAAATAGGAGTGGCACAAGTGTTAAAGTCTAAGTGTGGTATTATTGTCTTGAGTTGACAGGGCTCGGGGGGATGGATTAGTCATGGAAAGAGAATTCTAACTAAGCTAAGATTAAGTCTTGAAGGCTATAAATGAGTAAGAGTTAGTGAAAATATGCTTATGAGGGTCATGAGAGAAATTAAGAGGGATATATGGGTTGGGTATCACAAGACACACTAAAGTTACCAATTATTGCATTTGATATGACTATAGATATAATCATTAGTTCTATAAATTATTATCTTATGTTTTGCTCAAAAGTTGTCTGCTACATCTCATAGGATGTTCTAATAAATGGGGTTAAAAAATAATTTCCCAAGAAGAGTGCTCACATTAGTGAACCTCATGTTCTTCAAAATGGAGAATTTCTTTCTCTCTTGACTCATAAATTGTTTCACTAATGTTTTAATCTCTCTATTCTAGTTAAACATGATATCCCTTTTAGTGACCACATAATTATGGGATCATGTAGCCTTTTTTGTTTTTTTTAAGTTCAAATAGGCATATGCCCTATTTATTATCACTTGGATTAGAAGGTGGAGATTACTATACATATATTTCATTTTTTAAATAATTATAGTATATTCCCCCAATTAGACTAGGATGTAGCCTTTGTAGACCTTATTAATTGAATAATGTGTTAGAGTATTTTAGTTGCATCCTACAAATTACCTAAAGTTTATTTTAGAGCTCAAATAATTATCTTGTATTGTGGCCTTTTATATATTCTAATAATAGATATTTAACATGTGATTTATTAGACGCTCATTAGCATCTAAAAAACTATAAGTATCTTCCTTGTGTTGATCTATAACAGAGGGGTTTGTTTTTCTCCTTTTTCTTTAAGAAAATATATCTTCTCTCTATTATAATTCAACCTATTTTCCCTCTATAATAATAGTTCTACTATTGACCTTCCTCAAGGTGTTTGTTTGCCTATCAAAATGAAATTTTATAGTTGGTTTCTCAATAATCACTAATTCTTATTTTCTTACCTCCTCTTTTTTTAGTTGTTGAATCAATGAGAGGAAATTCAATACAAATTGATACTCAACTTACTTTGTGGGTGTAAGAGTATAAGAAGGATATTTCCCTAGAGGATGCTTTATTATTCCATAAGATGTCCCCAATTTAGGAAAATGAGGTATGCCCTTACTCTATCAAATGACTTTCATCTATGTTTAGGTATTAATGATATACTTGGTCTTCTCAACTTCCTTATGTACTAATATTTTATAGGAATATATCTAGGTAACTTGGCTATTAGGCATACCCAACTATTTAAATATCCTAGGTAGTGTGGCATGTGTAGATAAATTCGAAGTAGATAATGGTGTTTAAAAGTGCACTTTCCTTGATGTCATAGGGGACTAACAACTAATTCCATTAAATAATTAGTGTAATTATGGTGGTAAGAAAATTTTACATGTAATATGTGACTGATGTGTAAGCATCCCTAGTAGTAATATAAGTATTAATGGGATCCTTACTAGGTTTATTAGAGGAGGAAGACCAAATCACATGAAATAGACTGTAGTTGGTAAATTGGTGTAGTGGCTATCTGAGGCTTATTTATTGGGCTTAAGGAATACAAAGAATGAGTAGTCCATATTGCATAAATTGTAGTAAAGGAAATTTAAGAAGTTAATGAAGAATGGGTAAATTGTATACTTACTCTTTGAGAGGAGGTAGTTGGGGAAGTTGTTGTATTTGTCTCCATGGTATCTTGAGATGGAGAGTATGGGGGTGTGGTTAATGATGTCCCTAATATTTGGGGTAGATTTTTTGACTTTGGTTTTCTTTCCATATGTCCTTTGTCTGATAATAATTTGGTGACCACTGAGGTAACTTTTCTATTATTAATTTGCTTAGATTCCTCTAGTATCTAATTCCCTTTGTATTGAATCTCTTCTTTTATCATCCAATTATCTTATTCATCCTCATATTTTGTTTAATCAAATAATTTTATCTCTTTATTTTTTATTTTTTAATCCACTATTATTTAGTTTCCCATCTCTTATAAATTTCATTACTATCATCTACTTCAATGAGATCTAATTCCTATCATCCATTTATTTTATCTTTTTCTTTCCCTAGACCTTTGTAGATCTTTCCTCTATTTTTACCTTCTGAGGTGAGATTGGAGGAGTTTTGGGATTTTTATTATAATTATTTGGTGGATTACTAATAATAGGGTATTTACCTATAGAAGGTGGAGTGAGAGATGAAGGGATTATAGTGGTATCAGGTGGTAATGAAGTGGGTGGTAGTGATGATTAGAGGAAGCATGGGAGGTGAACATGATTTTTTAGGAGGATGGAGTACTATTATTAGTGATGTTGTTACAAAATGTGGTGATAAAGGAGGAGAAATAATAGGAACTTGATAAAGGAAATTATAAAGATTTAATTACTATAGTGTGGTTGGTATAGGTAGAAATAACATAGAGAATAACAAAACTACTCCACTAGGAATCATAGATCCCTCTATGCTAGCTATATTCTGTGGAGAGGTAGAAAAAATTTAACATGTAGAGGATCCTTGGATAACCTTATCTCTATCTTAAACATTTTATTCCCTAGATGTTCTGACTTGTCCTTACATATTTACTTATGTCTGAGGAAGGGGCCTGTGAATAGGTGTATAAACCCATAATTCTCTTTCAATGCTCTTGCCATCTTCCTTTATAATTGTAGGATCAGATTAGATCTATTTGGATACAATCATTGACATGTTTACTTTGTTCATATTTTTATCAACTTCAACATCATCCTTGGCATTCATGAATACCATATCATGATTGTAAAATTGGTTCCCATAGTTGATTCTTACCTTATTCTCATATTTATTTATGTGTTCCCTAACATTATTCCTAGGATCCCAATGTCTAAATGGTACCCATTTAAATCCATAATGTACCCTATCTTTCCCTACCAACTAAAGGTGTTCCTACCTTGTATGTTTCAATAAACCAATGTTGAGAGGGTTGAGTGTAAAACTACTTACTTAGCATTTAATAACTAAACATCTACACTATCAACTATTTAAGAAATAATTTGTTACTCAACCACTTTGTTAGGAATGATTCATGGTAAATATAAGAGGTATACCCTAGTGCCTTCTCTATTGAATATGGTACACTCATAATAGATCCAATAATCACCCATTTTTATAATATTTATTTTTATGGGATCTCATAGTCTATGCATGTTCTTTCCATAAATAATTTGGTACACCATAGGGTAAAATGTCTATGTCAAAATTTGTATTTTCTTCCTAAATTTTTGAACATGGAAGATAATGAAATAATCATAAATCCTATTATTTGGATACTTTGTAAATAGTTTCTAGTGTTCTTCATAGGTTTAATGTACTATTATAGTTATAACATCTACCAAATAAGACATAATGTAGAATTTACAATCTGGTAAGCTTCTTAGATTGGTGGTTTGATGAATCAAATTGAAGATAAGTATATCCAACATGCAAATGATTTTATTAGAAGTTAGAATGATATCCAATAATGAAACCCATATCTCATTGACACAAGAAATTCTTGGGAAGCCATATATTATGTTTAATTAATCCATATCAATCTTGACCTTTGGTTTGAAGGTGATTATGGGAATATAAGAAATATGGTCTTGAATCACAAAGTTAATTGGGTTGCTATCACATTATTTTAATTTTATAGGATTTTTGTTTATAATTAGCTACAAATTGACCATGCCCTATCCATACATTATCTCTAAAATAGGGAGCCTATAATTTCTTTCAAATGCAATTCCACTTATGTAGGATATAAGAGTATATTTAGGTCATAAATGTAGTATATTTTGAGATATTTTACCATTTATAAATAAATAGTATAGTAACTCAATGTAGGTAATTAAATTTGTCTTAGATACAACATTATGTATACTGATTATCTTTTATTTCTAGAAGGTCATCTCTATATCGCTATGTGAAAATAAAAATCTAGTTTTCCACCTTATATGGTTCTACATATTTAAATACCTCCCATAGTGATAAATATTTTTTGAAATCATTATTGTGATTTACTAGATTAAACACATTATTTATATATTTGGTTTGCCCAAGAATTGAATATGTAAAAGTAAAAAGAGTGAGAGATGGTGAGTCCATCAAAACTTACGTAAGAATGTGTTTATTCTATAAAATTTTTGGGACCTTTTGGTCAATGTAAATCTCAAATTAATAGTAATCTATTAGTCATTATAGATCTCAAATTTAGAGTTAACACTTGGTAACTAAGAGGTAATGTGATCCAATCATTTATTATACATCAAATACTATTACTTTAGATTTGATAGATTTGAGATTTGAATATGCTAAGTTGATAATTCATGTGAATTAATGGAAATAAATAATTTTATTCCATTTAATTTATACTTTTATTATTTGAATTTTTATTTTGTGATTCTAATTTATGTGGATTTTATCTCCATGTGACATATTTTTCCTTCTCTTAGGTGCCTCATCAGCTTAATATGACAAATATCCATTTTCCACTTTTTGGGGTTTAGAATTCATGTCTTTTTTATTTTATTGTGTTGATAAGACATGTGGTTTCATATCATCAATCTACATGTAACTGGACTCTGGTATGATTTACTTTATTCTCCTAGTTTTGGGTTAGTAGGATAATGACACATTGATGACTCTCATTATTCTGCTATTTTAGGTGACTTGTAATCACCATGTTAGCTCTGGGTTAGTAGGATGATGACATTTGGATGTATCTCATTATTTAACTCACATAGAATGGTTATATAATTAACTTTGATGTTGTCATATCTAAATTATGGGATGATGACATGTGGATGACTCACTATTTTACTTGTTTAGGTGACTATAGAATAAACATTATTGATGTCAACTATAGGTTGGTAGGATGATGACACATGGATGGATTCATTATTCTACTCTCTCAAATGAATTTATAATGAACTTTTTTTATTTCATATCTAGGTTAGAAAGATGATGACACATGGATAAATATCATTATTTTGATCACTCAAGTGATTATATAATTAATATTAACTTTAATGACATCATCTTAGTGTTATTGGGAAGATGACACATAGATGAATTTAATTATTCTACTCACTCAGTTGACTATACAATGAAATTTGTTGATGTCATATCTAGGTTAGTAGGATGATGACATGTTTATGGATATAACTATTTAGTTTACCTAGAATGATCATACTAAGAACATTATTCATGACATCTATGGGTTAGTAGGATGATAAAATATGTAAGGATCTCATTTTTCCACTCATTCACGTGACTTTTCACCCACCACTTGGGATATAGGTTAACATCCAAATGTTGTGTGGCAAGACCAAATGAGCTCAGAGCTATCCTATAGATGAAAACTAGAACATAAAATAACCTATTCAAGACAAATCCTAACACAAAAACAAATTAGAACACAACAAGTCATCTCAGTCTTTAAACTAAAAACTTGACATGTACATAAGCTTTTGAATTAATATAAAATCAAAGTCAAAAGATAGATCATGAATATGGATTATACATAACTTTGGTTTTTTCTTCTCATAACATTAAAACATGACCTAAACTTTGGAGGCAACCCTAGTTGTATGCCTATAGATTCAATATTAAAATTATCAAGGTTGATGTGGAACATAAAATAAAGACTTTGTGTCATCAAATGGGTCCCAATTTTAAATTTGAGAATGGGGCGTGTTGGGGTAAAAAAAATCATGATATAATGGGCCTATAGTCCTAAGTATTTATGAACTAAAGTCTGAGTTAATGCACCATAACATATTTAAATATCTTATAAGAAAAGAATAAATAGACCAGATAGTTGAAAAAAACTTCAACCCCCCATCATGTAGTATACTAACCCATTTCACTTATCAAATCCATGTTTGATTATGTATAATTTATTTACTCCTTCCCATGATAGTTTTGATAGAGATATGGATATATTATATACAATTTGTTTTGATGTCTTAATTTTAAAACAACACTAAGGGAATCCTAAACATTTCTCTACTATCAGCTATGTGTTCATGGCCCCGATATAGATACCTCTAGCTTGACTCAAATCATATATTTATTCCTAGCCAAACATCCATAACCCTGATAGAGATTAGTTTAACAACCCATATACCATAGGTTTGCATGGCTTTATTCCATTATTTTTAACTTTTTTTAAGAAAACTAAAGGAAGAAGGGTTAAGAACCACCATTGGTTTGGTGTATGTATAATAAAACTTATTTTTACTAATATGTCCCTATCAGAATATATCCATTTAAATGTTTATTATTCCCAATCCAAAGGTCATTTGAAAAGATATAAAAAGAGGCTTGGAAGCCATTTAATATATGTAAGAGTGTGCATGGTTTGTAATTGTTTTATATAATAAAAGATGAGAGAATAGAAAGAGATATTGTAAATTTTAATCATTTGTTGAGAAAGAAACATTGAGAGATAATTGTGTTTTATATAAAATGGGTTGGTGCTCTTATGGGTCAGTGCTCATAAATCATTATTATTTTGGTTCTTAGGAAAGGGGTTGTTACTCCTGCAAGTTGGTGCTTGTGAACTTTGTAATTTGAGTTGGTACTCATTCATATACTTGACATTATTCTCTAAGGTTTTTCCCACATTGGGTTTCCATGTAATAATTTGGTCTCTCTCTCTCTCTCTCTCTCCTCTCTCTCTCTTCTCTCTCTCTCTCTCTCTCTCCTCTCTCATCTCTCTCTCTCTCTCTCTCTCTCTCTCTCTCTCTCTCTCTCTCTCTCATGTGGTGCATTTTACTATTTTAGTTTTATTACATATCTTGAATTTATGGTTAAGTGGGAATTTGATTAACTAAAAGTTATATAAGATATATGATATACTGATTCACCCCCTCTTTATGTATACCCCATGCTTAGCAATTGGTATCAAATCAGGTTATTTTGAAAAGAGTTTAAAATCTTGAAGGTAGATTAGGGAAAGCATGATGGCTAGATCACATGAAGGTTTTTATACAAATAAGGAACCATTGTTTGATGGGACAAATTATGGATTTTGGAACATAAAAGATGAGGTTTGACTTGATGGCCCTTGGATTTGACATTTGGAAAGTAGTGATGGAGGAATACAAAGAACCACAAACACTTGTAACTACTACAAAAAAGAAGGCAAAGTGAATATAATGTTAAATATTTAAATGATATTTTATGTGGTTTATGTGAATCAAATTGTTGTAAAGTTATGCAATGAAAATATTTTCATGAGACTTGGGTAAATCTTGAGATTATTTACAAAGGTAGTGGAAAGGTTCAACAAGATAAGCTCTAGACTTTTAGAAGAAAGTTTGAAAGTTTGAACATGGAAGAGGAAAAAAAATATAACAATATATATTTTGTAGGGTTGATCAAATAGTTAATCAAATTCAAGGTCTTAGAGAAAAGTTACAATATTTAGTGGTGGTACAAAAGGTTTTGAGATCTCTACCATTGATATATGATGTAAAGGTTTTTTTCAATTGAGGGATGAAGTATCTAACCAAGCTAAAGATGGATAAAGTATAGGGTATTTTTACAACATATGAGATGTGTACTGAATAAGAGAAACCCTCAAAGAGGGAAGTTGCTTTCAAGACATCAAAGAAAGACAAGGCCTAAGATTTAAGAATCAAGTGACAACTCCTAGTGATGAGGAAGATGAAAATGGAACTCTATTAATCTACAAACCTAAAAAGGGAACAAGTAAATAATCAAAGAAAGTTGCCATTTAAATGTTTTAAATGTGGTAAGATTGGATATTTTGTAGCTAAGTGCCTAGAAAAGAATAATGGTGACAATAAAGAAGGTAAG
>JARHVA010006730.1:807500-840000 GCA_037957365.1 Torreya grandis | reverse complement strand
GTATGAATTTAGTGTACAAGTTGAAATATATAAAATATATTCGTATTTATTTGGAAAATGTTAATTTTTTGTTTTGACAATGACTTCTATCAATATTAGAGGCACAAGTTTATAATACTTTAAAATCCTTTTCATCCTTAGACAACTATTGATAATACATGTACAAGGTTGTGATAGTTCCACAAGGTATAATATTAAAATACAATACAATGAATTATCGTATAGTCTTTAGAACACTGATATTGTGAGACATGGTGACATTTCATGGTCAAAACATAGTGAAGATCACATCAATTACATTAATACCTCTAAGTCACTAAGTACCTAAGATGTTGCCAAATGGTAGCATCTTAGAGTCTAGGAACATTTGTGAATGTCGAGTATCTTATGGGTCCCCAAATATATAGGATGATGTTACATGGTAGTATGTTAAAGCCATAGGGATATTGGCTTGTATAAAGTCCTCTATGGTCCCAATATCTTGGGACACCACTATGAGGTAAAGTTTTAGGGCCTTGGGATATGGTATTATTTTATTTTTCCTATATCAAAAAAATTATCCACATCTTAAACCCTCAAGGTCTTAGGGCCATGGAACTATTAGACTAATCAAAGTCCCTCATGGTCCCTTGGGACACCACCATGTGGTTGTATATCAAATTTTTGGGTCCATAACATGATTGGTTTTTCTTGTAGACCTAGGTGCATGGGATGTCATAATGTGGAAAAATATTAGTGCCTAATTTCCATGGGCCTATTATCATTATCGAAGTCCAGTGGTCTCAAACTCTTAGGACCATTCCACGTGTTGACATCTTGAGGCCTTAGGATTAAAGGACTATCGACTTACTTTAAGTCCCTTATCTCTTGGACTAAGTATATATTGCCACATGTTGACCTCTTGGGAACTTTTTACTATGGTACTATTAGTTGGGAGAATTATTTTTTCCTACACTCTTAGGATACCATCAAGTGGTGATGTCAAGACATATGAGTATTGTCTTGCCCAAAGTTTTTTGTAGCCTTGGGCTCTTAAGATGTCACCATGAGGCGATGTCCTCTAGCTTCAAGGCCATGGAAATATTATATTTTTTTTGAAATATCCACTGAATCAGGCTCTCAGGTTCATGGGAGGTCTGTACATGGTGCCCTCTTAGGCCATGGGGGCCCTTCAAACTATTATATGTATATTCATATTATATTTAAAGTTTATTTCAACTAGATATATTTTTTTAATTTTTAATTAGATTGTGCATATGCATTGAATGATTTTATATGCAATTTTATTTTGAATTCATATGATTTATAAACTAATCATTATGCCATGAGACCCATCCAATGGTTTTATAGAATGTCATATCCTCTACTGGATTTCTACACATATTAAATTACCATTGATCTTGTGTCTTTGCATACATAGGTTCACCATTGATGACATCATTTTTCTACCACTAAATAACATGTTTTCTGTTTTAAATAATTATAACATAGGTAAATGTCTCCTTTTATTATATTTTTTTTAAAAATGTGTAACTTAGCTACTATGAAATTTTGAACTTTTTTATGTATGGAAACTAATAAGTTTTGATTGGCATAAAAGGTAGAGTTTAATAAACCTTTAAATTAAATTTGTTTCTTTAATATACCATGATGATTATATTATTATTTGGATTCATATAGAAGTTATCTCAAACAAAAATATGATTCAAGTAATGTGATTACGTCTTAGGGCCTCGACATTATGGGATTATTGTCTTAGTTGAGGTCCCTTATAGTATTAGGATCTCAACATACTAATATGTGGTGACCTCATGGCATCTCAATGGCCATAGGATTATTTTATTTTTGTAGGATCCTTAGCCATGTCCAAATGGATACGTCTAGGGTCCTAAGGGACACTAAGTGATTGGCCTACTCAAAGTCTCATGTGGCAACCTCTTAGGGCCTCGATGCCATGAGACTATTGGCTTGGCCATAACCTCTTGTGGTAAAATACTTATATGATGTTACCACATGGTGAATTTTAGATTCCTTAAGAACACATATATATTAATTTTTAATGGATACTAAGACATCCCACATGTGAACTCTCATGTCCATGGGATTATTGGCTTACCCACAACCAACCGTAGACCTAGGATCCCTGTACATCACCATGTAGTGATGCCATATACCATTAGGGAAACAAGATTATTATATTTTATTAGACTCTTCATCATATTGGGATCCTAGGTTCTCATGAGGTTTGCATGTGGTGGCCTATCAGGACATTAGGGCCTTGAAGGTTTCAGATTTCTATTCATAGTTTATATCAAGTTTATTTCAAATAGACACTTTTTTAACATTGAATAAGATTGTAAAAATGAATTCAATTATTTTATATCCATGCTTAGTGTAAATTCATGTGATTTATACTCTAACCATTATATCATGTGACCCATCAAACAATTTTGAATAACTTCATATCTTGTATCATATATCAACACAAATTAATTGACTGTCACTCATATGCCTTTCCATGCATGGGTTTATTATTGATAGTATCACTGATTTTAACCTAAACAATATGTTTTATAGTTTTACCAATAAAAACATAGGTAAATTCCCATGTTCCTTATTTTTTGATAAAACTGCACAACTTAACTATTGTAAAACTAAAAAAAATTCTGTGTGGGAAATAATATGTTTTGGTTGACACAAAATAAAAAATTTAATCAATAGTTAAATCAAATTTATTCCTTTTGATTGACATAAAATACAAATTTTTATCAAAATTTAAATCAAAATGATTCTTTTGGTATACCATATTGAATCTATTATTAATTGTGATTTCCTATAGCAGATATCTCGATTAAAAAAAATGTAAGTTTACTATAATTATACTATCTGCACATGTTGGATCTTAATTAAAATCTCCCATGTCCCTATATAAAATTTTAAAACTCATAATCAAGTGATGCATATTATGTTTCCCTATTTATGATGCACATGTCAATTACTTATTTACTTATTCCGGTACAGATGTAAAATGCATAAATCTAAATTTCCAAGTTAAATATGGTAGATATCTTGTCAAATAATTGGATTATTTTACCAAATTATTTATTTAATTTATTTTTCATTTCTTTTAAATATTATAATTTCACATTTAATTAACCAATTATGTATCTAATTGAAGTATGTTTACAACTAGTTTATGTTAAAATATGATCACATTTAAGCAGTTGTGAGATCAAAAAGATAGCCATTCCTTGTACTCCTTTACTCCTCTTATTACACTTTAATATTTATGGGTTATATTTTAATTTAGGATATGTTTAAATTTTTGGTTAAAATTATGTCTAAAAGGTTCATTATGAAAAAAATACATGCCCTTTGTTTTTAGTCCATGTCAATAAAGATTACAATATTTTAATGTTGTATTTATTTTATTTTTACATATAAAATGCTATTAAAATTTATATTTTTGTAAATTACATTTCACTAAAAAATACATTAACGTTTCATGCAATAATAAACATGATTAAATGTCACTCCATTACATTAAATAGATGTCATCGAAAATTAGAAATGTAAATATGAATTTAGCATTGCCTATATTAAATATATAATATTTCCATAGTCCATACAATAGTAATAATATTCTAGAAAAATTTTGTCGTGTTTTGAATCTCAAAACATTTAAAATCCACTTATATGAATCTTCATTAGGTAAATAATGTGTCACAAATGTTGATCTGAAATGCATTGAGATTCAAAACCCGACAATTTTTTTCCAGAAGATTATCACTATAGCCTATATTCTTGGCATGCAATGATTATCTAGTACTTTTGAGTATGTCCTCTCTATGTTTCAATATGTATTGTAACCATTTATAAAACTAATCATTATTTTCACATTTAATTCATTACATATATAATTTCATCTACCTTAATAATTGGCATATTTACTGGTATAGATACTAAAAATATATGTGGTAATTACATGGTATCTATTTATAGAGCTGAGTACACTAAGAATTAAATATAGTTTCAAGAAAAAGAAATTTTTAAATATCATTAGGACATCACCACCATGACCTTGTATATGAAAAAACTTAATTCAAATACACCATTTATTTTTCTCTCATCTTGAAAATAAATCCATTTAATTAGGACACTAATTTTTAGTTTGATTTTTTAATATTTTGTCTATGTTCAATTCAAGTATTTGTATATTTTATAAATATTTTTACTTTTATATCCCTCTATGATACTAATCTCTATGTCAGAATATTTTCCATCTATTACTACTTTGACTAGTCTAGTTTCTACATGGCAATTATATACACATAATATTTTCAAACTTTTATCACTTATTGACACTTTGTATCTTACAAGAATCCATCGAGTCTCAATTTCTATAAGTGCACACCTTAAGGGGTGGAATGGGAAAAGGGTGGATAGACCATTGGTGCTTTATAAGATTATTATCCCTTTTGCCACTTGCTATGTACACACTTATCTTCTAGAACCATTTTCCCTAAGCTTATTATTATTGTTTGTACCCATTCAAATCATTTATAACATCATTATTCTCATATTCCTTGCCTCATCCCCCTTTTGATAGTTGTTTGTACTAGGTAAATTAGGTCAACATTATACAACTTTTAGCCTTTGACTACTGTACATGGTCAACTATGTCAACCCTATGTTATTTCAGGGCATTTTTCACTTTGGATCTTATTATCCCTTTATCCAACATAGCTTAGGACCTAGATAGGGTCAATTGGGTTGACCCTATATAATATACATATTCAAAAGGATTTAGGGCAAGATCCAACTTCATATACAAGTTCATTTCCAACCATTTGAGAATAAAGAACTGCAGAATAATAAGTGTAGATGAACATCTACTTATTGACTATTGTACTTGAGAAATAAAGCTTAGGGTTCCATACTTTTTTTTAAGAGATGGATCTTGTCTCATGGAAAAGTCTTTTGGATACATAGATAGGTCGTGTATCCTATAAATTATTTGTCTTTTTTATCCTTACATACCACAAAAATCTCTTACGAAGAACCTTGGCCAACAGAGAGATTGAGGATCTATGGGTTCATCTTCAAAAGTAAGTATTCCTATCTTTATTTTTTATTTATAAGAGTAGATAGATAATGAATTTGTGCTTCTCTTCTATGATTTCAGATTTTATATACATTGGCATGAGTATTATGTCTTCTATGCATGTTTAGTTTAGTTTGTTTTATTTCTAACCCCCTCTTTTATGCCACATGCTTTGGTGAGAACTAAACTAGATTTACTTTCTTGTTATTAAAATAAGTTAAATATAAAAACCTATGACCCCCTTAGGGTTATTACATGATTATGTTAGTCTGGAGGCTTTGGAAACCTCCTTAGCATAGTGTATTGTGATAAGTTATGCCCTGATCTGGTCTATGGGATCACTATCTTGGTCGTGATGTTGCTTAAGAAATGTATTCCCAATCGAAAGTATAGTTATGATTTATCTTATCTAATCCAAGATTTATTTATAGATATTATGCATTTTTGATTGTATACATTCTAAAGAACCTGACGTAAACAAACCATTACAGGATTTGTTCACTTTTTTCATTTTTTTCATCATTATTTTTATCATATATATTCCATACGTGGTTGAATACATTGATATAGATCTAATTTTTATGCATAGGTTGACCTAATACAAGTTTGAAGCTTTCCAGACTTTAAATCTAAACTACTTGATCTACCAAGTTGACCTAGTATACTTTCTAGAGTTTTAGATATCCTATTCAACATACTAGATCAACCCAGTCAGCCCTATACAATATAGGCACTCAATAATAAGTTCCTACATAATTTAATCAACCTAGTTGACCTAGTTAGTGGGCTTCATAAGCATTCCATTAAGTTATCTAATAATAATATTCATTATCTACATCTCTGATCTACCAAGATTCCTTTTTATCTTTATATCTCTTTATTTATAGTCTTTCCTTTCAGACTTTTTAGTGTCCAAAACTACCCTTATACAATCAATTAGATCAACCATTTCAACCTAGTTCTATATTCTATGTGATGTCTAGATAACTAGGTTGATTCTTCCAACCCTATTCATTTTTAGACCTTGGTTTTACAGTACATGTTGACCCTGTTCTATATTATATGCATATATTGTCAATTATATTGACACTATAACTTATTATAAAGTTGGAATTAACATTTTTATGCTAGTAATTAGCTCACACTTTCAGTTCCTATTTCTTGTATGTTTAGAATAGATCACATAGTCTAATTAGTTGGACTTTCAAATAATAGTTTATTTTTACTATTTTCTATTTTATGCACACATGACTAAATCACAAAATCTAAACAAGCATTGTAACATTTGACTACCCAAGGCTAACCTACTTGGATTTCATCACCAAGTGGGAAGCCAACTTGATGTTTTGGTCAAGTATAAATCATGGTTAATGATATATTTTTGGTAAGAACCTAAAACCCTTATCATTATGATGTGTGAAGTGAGGGGGTAGTCCCCAATACCAAGCTTTTATCATTACCACTATAGATCCATTTCATCCAAAACTACCTGAAACTATCCTTAGATTGATTTCTAGTTAATTACTTATATAAAACATCCAATCACATATAAAAACATATCCTAATAGTCTTATAAATATTTAGGTTGACTATTTATCTAGTTATTTACATTCCAAGTTAATTTCTTGCTCTTTGCTCAATTGTATTTTATATTACAAAAACATGAATTAGCTAATGTTGGTGTAAGGTTTTATGTTCTGTACTTCAATTAGATTAGCCAAAGTTAATCCAATTGATTGTTCATTTCCCTTTAGTTCTTAATTTTCAAAGTACTTGAAAAAATAATCTTATTTCAATTCACAATCTATTATAACTTTTCTAATTTTCCTTGTCTATTATACTAGGGACCCAATTGACCTTATAGATTTTTCTATCCTCTATTCATTGTACTCGACTAACCCAATTTACCCTATACTATTTTTAGACCATGTTCACTCTTTTTCCAACCTCTATTCATTATACTAGATTGACCTTGTACTTTTTAAAGACCCTATTTATATGCTAGTTTGACTTAGTCGACACTATACTATTTCCATCATTTCTTGTTTCCTTTCTTTTTCATCTCTCTTTCCTTCCCTTAATCATGGAATTTTTTCTTGATGACAACATTGAATTATAGTCAATATACATGATGAGTTTTACCAATCCTCATAGGGTGTCTAATAGACAGTGTAGGCATCCTCTCTTGGATGATAGTAATATTCACATTAAAACTCTCACAATGAACTATGGGACTCCTCCTAATACCTCTTCATAGCATAGTCTTCTGTTCTCATTAGAATACCAATGTGAATTAGAGTATGCCTCAAAAATGTTCTTCTATATCTTTGAATTTCCTCAACAATGAGGAAAATATCACTCTACCACTTACAATATTATGATTAGTAGTCAATCCAAAGATCATCATTCACCTAATCCTACATTCTCAACTAGATTTGGGGGTACCACTTTATTTGATTCTAAGCCTCTTCTTTCAATTATGCACTGTTCTCACACCATGACCTCTTCTTCTCTAACTTCTTCCACCTTCACGCCTAGTATATCTAGTAACATGGTAGGTTATAAATCTACTAGTCCTCTTATAATATGTTGTATCCTTAATCCTTCCACTAGTGCTTCATTTACTACACAAGGTATTCTTACTTCTAGTGCATATTCCTCTCAACCATTTACTAGGCCATA
The DNA here is from genome assembly GCA_037957365.1 of Torreya grandis. Taxonomy (NCBI): domain Eukaryota; kingdom Viridiplantae; phylum Streptophyta; class Pinopsida; order Cupressales; family Taxaceae; genus Torreya; species Torreya grandis. The sequence goes on along the minus strand of JARHVA010006730.1, from coordinate 832,214 downwards.
TTTTGCTACACAAACAAATTTTTCCACTAATACCTTATTCTAACATAGTTCCTCTAAATAACCTATCAACATCATTAGTCATACCCAAACCAATAATACCAACATATATACCAACTCTAATGCTTCTAACTAGGCTAATCAATCAAACCAATTATTGTTACAAACAATCAATCAAATGAATACATTTTACGCTCATAACATAAATTAAATTATGAAAAAGCAAAACCACCTTCTTCATCTTCATTCTCATCCTCAACCAATGGATTGGGTCACACATAACCAAAATTTTGTCCCTCCTCCTCTTTGATATTCTCAAGGAAATCTCGTCCGTCAACCTCCTTTGATCAATATAAACCATTAAGCATCTTCAGAATGAAATTCTTACTACCGAAATTGCTAATAGGGATATAAGGGGTATCACACCTATAATTTATTATAATGGATCAACTGATCCTACCCTTCATCTTAAAAAATATATAAATCTCTATAAGGATTGTGTCAAATTAAGCACTTTTTCCACTAAAAACTATTGGCAAAAACCTTCATAGGTGATGCCTTAGATTGGTATAATCAACATAGAACTCATTATATTTCTACTTTTGGAGATTTAGTGAATGATTTAGTTTAATAATTCCAAACTAATGATCTTCCTATAAACACTTTGGGCCACTTCATAAATATAAAACAAATCAAAAATGAAACTACTTAGAACTTTGTGAAAAGGTGGAAAACTTTGTCAAATAATTATGAACATAACATGGCTAATGACAATCTATTCCATATTTTTACTCAAGTCCTCTTTCCTAAACTATAATATCATGTGTGTACTCTCTCTCTCCATACACTTTGGAATAGGATATTGACCAAGATAAACATCAATATTTCCTTATGCATCAATTTGAGCCACCCCAACCTTATTTGGGTCCTCATTTCCTAATTAAGAATAGAAATCACAATGTTATTAATAATAGTGTTACATATTATTATGACATCATTCATAATGTTCAAGCTATTGTTCCCAACCAATGTTTGGAACTAGCTCCCCCTTCTCAACAATATACCAATCCTCATTTATCATCACCTAACAACATTAACGTTCACAAATCTCTACCTTCTATTGAATTTCTTAATCATCTACCTATGCCTCTTCCTACAGAACTTGAGCCTACCCATCCTATGAAATCTTGGTATGAACCTAACAAGTTTTGTTGGTATGAAATTATTTTTAAGGATTATACAACACATGATGAACCCCGAACCTTAAATCAAGCTAATGATCATTTACCTATATAAAAATACCCTCTTCCATATTTTAAACCTATTAAATACAACCAAGACAATCCCACCCCTTTCACCAATAATATAAAAAGTCTTATTGACCCCATTTCAGAAGATAATGTGATTATCATGAATAATATGTGAAGGGTGGTGGCTTTCACTGATTCACAACCTATATACACTCCTTCATCTCAAACATATCATGTTATCCAAGATTCATCCCCAACTCATTTAAATAATTTGGGGCAAGATGACCATATAAATTTTGATGATCCTGTTTCTAATTTTCCTTTGAATAACACCTTCCATTCTAATTTAACCACCATTCCTTCATCTTCCAGCATTAAGGACAATCAATATTCTACTATCATTTCTTATACTATTTCTCAAAATCAACCTAAATGAACTAATTCATCTTTATAACATAATTTATAACCTTGTTTTAAGACTTTTACTTCTTATCAACAAAAATTCCAATGTAATTTGTCTCCTCTTTTCAAGGAGATTTTGAACCACTGTGTAGCTATTCATAATAACCTTCTTATGGGTTATGATGAATGGGATCCCATCATAGATCTCACCAGTCTCCCATACCAAATTCCATTTCTTGAGCTTATGAGTACTTCTCCACATCATATAAACCATCTTATGAAACTATTATTTGATATGAATATCCCTCATCCTTGCCTTGTGGGATGGGAAGTAGCCTTATCAAGATTTGAGGATAGTATATTACAAAAATGTGAAGAGATGTCTATCAACATTAATGAAACTATAGACACTTATCTTTCCTTAATATTTCCTATGGGTTCTATGATTCCTGATGAGATTCTTTTTCATGTAGGTGATCCTCCCTTATTCATTAGTATTTAAATAGGCAATATCCAAGTTAAGTATGAGTTGGTTAATGAAGGTTATGGAACTTGTGTTGAATCTATTGACTTTATCAAAACCATTGGATATTCATATTACAATCTCAAATCCACATTCATCACATATAAAGGATATGATAGAAGGAAAATTCTTCCTCTAGGTTGTGTGTGGGTTCCCATTACCATCCCACCTATCACTATTTTCATAAAGGTAATGATATTTAACTTTACCTTTTATTATAACATCTTGATTGGTAGGCCATAAACTCACCATATGAGAGCCATTACTTCTTTTGCCTATCAATCTATTAAATTCTCTCATAATGAAGACATTTATAGGATTTAGGGTGACTCGGTAGATGAGACTTAGTTATGGTATAGACTAGGTTGTGGCATAAAAAGGTAGATGAGACTTGGTTATGGCATAAAAGGTTAGGTCATATGAAATTTACCAATCTAGTCAAGATCAGCTCTAAGGGATCTTTGAAGAATATGCCTAAAATCTCTAAACCTGTAGATGTTCTTTGTAAGGCATGTCAACATGGTAAGTAAACTAGGAGAAGATTAAACTATACAAAATATTCCACTACTAGACCTTTAGACCTAATTTGTATTGATCATTATGGACCTACAAGGATTCAAAGCATTTAAGGAGATAACTAAATCATGTTTGTTATAGATAATTTTGTAAGAATTACTTGGGTAGTATTCTTGAAGGAGAAGTCAAAAGCTCTGGGTAAGTTAAAAACCTTCAAAGCTTTGTTAAAAAATGAAATGAATGTGAATATTAAATAAATTAAATCTAAAAAAGGAGGAGATTTTTTATCAAATGAGTTTTTTGAGATTAATGGAATAAGAAGATAATTCTTAGTTACTATAACACATCACCAAAATGGAGTGGTTGAAAGAAATAAATTAGTAGTCCAAGAGTTGTAAAGGACTATGTCGAATGAATCCAAGCTATTGGATGGTTATTAAAGAGAAGATATGAGTATTGTAGTTTACACCTTGAATAGAGGTTAGTTAGGATCAATGGTGATAAGAGTCCATATGAATTATGGAATGGTAGGCCTGCAAGTGTTAATCATTTCAAGGTTTTTAGGATTAAATTATATATCAAGAATGATGATAAAGACCTAGGAATGTTTGATTATAAATATGATGAAGCTTTCCTCTTAGGATATTCATTAGTAAGTGTTGCTTATAGGTGATATAACAAAAGGTTGAAAACTATAGTGGAAAGAATAAATATGAAAGTTGATGAGATAAAGAATCCATATTCTTAGTCAAAAAATGATGAAGGAAAAATATAGATAGATGAGGATGAAGAAGAGATTGAGGAAAGAAAGGAATAAAAAGGTACTTCTAAGCAAATTTAAAAGCATCATCTTTAATATTATATCATTGGAAATAAAAGTATAGGTATACAAATAAGGATAAGAATAGTGAGTGATGCTACCTTACATTCAAAAGTTGAACTTAAAGTCTATATAAAATCAAATGAAGATAAGTTTTGGTTAGCTGAAATGAATGAGGATCTAAATAAGTTGAGAAGAATAAAACTTGGGAGTTAGTGCCTATACCTAAAGATAAAAACATCATTGGCACAAAATTGGTTTTCAATAGCAAACTGAATGAAATTGGATAGGTCACTTGAAACAAATTCAAACTTGTGCATAAAGGATATGGTCAGGTAGAAGGAGTGGAATTTAAATAAACATTTTATCTTATATCAAGATTATAAGCCATTAACATGTTTATTCCCTATGTAGGTTTCAAAAGATTCAATATATACTAGATGTATGTTAAATTAGACTTCCTAAATGGGAACTTGGAATAAGAGGTATATATTGAACATGCTGAGGGTTATTTATTAACTAATAAAAATGTTTATGTCTATAGGTTGAACAAGGCCCTTTATGGTTTAAAACAAGCCCTTAGAGCTTCATATGATAGACTTGATAAGTACCTTTTAGACAAAGTATTGAAGAGAGGACATACAGATAGTACCTTGTATGTCAAAACTGATAATGATCATTAATTTATAGTGGTGGTCTATGTGGATGATATTATCATTGGTGGAATTAATGAAGATAAGACCAAATATTGTCTAGAGGTGATGAATTAAAAATTTTAGATGTCTATTATTAGATAATTATCCTTCTTTCTTGGACTTCAAATTAGTCAAAATAAAAAAGGTGTGTTCATTTCACATGTCAAGTATATAAAAGAGATGTTAAAGAAGTTTAAAATTGAATATTATAAGGCTGTACGTACACCTATGGTTACCAAATGCAAGCTAAGAAATGAGGATGAATCCTCAAGGGTTTATTAGACAAAATATAGATCCATGATTGGGAGTTTTTTGTATACTATTACATTCATAATAGATATCATGCAAGCAATATTTATTGTGAGAAGATTCTAAGTTGATCCTATGTAAATTTACTTACAAGTAGTCAAGAGGATACATAGGTATCTCAAAGAAAATTTGGAATATAGTTTATGGTACCCAAGGAGTAAAAAGTTTTATCTAGTAGCCTATACAGATGCAGATTAGTCTAAAAGTTGATTTGATAGAAAAAGCACTAGTGAATGAGCCTTCTTCCTAGGCAAGTGCCTAGTATCATGGTTAAGCAAAAACCAACATTTAGTAGCTTTATCTACATATGAATCTAATTACATTGAAGCAACCTCATGCTATACTCAAGTGTTGTGGATGAGACAAACCTTAAGAGAGTAAAAGGTGGAGTTTGATGGCCTTATTCCTATTCTTTGTGATAATAATAGTGCCATAAGTGTATCAAATAATCTGGTCTTACATTCAAAGACAAAACATATTCGTGTCAATTATCATTTCTTAAGAAAATAGGTGAGTGAACAAAGCATTAAACCTGAATTTATGTCTAACAAGGATTGGATTATGGATATCTTGACCAAACCTATTCCAAATGGTAATTTTGAACATTTGAGACAAAAATTATGTGTGATTACTATTCTTAGCAGTCACTAAGAAAGACAAAGTGCTTAGGGGAAACTGATGAGGAGGTGTTTTAGCTCCAAGAATAAAAAAGAAGTGCACAAGTTATGAAGTCAGAGGGGGAGTCATATCAATGTGTCAAGAAGAAGCTATAAAATATATGCAATATGAAAGGGGTAGTTTTTTGACATGATATTTTTGTATATTAAAGTGTTTTTTTAGGTAAGTGTTTTGTCATTAATGTCAAAGGGGGAGATTAATCTGCATTGAGAAGATATTTTCTAGGAAGAAAGGTCTCTCTGAGTAGGTTTCATCAGTGACTTATTTTCATGAATGACAAAGGGGGAGATTGGTGGGAATGTGTTATTAGGTATTCATAAAGCTATCATTGATGTCATACAAGTGTCATTGATGTCATTATATGTTGTCATTATTGTTATTGATGTTAAGTTCATAAAGCCTTATTTAAGGAACTTAGTAAAATAATAGAAGGTTGGTAACATGATCAATTGATATATATAAGACTCATGTGAGAAAGGTAGGTAGCATGTGAGAATGGTATGAGATCACATAACATATGAAATTTGTTTTTAATATGGTTCACTAATTATTAAGGAATGGTCATAGTCTAAATATGACTGGCAGTATAAAGTCTAGTATGCAAACTAACCTATAGTGGTCTGATGAGGGCTCAAATTCACATTTCAAAGTTCTATATTTCTTGAAATAATTGAAAGAGGCGAGATGGATTGTGTTAAGCATGTTTATGAATTTTTAAGTCTTTGCCTATAGGAAAAAGTAATAAATTTGGTGGTAAGATTGACTGTGTACACATAATGGGGTATTATAAACATGAGAAGAATTTTCTCATGCTTGTTGGCATGTTAAAACATTACATGAGACCCTGATAACTTCATGGAATTTGGGGAAGGCCCCTATATTTATTTTCCTAACACTATTTCTGGAGATGAGGGGCAATCCTTTATAAATGATTTCTAGGAAGTGAAACCAATTAAAACCCTTTTAAAACCCTTATAGTGACCCAATAATAAAGATAAATTGGTTATGGCTCAGAATGATCCAAGTAACATATTTTTATGTTTTTAACATGTTAATTAATCTCCAAGGTTTCCTTAGGTGGGTTTTTTTTTTTCTTGACAATGAGTAGAAGCTATAATAAAACCCTTATTTTAGGGTTTTTTTATACTACAAGTAGCGTTGACTAGGTCCAAACATAAAAATAAATGGAGGATTATGTGAAATAAATATATATTATTAAAATTAAATTAAATTAGTATGTTATAGACCAAAAATTTGCTAAACTTGTCATGGAATTGAGCCTATCATTAAATAAGCCTAATGAGTAGAACAGTGAGAAAACTAGGTGAGAAAAATCATGAGATTAGGGATTGGTTAAAGAGGAATAGGGATGGATCCTAATGCTTGGGTCTATTATTAAATACTGATCCATCATATAACCTTAGTTTACAAGTGTTTTTGATGCACATACTAAAACAAAACATTGTCATCAAACTGGTCTATGTAATAAAATAAAGTCAATGCAGAGTGACATAATGAGATTGGTATGTAAGAAAAATATTTATATATAACCACGTAACATATATTTTAAGTGATTATATAAGGATTATTAAGGTTCATGAAAACTATTTTTAATATAATAAAAATTTCCCATAGGTGTTATATGTCTTTATCTTCTGGACTATTTTTAGTGCTGCAAGTAACTTTCTATGTGTGTGAAAATATTGTTTCTGAGTAATTTTTCAATGTTGAAGGATTAAATGATATTTAAGGTGTTATAAATGAATCATAGGATAATTCGAATTTATTTTACTTAATTTTAAGTCCTTATTCAATCTTTGAGATTCAAATGATTTTGACAATGTGTTGACAGTCTTTAGTGTTTCTGAATAAGCTTTTTGCAAAATTATTTATGAGGCCTTTTAGATTGTGTGGTACAAACAAAATATTTATTAGAAGTATTTTAGGTCATTAATAGCATATATATATATATAGACATATATATATATATATATATATATATATATAGACATATATATATATATATATATATATATATATATATATATATATATATATATATATATATATATATATATATATATATATATATATATATATATATATATAATTTTATTCATGTTTTATGTGTAAAATTTGTTTGTATGGTTCAAATTTGAAAGAAATAATTTCAAGGAGTGAGAAGGCCTAAAGGCATGTAGACCTAATTGGATGGTTAAAGGTGTGAAATGCATCAAATGGATTTTTGAACCCAAGGTGAAATTATTAGGGATTTATTAGAGTCATTTATTAATTTTTTAATTTTTTAAAATAATATAAGGGTTCCTAAGGGTCAGAGTGGTAACGTGTTGATAAGACAAACTTAATTGCATTTGGTCTCCATTAGGCCTAATGGTGGATTTCGTTCTTATGGACTATGAAAAACTTATGTATTGCTGGTTTATATTATGAAACAAGTATAGTGATATATTTAAATCATAATTCAATTATGTTGAGGTCCTTGGCTGACCAATATAGGTATGATAAATAATCAAGTACAAAGTCAAGGCCTAATAAGCCTATTTTGACTAATTAAGAGAATTGAGCTAGTAAGCGAAGGATATACTACTTTGGAGAATATGTTGAGGGATTAAAGATAATAAGAGAGTCAATATGAACTTACCATTAGTATCTAAATTTATTTCTATATGTGTTGAGCAAGGTCATTTGACCTAATACTACCAGGGAAAGGGTTAGTTGAATAAGAAGGCCTAAGAGGTTCTTTAAGCGAGATTGAAGGGTAAGGAATGAAAAATAAGGTTGATATATATAGTTGAGTTATTAATATATGTTATAAGGTGATTATATATTATATATGGCTTAGTTTTTGCTATGTTACTTCGGGGGTTGGAGCCTCCTTGTAAGATAGATCTTGTAGAAGACTAGTTGAGTGGGTGATTAACTAGGTAAGGGTTGAATCTCCTTGTGAAGTTGGTCATTAGATAAAATTTTGATCTAGAAATTATATTAATGTAATCCACATGCATGGTTTAGTGGGTTTTATCCCCTAATAGGTTTTTCCACATATCTTTCATGTTCTCTTTTGATATGCTTGCGTAATTTTTTGTTTACACATTTATTATTTATGTGAATGAAGCTTCATGGAATGATGAATGGAATTGAATAGTTACTATTAATTAACTGATTCACCCCCACCTCTTAGTAGTTACTTTTGACATTCCATAAACTTGCAACATTGACCATTGATGGTATTTATTCTAGGTCGATGCCATCATTTCTAGCTCCATCAAAGTATCCTTCATTATTTTTTTACATGTTTGCCTGTTTTGGAGTCCTCATGTTCAATTTTACCAACAAAAACAAGATCCAAAATCACTCACCTTTGATGACAACCTACATGGTTGATTATAATCTTTAATATGTCACAGTTTTGACCTCTCATCCTAGAAGCCAAAATATTACTTCTTTATTTTTATAGCTATGACATAATCCCCATGATATAATAAAAAACCTCCCTAACTATAACCTTATTAATGTAATGCAAGAGAATCTTATTTTGATACCACACCAAATGAATCATCTTTCTCCTATTCATAGGACTTAACAATTCTATTGTGATAACCTAATATTATTTGATCCTAGGTGGAAACATTCAATATTTCCTTAGATTCCATCTTAAATAAAACATTAATACATGACACAATGCACATGACATCCCTCCCAAACCATATTATATGATTATGTGAATGTAAATCATGGGTGAAACATCACCTATATCAACATACACTTCCACTACAAACACAAACATCAACACAATTTATATATATATTCCAACATTACTCTATCTTCACTTTTTTCCCAAATCCATCCATAAAGAAGACTATGATTTTTGTATGCTTTTATACTATCCATAAAGCTCACCAAATTATTTCATATTTCATCACGTTTTGAGTGACAATCTTGGAATCCAAAAAAATCATATATAACCAACACATTGCATTTGATCCTTTAAATATTTCCATGACATGAAAGTACATATCTACCAGTGAATCATGTTTTCCATAAATCTTGGACTTACTAATGAACCTGAATACTATCAAGAAAAGGAATTACTAATAGAAAAAAAAATATAAAGCATTAACTTGTAATAATTCATATTTAATGATTCAAGTAATTAAAATTCATGAATAAATAAACCTCAACTCAGATTAGAGTTCACATCAAAAATTCAGAACGTTAAAAATTAAAAAGAATGCTCTACACTATTTTTAGAAAATTTCACATGCAAGTTGGGGAACCTCTAAATATATATAAACATAAAATAGACATTAAAATTAATCTATACTAAATTTTAATTCCATTTAGGAAAATATCAAAAGTAATAATAAACTACAATTTGAAACTCTTATATGGTCACGTATTGCTTTTGAAAAAATAAAAAACATCAATAACTAGATAGGTCTAGCTATGGTTGCAACATTTTTTTAGATAAGGTCATTTTGTCATGAGAATGGGATAAAATGGAGTTATGGATAAAAAACTATGGCCTTTTTAAGTTTGGTCTCTTTTTTTGCATCATTCTCCTCTAACTCAAAATAACTCAACTCCTCTGAGTCACTCTAATTGGACTATTGCTATTTTTTCATATAAATGTTTTTCATCTCTCATTTTATAATTTAAGTATTTTCTTCCTACTATAATCCTTCCCACTATACCAATTACCTATTATAACTTCATTTCCTTGTATTTATTGTCTTCTTATCAAGAAACTACACCATTTTTTTTCTTCTTTGGCACTTGTTATTGCAAATCTACTTCTTAATTTTCTTCACCTTCACCATATTCTACATGGAAATCATATAAATATGAAATAGTAAATATTAGAGATATATAAAAATTATGTGGTAAACTCGCCTCATAAACATTGTCATTGATTTTCTTTACAACTCTTCATAGTCTATTTTTTTTATACTTCAACTTCTTATATGTGCCTTTCAAAAATATTTATTTCCTCTAGTAGTAATCCATTTTTAAAATCTCCTTACTCAAATATTTTTTACATTTTTTTAACATTTATTGATACTTTATACTTATCATTAATTTCATGTAACTTTCTTCTTACTTCTTCTTGTAATTTTTGTATATGTTTTGCAAATGCTTCTTCATCATCACTAACTCATTCTGCAGTTGGTAATAATACCAAATATAAAACACTCATAATATTTTTTCCATAAATTGTCATAAATATTGATTTTTCTATTGATCTATTCATTTAACTATTATATGAAAACTTATCTTGTGGTAAAGCCAAGTCCCATTACCTGGGTTTCTCTCCATGTCTGCATCTTAACACATTTCTCAAGCTCCTATTTACAAATTCTATTTTCCTATCTATTTGGGGGCGGTATGCACTATATAATTGAATCTTACTCCCCATCTTCTCCATAAAGTACTACAAAAATTACTTGTAAATTTCATCATCCTATCTAATGTATTAGTTTTTAGAAGACTATGCAGCCTCAAAGTATTCTTAAAAGAATAGTTATGTAACTCTAGTGGTATAATTGGTTTTATTACATTGAAATAAAATGAGACTTATATAAAAATTATCTATAATAACCAAAAATGAATCATTACGTCTCCATGTGTTTGGTAATTCCAACACAAAATACGTACTCAAATCTATCCATGGTCTCATTGGCAATGATAATGTTATGTAAAACCTTATATTTTGTGTGTGTCCATTTGTCACCTAACATATCTTTCACTTTGAAACATATATTATCACATATTTTTTCATATTTGAAAACAAAATACTTCTCCTCCACTAAATCTATTTTATTTATCTTACCAAAATGTCTACCCAAACTACTAATTTACACTTCTCTTATAATATTTCCTTTTAGAGAAACGATTGGATTACATAGTTATTTCTCCTTGAACAGATAACAATATTTCATAACATACTCCTCATAAACATTACATCAATCACATATTAATAGATTTTTACATTGCTCAATTATATTTCTAAAATCTGGATCAATATGATATACTTTTAATAAATTCAAATCCAATTATTCCACTAACCATAGTAGTTATCAACCCCACTTGCCTACTTAAAGAATTTTCTACCTAATTGTATTTTCTTAATTTATGCTTGAACACAAAATTATAACCTTTAAATAAAGACACTTGCTTTGCATGCCTCATATTTAGCTTATTTTGAGTGTTCACATACTTCAAAGCCTCATGATTAGTAAAAAGGATAAACTCCTTAGGCACAAGGTAATGCCTGTAATGTCTTCATACTTGTACAATGCCATACAATTCAACATCATACTTAGAATACTTTCTTCTTACCTCATTCAATTTCTCACTAAAATATGTTATTTAATTCCCACAAACAAGCATTACAATCAACCTCAAAGACTTTGAAAAAAATTGGTTATGATAAAATAAGATTTTTTATAATTTTCTTCCTCAACAACTCAAGAAATTTGTTATTTCTCTTTTCCATATAAATTATTTTCCTCTCAAATAAATTATTATTGGTGAAACTAGACTACTAAAATTCTTAATGAAACTTTTGTAAAATGTTTCGAAAACATGGAAACATCTTACCTTTGTGATGCTCTTTTGGATAGGGCACTCAATAGTTGCCATTATTTTTCTTCATCCATTCTTACACCATTTATTAAAAATACATTTCATAAAAATAAAAATAAAATCTACATAAACTTGTACTTCTTGAAATTCATATAGAGCTTCTCTTTTTTAACAATTATAATATTATTCTAAAATGTTATAAGTGATCTTTGTTTAGTCTTATTGTATACTAAAATATCATCAAAATAAAACATCACAATCTCACCATTGTATTCTTGTAGCACCATAAATGTGTTTGGTGCATTAGATAACCTAAATGGCATCACCATCCACTCATATAAACCATATATAATCTTGAATTTTATTTTTCCTTCACCATCTTCATGAATTTGAATTTGATACTATCAAAACCTTAGCTATTTATTCGTCAAATATTTTTTTCCTACAATAATATGCGTTATATCATCTAAACAAGGTATAGAAAACTTGTACTTAATTGTAATTTTATAAATGTCTATACTATATATACCCATCATCCACTCTCTATATTTTGTTGGAGTTAATAACACTAGTGTTACATATGGACTAATCTTCTCCCTTATGCACTCATCTTATCAGATACTTGATTAGATAGAGTTGACCTTAGAATAAAATCAATATGATTTTGAATATCTTTTTGGTGGTAAACCATCAGGTAACTAATCAGGTATAACATATGTATATTCTTTCAACACTACTTATACTATTAGTGGTATTTATACCACTTCTATGTCATCTTTATTCATTATTAATACATAAAAACAACTTACCATCTTCATATTTTTGTTAAATTATTTTTCAATTGGCATGCTTTCAGTGTACCCTTCTTTAAAAGGTGAAAAATACCTTCATATAACCTTTCAATAAAATTTATGTGTTCTTTGATCCATCATGAATTATTTTTTTATCAAACTACCATGACCTTCCAATAACACATGGCATGCATCTATTGGTAAAACACCACACCATATTTCATCCTTATATTTTTTTACCTATGTTAAACTTGATTAAACACCTTTTACCTATTTTAACTTCAATCCCTTTCTTAAATCATGAAATTTGATAATGATTACGATATTGTTTACACTATAAACCTAGTTTCTCAATAATGTCTTTAAAAATCATATTTTCAAAACTATCACCATGTATAATTACTTTACATATCTTATGTCTTGAAGTACACCTTGTTAAAAACATATATGTTTGCATCTATGATCCACCTTTTTATTATCCACATATTCTTTCATTGGAATAATCATTATTCTTCTCATCATGAGATTTTATCCAATATCTACTATTGCAACTTCAATATTTTACTCTTCTATTTTAAATTCAACTAAATTCACTCTTGGGTGATCCTCTTTCCTCCTTTATTTATATTTTTAGTGTGGAAACTCAAATTCTCTATGACCTTATTCTCTGCATATATAACAAACATAAGATCTATGTTGATTTGGAAGCCATCCTTTATGATAGCTTCATCCTCCCTAAAATCCTCTTTCTTATTAATGTAGTTTGTTGAAACCCATGTCTATTACCTTCTTGTATTTATACACCACGTGATGATTTTACTCTAGTGGTACTAAAACCCCCTATATTTATATTAAATTCACCTCATCCCCTTATTGTATGGGATTATTCTATTCTTGGCCCATGCGATATTCTTCTAAAATTATATCTATTATATTTTTCTTCTACGTTCATATAAAAATTAAAAAAAATCTCCGTACAGTGTATTATATGCATGCTTAACACATATTTATTAGAAAACATCAAAACATCTACATACTTTGCAGCCATATGCTCTTTTTTTTCATCATGATCCACTCATATGGAAATATTTTAAAATGCATTTATATACTCTAATTCCTTTGCATTAAATTTTAGAATCTTCTTTATAAGGTTTGTGCATAATCCCTAAGAATAATTTTCTTCCTAAGCTTATTCTCTATCTTTTTATACAATTTGATTTTATCTTTAAGTTTTTATGACTTTATTTCTACTTATGATCCCACCAAATCATTGCACGACCCTTCAATTTTTTGCATGCAAAATTTAACTTCTTATTTTATCTCATAGTTATCCATTTGAAAAACTTCTCCATGTTGATCTTCCAATCTACGAACTCTTCTTATTTTAAACTTCAATAGAAATTTGTAATGTCAACCTTGATACCTTCATTCCTTACTTCTAAATCTCTAATCATCATTTCTTGTATTGATGGTAGTGGTTCATGTTTCTCCTCCTCTTGTATAATTTCCTCTTCATGATTTGTGTCATCCTCGACACCATATTTTTCTCTCCTTTATCATTGATCCGTAACAATATTACTTCTTACAAAAATGTACAATTTATAAAATTTGAAAATTATGAAAAATAATATTAAACTATAGTTTTAGACCCTCAAATAGTCTCATATGGCCTCTAAAAAATATCAAAAATGTCCATAACTAAATAGGGCATGTTATGGCTGCACCAAAAATTTTAAGATTTTTTTTTCGATGTGAAGAACAGTTCAAATAGAGTTGCAAATCAAAATTTATGGATTATAGAAGTTTTGCCTCTCTTTCTACATCACCTACAATGTTAGAGATCAAGTGTTCAACTAGAAACCATACCATTGTTGGTAATATGTTAGTGACAAGAATTAATAACAAAATCAAACATTATAAAATCTATTAAACAATAAATAATAGGAAACTAAAGTGGAGGATAAAAGGGTAAAACTAAATGAGACCATGAAAGATTTATTTCATTTAATAATGGTCGAAATTGCTTCTTCCCTAACCAATTGCCTATACTCTTCCTCTTAAGACTATATGACTCTTTTTCTCATTATGACTATCTGACTTTCTTATTTTTAACACATATTTTTTTCTCTTTTTATAACAAATACTACTAAATGTTAGTGTCATTTACCCTTATTAATAGGCACCAAAAATTCTTTAATCATATTGAAGAATAAGGTTTACTAGGGCTAAAGGAAAAAAAGAAACAATTTTTACTAAACCTAAACATGATGTTTAATTATATACAAAAACTAAACTACTTTCATGGACTTTTAAGAAGTGTTCATATTACATTTGATAGCAAGGCCATGATTTATGATCATTAGAAGGTCTATTAAATTAAAATATAACTGATAAAGTTGTCATGAATGGATATGTCTACTAGATTAGTTACCTTAAATTCTCTCCTTCAAAGGATATCAATAGGATATCCTTCAAACTAAAGTTAATGAGTAAATGAATGTGAGAATTGTAACTCATATACACCAATGTTTTATTAAAATTTAAGGAGGAATAAAAAAGTTATTAAAATATTATATTCTCAAGCTAAACAATAATAATGACAAGATACCAACTCACAAAATACATTATTATTACTCCATAAAATCATATTGTAAGATTATTTCTATACATAATATTGTGCAGACCAAATTGCCACAAAATTTCATTTAATAAAAATCTCATCTAATAAACCTATCTTTAAACAGATTAATGTATGCCAAAGAAAAGTTCCCAAAATAAAAAATATTCCTTATTTTAATTATAAATATTTAAATTTATCGTTGAAGATCCATTTCATTTGTATAAAGACAAAATGATATTTTAGTTATTTAAACAAGTTTAAAAAATGCTTAATTTAAAATAAATTAGACATCCAACACCTCCACTCACTTTTTTATGCAACAACAAAGAAAATACAAACTTCTTTTAATATTTTTATGTGTCTTTTTGAAGATGGATAAAATGAATTATCTTCAACATTATATTCCAATAAATTAAAATAAAAAATAAATTAAATTAAATCAAAATTAAAATTAAAAATAAATAAATAAAATTCTCCAATAATAAGTAAACATTAATTAAAAAGCATATTCTTAGAAACATCCTTATCGTCTATCCATTCTTCCCTGCACTTAGTCAACATAAAATCAAATCAACATAGAACTCTCAATAATTTCTCCTCAATCAATATTAAAATATACACAACGTCAAAATCTTTGCTATCCCCCATCCATTCTTTCCTACACTTTGTCAACACGAAATCAAATCAGCATCGAGCTGGCAGTCATTCCTCCTCAATCAATATTAGAATATGCACATTGTCGTAATTGATGTCGGAATTAAAAAAGGATTCGAACACTTCATTATGAAACTAATCGTGTTTTCATAAAGCAATAATGAATACGCAATACGTTATTGTCAAGAGTAAGCATCCACATGAGACGGACATTGTTTTCTACAACTCATCTTCATTGCCACGTTTGACCAGGTTTCAACTTATAGAATAAGTAAACAATAATGAAAAGTCAGCAGAGTGCACCGTCCAATAGTTGCTCGGAATGGTATTTAAAAGAAATCTTATTCCACAACAATCTAAAGGCCCTTATGCACAGATTAATGGCCGAAAAGACGATGCTCCACCACATTCACATCGCACAAAATTATTTCAACAAACACGCGATGATCATATACAAATAATAGCGCAGGTCAAATCAATATAATTAAAGCAAATTACTTCTCAATTAGAATTTTTTAAAATAATTGTGTTTCCACTTATTACTTAACATTTGGGAGCATTATTCTCGTGAACTACTTTGATTAAAGAATAGCCCAGAACAATCAATGTTATTATATAACAACGCAGGTCTATCTATGTGAGTAAAGAATCGCGCAGGTCAATAATATCAATCATATTCCGTACAGTCCGGGAATTGAGACGTTATATATCCAGTCAATTTCATAATTTTTCTGTGACTATTCAAATCAATTAGCATTTCAACAGGATTACTATCAACACCACCTGATCTGGTGGTGGTTAAACAGAACAAATTGTGTCGTTATTTGTCAAATAGCATGCTTTATTCCTTTTCGCGTATTGTCTGCCCCAAGTAGTTTTGGCAAACTCATCCTCTCAATCTAGAGAGGCCATAATCAATGACTTTTATCTTTTAATACCTGGTTACATGGCATCACAACTGTATTTTAATATTTTCTTCTTGGAAGGAAACATGCACACTTTCCAGCGTTGATACATGTTCATAAGGATACGTTTGGCACATATATATATTTTGGATCAAAATAACACGTTAAATTCAAGCGAACCTGTCATTCCTGGTCCTTCTTAGCTAAGCCTAACCTGTAGTCACGTTCGATTAAAAATTGTCGACCAAAAGATTTGACCACAAGACCGTCCGTTTTCAACCAAACAGACGGTACGTATTTAAATCGACCCAAGAAAAAATCAGTCAAAAAAAGTGGTAGGCAAATTAAACGTACCAGCTCCTTATGCTCTTCTCTTTCTCTGGAGGATGATACTGGAGTTGGAGTTTATTAAAAGTATTTAAAAACGTAGATAGCGAGTACCTCTAGGAGTCTCAAAAGTTTTGACATAATATGACGAAAAAATATTCTAATTACAGAAATGTGATTATACTCCATGTAAAAATACGCTATGTAATATACCAACGCAGCTTAAGAAACTGATACTTTTTTCTTAAAAGGATCTAAATGGATCTCACAACGTGCTGAAATGAACCACTTTTATGGCAATACTCATACCGATAGACCAAAGTTAGAATGGAGGCAGTGGTGTAAAATATCGAGCAGTCCAACAGAGAGTTACAAGATTTGATCCAGCTCGATGTGCTCAAGAATGAGGTCTTCTTACAAATTGAAAGCAATTCAAACCAATAAACAAAAGCAGAAGAATGAATTTCAATGTTGTGGAGTATACATGCCTGAATTTCTCTTGAAGGGTCCTCCTATTCTCTGACCTGTAGAATCTTCTTCCACAACGCAATTCTGGTGCACCGTGCCTTCCTTCCTCCAAATGATTTCCAAGCACAGGGGGAAGAAATTATTTATCAGAATTCAATGTCCTCCTTTCCACAATGGCACCCAGTTGGCCTGCAAATGTCATAAATGGCTTCCTTCAAACCTCTTTTTCCTCGCCTTCTTCGAAAAGTCATTAAACAGGAATTAAATAAGATCTGGTCTTTTTACAACCTTTATTTCGTTGAAAACCTTCCTCGTTTCCTTCTTGCCTTCCACGGCGAGTTTGGCATAATCCCAGGATATTAATTGAGTTATTAACCCTTGCGTTATAACCGGAACCTCATTATTTAACTTCTCCAAGGCACAAGCATTTATCATCATCGTCGTAACACATATTTTTATATTACTAACTCTCATTTCAATATGTCATAGTATTCTCTTCAATGCACATATTCACTATCTATTTTCCTTAAATGCCAAAAAGCTCACCCTATTTAATTTATCATTACGGTTATTCTTGAAGCACTCAATTTGACGCATACATTATTAACTTCAAACACTTAATGTTAATCATGCATTATATTACATATCGATGATATAAGATAGAATTCTATGTAACATTGGTTGTAATCATATTGGTAACTAACATTCTTCAAATAATCTACAAATTGTTAACTTTATTAGAAAAAAATAAATCTTATCAATACTTCTTATGATTTATCCCCCCAACCTTTTATCATCTACAAATTGTTAACATTATTAGAAACAAATAAATCCTATTAATACTTCTTGTGATTTGTTACCTACAACAAGATTATGAAAACTATTTAGATGTCCCACAATAAGTTGGCATTAAACAACTTAAGGTTTTTGGAAACCTTAATTTTGAACTCTTTTGAATGAAACATAATTGGTCTTCATATTAGATTCAATAGATAAGGAAAGAGACCATCTCTCATTAAGTGTCCCCGCCAATCATAGAAGACGAATCATAAAACTAATTTGTTGTTTAATACACCTCTTTGAATACTTTGACAAGTATGGAGAAGGTAACATATTGTATCCATTGTAACATAGACAACATTTAAAACTGATTAGGAAATCACAATATTCAATCTAATAGCCACTTGAGAATAACATATCCACATCTTTTATTTTATACAAAGGTTCTATGTGCTAGAGGTTCTTGTTACACACCTTTCTATCTATCGATCCTTAGATTGATTGATAAGAATAGAAAGAGAATAAAATATCTTATGATAAATATGCCAACAACCACTAACATAACACTTCAAATCACAATTAAGAATTATTCCAAATATAAAACACTATACAAGATACAAATGACCAATCACACTATCACAATGAGATTATTATATCACATTGGCCCTTCTAATATGTCATAGTTAGGCCAACTATGAATATTCTTCAATGACAATAGTCACAAGGTGAATATGTCAAGGAGGTCCAGCGTTATTCAAATCTCACATACACATGAAGGCTAATAAAATCAAGGGACAATGCCAATATCCTTATAATGTTACTACATAAAAGGTGAGGTCATTACATCCCCCTTCCCTTATAAAATCATAATCCTTGATTTGATCAATAGTGTTATTTATTTCCCACAATCTCCAAGAAATGGTATTTCTTAATAATTAAATAAGATAATGACATTAGATTCGTCAAATCAGGTCTAAAATGTTCTTTTAAAAAGGAAACTTACCCAATTACAAGGTAAATTCACTTTATTTTGTCTATAGATTTCATTATATTTTGTAACCAACTCAATAATTTAAAAAATATTTTAGCTTTTGAGAGAAAGTGTCTCATAATATTAAATCTCACTTAGAGAGATTATCTTTGTAAACATGGTCATAATAAAATGTTCAAAATAAAATTTGTTCAAAGCCTATCCTACAATTTATATATCTCAAAGAATACTAGAGGCTGAAATAAATCCTCTTGGGATATAAGAATTGCACCACAATATGTTAAATCAACTCAAATTTTGTAATTTAAGTAATGAGTCCTCAATGAGGTAGAAAATACAATACACTTTCTTCTACATTATAGGTTTCAAGAAGATAATAGAGGTTCAATTATAATGTCACACCAAGAATATAACTAACAACAACAAGTTATGTGAAATAAATAAGTAATTCACATTATGCCTCAAGGGAGGATCATGGAATTTCTTACAAATCTCTTCATTCAAATAAGAATCATATATAAATATATTTGAAATCACATATATTTAGCATGATACATGCATATGTGTATGATGATTCTATTCATTATAATGCACATGTTCATCTATGAATTCACCAAGAATCCTATAATAATCATAATTTTAAGGAAATATAACAATAACATCCCTTATTCACTTTCCACGTTAACTCTCACAACATGTAGTCCATGGTATATGTTATTGTGTTCAAGAGTATACAACCATAAATAATCAAAATGAATGCATTAAATAAGGTCTTACAAAATCATGACCCTTACCACAACCATTTGATACAAGACCGACACATACCTTCATCATCACAATACTTAGTCACGAGTGTAGAACATGTATATCAACTATCAAAAGGAAAGTAACCTTTAGCCTCAATAACACCAAGTTCATTTTTTGACTCGTCTAACCATTGATAAATGTGTATGTATAATAGGGATGATAGGATGAGAACCGACATGAATCCTTTTTCTACCCAAGGTTCCTCCACGAGTCCATCTAATAACATATATATGTATATCATAATGATGGTGGGGAGGGAACTAACATGCAACCTCCATGAACACAATTTATTTTCCAAGGCAACAGAGTCATACACCTTGTGCCATCATCCATGTACATTCCATTAGAGTAGTGAAAAATAACACACATTGATGTGGTTGTGTCACTTACAATGGTATTCATGCATGGATCAACAATGCAAACTCAAAATATATCATGGTTAGCCAAGGTTACATTAGATAACATTTTTTGTTATCTTTCATAATAACCATCATTATAATTTTTAGGAGCATGAACTAATATAACCATGCAATAAATTTCAATCCATAGCATAGCTTATTCATATTATCAAAATTCATAATAATGATCTAATGATAATGGTATGAGGGCATACATGTAATAAAAAACTCACTTCTCAATATTTTTCTGTATCTAATATAATGTATTAGTATTCAAAGGGTAAAATACACAACTAGAGAACATAATTACATCATCGCCATCTAATGGAAATCTAATGTTCATTTTATAAAAATGTAATTAGTTCCTTAACATGATTTATATTAGTGATCATAGCTAAAATTTTCAAGATAAAGATAATAAATGTATCTCTCACTGCCATCATTTCTTATATAATAAATGCAAGAATAGTCTCAATCATATAATGTAAAAGGAAACGCTAATACATGATCTATAAAAACATATGAAAAATAATCTCATCACATAAAATGTAAATCTTTATTAGGTTTTAAACTCTTTCTACTATTCATTCAAGGAAGTCAACATTTTTAACACAATAATTAACATAGAGTGCCTTTAACACAATA
The DNA here is from genome assembly GCA_037957365.1 of Torreya grandis. NCBI lineage: Eukaryota > Viridiplantae > Streptophyta > Pinopsida > Cupressales > Taxaceae > Torreya > Torreya grandis. The sequence goes on along the minus strand of JARHVA010006730.1, from coordinate 811,032 downwards.
AAATTCTTGAATCATAAAAGAACCCCATATATAGATAGGGACACATAGAATATATTACATGATGGGTATCATCATGGCACTAAGACTTCATACCAAAGGGCACATCCCTCAATTGAATGAAGTATCTTTGGCCATATCAAGCCTAACATTTACCCATTGATCGATAGAGTGGATTTCCCCATAGATGGATATATGGATAAATGGATAGATAGTTGTCTTTTATAACTTACCCTCTAGCCACTATGTATCCTCTAGCCTCTAGTTGAGAAGAATTTGCTTAATCAATCGATGAAGATTTGAATCTCTATTTTATGATAATTCCCCCATAATTTGGACCGATTTGACATTTAAAAAAATTTGACTCGGGGTGTCATGTACAAGTGATAATGCATCCCTGTAAAAACAATTAACTTTGATTTTTATAATTTTTAATGACTTTGATAAACACACCTTTAACTCTAGATTTGAGAAAAATAAATAACTCACTAATTATACCAAACTACTATCTTTAGTCTTAAGTTAATAATGAACCTAAAAATTAATGAAGGACCTTTAAATAAGGATTTAACCATATAATAATATTAAATACTCACTCTTATACTAATATTAAATACTCACTCTTAAAAACAACATTATAACCTTAACAAGTATTTATTTGATAACTTTAAACTATGACACATAATCGACTTAAAACGTTAAACTAAAAATTTTAGAAAAAAACTAAAAATAGAATAGATCTCTAAAATAATAAACTAACCACCTTTAACCAATAATCAAGTATTATTGGTATTCAAATCAAAGCATTAAGCATTCACTTTAAGATGCACCTTCCCAGGCGTCACCATGTTTTCTCCTTTCCATCTACTTTATACTTCATGACTCTCCATGTTGTCTCAGATTCAAACTTTAATAGACCACATTATGTTTATGCTCATTTCATAGGTAAATTGTAATTGAGGCTTGAATTCTTCTGCTATAACTATATATTCAAACTCTAATGTATATCTCCCAGGCTTGGTATCCTCTCCTACTCAATTCAATGATTATAAATGTGTCCATTAGTTTTGCACACTAATTTACTCTTCTTAATGCTTCCTCAATTAAATCAGAGCTTAATATAACTATAGATTCTATATGCAATGATTGTGCAATGTTTTACTTCCCAAGGCACTTGATCTAATTAAGTTATCCTGAATTGATATAAATTGTCTGCTCTGCTACTATCACACTTCCCACAACTTGTAAAGAGCATCAATTGTTTTACAAGTATTTTTCATCTACTCCCTAACATTAGCAGTGAACATGCTTAAATAGACATGCATATTCTTCACCTTTTCATTAGATTCTAGGTTGCACTCTTGGATTTGCTACAAAGACATCATATGACCATTATTTTTTTATTGATCTAATCTATTTCACTTTCTTTATATCCCCTCTTCTTTTCTTATATTCCATATCGATTGAAGTTTCCATGCTTTGGGCTCCTTCATGTATCTATAGGTTTGTTACATGGTGACTAAGATCTTGGTATGCACTCTGATACCAATGAAAGAATTGAGTGCAGATGTTTTGATGATTTTATTCAATAACAATAGGTTAATATATACAAAAGAATTTATTTATAACTGTAACTACATATAGTTATAAAACCATATCACCTAACATAATTATGTCACTTAAGCACCTAACCACTACTCTTAATTAGATCATTGAATTGTATTAACAATACAATGTAATATACATCAAATTTCACCAACAATAATTTCCTAATCTTATAAAAAAATACTATTTTTCTATTTGGGACAAAACCCTTGAGTTGTTCCATATATATATATCCTCTTATAAATCTCTACGCAGGAATGTTGTCTTAACATCTAATTATTCCAACTCCAAATCAAGTAAAACCACTAATGCTAAAACAATTCAACTTGAAACAAGTTTAACAACTAGTGAAATTATTTCATGTTAACCAATACCTTTTTTCTATTCAAATCATTTTTCCACCATTCTAGTCCTATACCTTTCAACCTTTTCATTAACACTTATCATTTTTTTAAACCCATTTATATAAAACATGCTTTTTACCTTTTAAAAGTTATATTGGTTCCCATGACTTTTTCTTAACTAAGGCATCCATTTCCTCATACATTTCTCTTTTTTGTTTAAGACTATGTGCATCTTCCAATGTTTCTTGAAAACAACTAGGTTTTCCATCATTGGAATTCAAAGTAATTGAAGTATTGGAAATATACTTATTAAGAGGATGATTGACCTATGTTGATATCCATACTCATTATAGAGGTAATTCCTTATGTTATGACCTCTATTTTCACTATTGAGGTATTTCCTTAAGTTGCTGAAACTCTTTGATATTGTAAACATCTTCATCATCCAAAACTGGATTAATTTCCTCATTTTAAGAATCATAAGATGGCTCAATTCCAACCTTAACATGTTGATGTTTTGGTTCTTGTTTTTATTTCATTTTAACATCTGATTTTAACAAGGAAGTTTCATCAAACTCTACATCTCTACGAATGATGATTTTGTGGGAATTAGAATCCCACACTCGGTATCCATTAACACTATCTCCTTCCCCATACCTAACAAAGATATAATTCTTTGATCTTTGGTCTAAATTTAAATATTTATTATGATTAGTAAGAGCATAAAAATTAAAATGAAAGAAATTGAATCTAAATAATCACATAAATGGCATGTTCATACCTCTTCAAGAATGTTATAGTCTATTACCACTGATGGTGATCATTTTTTCTTATACTAGGATATACAAAATTGATTATACCCATAAAATTTTAATCCACATTTGCATTATCAAGCATAATCCTTTCTCTCTCTAGATATTTATATTTATGGGTTCAACAATCCTATTTTGTTATGGTGTGTAGCAGGTGGTTTTATGCCTTTCAATCCCAACATGCTTGAAATAGTTCTAATATTAAAAGGTTTTTAAAACACCACCATTACCAATTGTTAAATTATTAACCTAATTTTTTTTTCTCTATCATTAATCAAAATTAATTAAATAAAATGAAAACATCACATTTTATTTTTAGACTGTAGGCCCATACTCTTTTGGAGTAATTATGTATAACATAAAATAATACAATGACCATCCATATGAAGTCATAGGGGCTAGACCCCACACATCAGAACGAATATAGTCAATAACACCATTAATTTCATGACTTCCTACACTAAAATTTCATTTCCATTATTTCTCAAAAATGCATTTCTAACATAAATCTGAATATAGTGATTTTAAACTAGGAACTAACTCACTATTTTTTATTACCTTTAACCTCTCTTACATATCTAGCACAAATTTGGATTCCATAAACGAGTAGGATATTATTTTATTTTAGATACCATATCTTCTTAAATGATATATGCATTCCCTTAAAATATGTAATGGTTTCCAACTTTTAGAGCCTTCATTACAACTAAGGCACCCTTTGACACCTTAAGAGTTCCACCTTGACTTGTGAAGTTATAACCATAAGAATATAAT
>JARHVA010006730.1:770000-797500 GCA_037957365.1 Torreya grandis | reverse complement strand
CCACTGAATCAGGCTCTCAGGTTCATGGGAGGTCTGTACATGGTGCCCTCTTAGGCCATGGGGGCCTTCCAAACTATTATATGTATATTCATATTATATTTAAAGTTTATTTCAACTAGGTATATTTTTTTTTAATTTTTAATTAGATTGTGCATATGCATTGAATGATTTTATATGCAATTTTATTTTGAATTCATATGATTTATAAACTAATCATTATGCCATGAGACCCATCCAATGGTTTTATAGAATGTCATATCCTCTACTGGATTTCTACACATATTAAATTACCATTGATCTTGTGCCTTTGCATACATAGGTTCACCATTGATGACATCATTTTTCTACCACTAAATAACATGTTTTCTATTTTGAATAATTATAACATAGGTAAATGTCTCCTTTTATTATATTTTTAAAAAAAATGTGTAACTTAGCTACTATGAAATTTTAAACTTTTTTATGAATGGAATCTAATAAGTTTTAATTGGCATAAAAGGTAGAGTTTAATCAACCTTTAAATTAAATTTGTTTATTTAATATACCATGATGATTATATTATTATTTGGCTTCATATAAAAGTTATCTCAAACAAAAATATGATTCAGGTAATGTGGTTACGTCTTACGGCCTCGACACTATGGGATTATTGTCTTAGTTGAGGTCCCTTATAGTATTAGGATCTCAACATACTACTATGTGGTGACCTTATGGGATCTCAATGGCCATAGGATTATTTTATTTTTTTAGGATCCTTATCCATGTCCAAATGGATACGTCTAGGGTCCTAAGGGCCAATAAGTGATTGGCCTACTCAAAGTCTCATGTGGCAACCTCTTAGGGCCTCGGGGCCATGAGACTATTGGCTTAGCCATAACCTCTTGTGGTAAAATCCTTATATGATGTTACCACATGGTGAATTGTAGATTCCTTAAGAATATATATATATATATATATATATATATATATATATATATATATATATATAAATTTTTAATGGATACTAAGACATCCCACATGTGAACTCTCATGTCCATGGGAATATTGGCTTACCCACAGCCGACCGTAGACCTAGGATCCCTGTACATCACCATGTAGTGATGCCATATACCATTAGGGAAACAAGATTATTATATTTTATTAGACTCTTCATCATATTGGGATCCTAGGTTCTCATGAGTTTGGCATGTGGTGGCCTATCAGGACATTGGGGCCTTGAAGCTATCAGATGTCTATTCATAGTTTATGTCAAGTTTATTTCAACTAGACACTTTTTTAACATTGAATAAGATTGTACAAATGATTTCAATTATTTTATATGCATGTTTAGTGTAAATTCATGTGATTTATACTCTAACCATTATATCATGTGACCCATCAAACAATTTTGAATAACTTCATATCTTGTATCAGATATCAACATAGATTAATTGATTGTCACTCATATGCCTTTCCATGCATGGGTTTATTGTTGATAGTATCACTGATTTTAACCTAAACAATATGTTTTATAGTTTGACCAATAAAAACATAGGTAAATTCCCATGTTCCTTATTTTTTGATAAAATTGCACAACTTTTCTATTGTAAAACTAAAAAAAATTCTGTGTGGGAAATAATATGTTTTGGTTGACACAAAATAAAAAATTTAATCAATAGTTAAATCAAATTTATTCCTTTTGATTGACATAAAAGACAAATTTATATCAAAATTTAAATCAAATTGATTCATTTGGTATACCATATTGACTATATTATTAATTTTGATTTCCTATAGCAGATATCTCGATTAAAAAAATGTAGGTTTACTATAATTATACTATCTGCACATGTTGGATCTTAATTAAAATCTCCCAGGTCCCTATATAAAATTTTAAAACTCATAATCAAGTGACGCATATTATGTTTCCTTATTTATAATGCACATGTCAATTACTTATTTACTTATTCTGGTACAGATGTAAAATGCATAAATCTAAATTTCCAAGTTAAATATGGTAGATATCTTGTCCAATAATTGGATTATTTTACCAAATTATTTATGTAATTTATTTTTCATTTCTTTTAAATATTATAATTTCACATTTAATTAACCAATTATGTATCTAATTGAAGTATGTTTACAACTAGTTTATGTTAAAATATGATCACATTTAAGCAGTTGTGAGATCAAAAAGATAGCCATTCCTTGTACTCCTTTACTCCTCTTATTACACTTTAATATTTATGGGTTATATTTTAAGTTAGGATATGTTTAAATTGTAGGTAAAAATTATGTCTAAAAGGTTCATTATCAAAAAAATACATGCCCCTTGTTTTTAGTCCATGTCAATAAAGATTACAATATTTTAATGTTGTATTTATTTTATTTTTACATATAAAATGCTATTAAAATTTATATTTTTGTAAATTACATTTCACTAAAAAATACATTAATGTTTCATGCAATAATAAACATGATTGAATGTCACTCCATTACATTAAATAGATGTCATCGAAAATCAGAAATTTAAATATGAATTTAGCATTGCCTATATTAAATATATAATATTTCCATAGTCCATACAATAGTAATAATATTCTATAAAATTTTTGTCATGTTTTGAATCTCAACACATTTCAAATCCACTTATATGATTCTTCATTAGGTAAATAATGTGTCACAAAAGTTGATCTGAAACGTATTGAGATTCAAAACCTGACAATCTTTTTCCAGAAGATTATCACTATAGCCTATATTCTTGGCATGCAATGATTATCTAGTAATTTTGAGTATGTCCTCTCTATGTTTCAATATGTATTGTAACCACTTATAAAACTAATAATTATTGTCACATTTAATTCATTACATATATAATTTCATCTACCTTAATAATTGGCATATTTACTGGTATAGATACTAAAAATATATGTGGTAATTACATGATATCTATTTATAGAGCTGAGTACACTAAGAATTAAATATAGTTTCAAGAAAAAGAAATTGTTCAATATCATTAGGAAATCACCACCATGACCTTGTATATGAAAAAACTTAATTCAAATACACCATTTATTTTTCTCTCATCTTGAAAATAAATCCATTTAATTAGGACACTAATTTTTAGTTTGCTTTTTAATATTTTATCTATGTTCAATTCAAGTATTTGTATATTTTATAAATAGTTTTACTTTTATATCCCTCTATGATACTAATCTCTATGTCAGAATATTTTCCATCTATTACTACTTTGACTAGTCTAGTTTCTACATGGCAATTGTATACACATAATATTTTCAAACTTTTATCACTTATTGACACTTTGTATCTTACAAGAACCCATCGAGTCTAAATTTCTCTAAGTGCACACCTTATGGGGTGGACTGGGAAAAGGGTGGATAGACCATTGGTGCTTTATAAGATTATTATCCCTTTTGCCACTTGCTATGTACACACTTATCTTCTAGAACCATTTTCCCTAAGCTTATTATTATTGTTTATACCCATTCAAATCATTTATAACATCATTATTCTCATATTCCTTGCCTCATCCCCCTTTTGATAATTGTTTGTATTAGGTCAATTAGGTCAACCTTATACAAATTTTAGCCTTTGACTACTATACATGGTCAACTATGTCAACCCTATGTTATTTCAGGGTATTTTTCACTTTGGATCTTATTATCCCTTTATCCAGCATAGCTTAGGACCTAGATAGGGTCAATTGGGTCAAGCCTATATAATAGACATATTCAAAAGGATTTAGGGTAAGATCCAAATTCATATACAAGTTCATTTCCAACCATTTGAGAATAAAGAACTGTAGAATAATAAGTGTAGATGAACATCTACTTATTGACTATTCTACTTGAGAAATCAAGCTTAGGGTTCCATACTTTTTTTTAAGAGATGGATCTTGTCTCATGGAAAAGTATTTTGGATACATAGATAGGTCATGTATCCTATAAAATATTTGTCTTTTTTATCCTTACATACCACAAAAATCTCTTACGAAGAACCTTGGCCAACGGAGAGATTGAGGCTCTATGGGTTCATCTTCAAAGGTAAGTATTCCTATCTTTATTTTTTCTTTATAAGAGTAGATAGATAATGTAGTTTTGATTATCTTCTATGATTTTAGATTCCATATACATTGGCATGAGTATTATGTCTTATATGCATGTTTAGTTTAGTTTTTTTTATTTATAACCCCCTCTTTTATGCCACATGCTTTGGTGAGAACTAAACTAGATTTACTTTCTTGTTATTAAAATAAGTTAAATATAAAAACCTATGACCCCCTTAGGGTTATTACATGATTATGTTAGTCTGGAGGCTTTGGAAACCTCCTTAGCATAGTGTATTGTGATAAGTTATGCCCTGATATGGTCTATGGGATCACTATCTTGGTCGTGATGTTGCTTAAGAAATGTATTCCAAACCGAAAGTATAGTTATGATTTATCTTATCTAATCCAATATTCATTAATAGATATTATGCATTTTTGATTGTATATATTCTAAATAACCTAAACCCTTATCATTATGATATGTGAAGTGAGGGGGTAGTCCCCAATACCAAGTTTTTATCATTACCACTATAGATTCATTTCATCCAAAACTACCTAAAACTATCCTTAGATTGATTTCTAGTTAATTACTTATATAAAACATCCAATCACATTTAAAAACATATCCTAATAGTCTTATAAATATTTAGGTTGACTATTTATCTAGTTATTTACATTCCAAGTTAATTTCTTGATCTTTGCTCAATTGTATTTTATATTACAAAAAAATGAATTAGCTAATGTTGGTGTAAGGTTTTATGTTCTGTACTTCAATTAGATTAGCCAAATTTAATCCAATTGATTGTTCATTTCCCTTTCATTCTTAATTTTTAAAGTACTTGAAAAAATAATCTTATTTCAATTCACAATCTATTATAACCTTTACAATTTTCCTTGTCTATTATACTAGGGACCCAATTGACCTTATAGATTTTTGTATCCTCTATTAATTGTACTCTACTGACCCAATTTACCCTATACTATTTTTAGACCATGTTCACTCTTTTACCAACCTCTATTCATTATAGTAGATTGACCTTGTACTTTTTAAAGACCCTATTTATATGTTAGTTTGACTTAGTCAACACTATACTATTTCCATCATTTCTTGTTTCCTTTCTTTTTCATCTCTCTTTCCTTCCCTTAATCATGGAATTTTCTCTTGATGACAACATTTAATTATAGTCAATAGACATGATGAGTTTTACCAATCCTCATAGGGTGTCTAATAGATAGTGTAGGCATCCTCTCTTGGATGATAGTAATATTCACATTAAAACTCTCACAATGAACTATGGGACTCCTCCTAATACCTCTTCATAGCATAGTCTTCTATTCTCATTAGAATACCAACGTGAATTAGAGTATGCCTCAAAAATGTTCTTCTATATCTTTGAATTTCCTCAACAATGAGGAAAATATCACTCTACCATTACAATATTATGATTAGTAGTCAATCCAAAGATCATCATTCACCTAATCCTACATTCTCAACTAGATTTAGGGGTAACACTTTCTTTGATTCTAAGCCTCTTCTTTTAATTATGCACCCTTCTCACACCATGACCTCTTCTTCTATAACTTCTTCCATCTTCACACCTAGTATATCTAGTAACATGGTAGGTTATAAATCTACTGGTCCTCTTATAATATGTTGTATCCTTAATCCTTCCACTAGTTCTTCATTTACTACACAAGGTATTCTTACTTCTAGTGCATCTTCCTCTCAACCATTTACTAGGCCATATTTTGCTACACAAACAATTTTTTCCACTAATACCTCACGCTAACATAGTTCCTCTAAAGCACCTATCAATATCATTAGTCATACCCAAACCAATAATACCAACATATATACCAACTCTAATGCTTCTAACTAGGCTAATCAATCAAATGAATACATTTTACGCTCATAACATAAATTAAATTATGAAAAAGCAAAACCACCTTCTTCATCTTCATTATCATCCTCAACCAATGGATTGGGTCACACATAACCAAAATTTTGTCCCTCCTCCTCTTTGATATTCTCAAGGAAATCTCATCCCTTAACCTCCTTTGATCAATATAAACCATTAAGCATCTTCAGAATGAAATTCTTATTACTGAAATTGCTAATAGGGATATAAGGGGTATCACACCTATAATTTCTTATAATGGATCAACTGATCCTACCCTTCATCTTAAAAAATATATAAATCTCTATAAGGATTGTGTCAAATTGAGCACTTTTTATACTAAAAACTATTGTCCAAAACCTTCATAGGTGATTCCTTAGATTGGTATAATCAACATAGAACTCATTATATTTTTACTTTGGGAGATTTAGTGAATGATTTAGTTTAAAAATTCCAAACTAATGATCTTCCTGTAAACACTTTGGGCCACTTCATAAATATTAAACAAATCAAAAATGAAACTACTCAGAACTTTGTGAAAAGGTGGAAAACTTTGTCAAATAATTATGAACATAACATGGCTAATGACAATCTATTCCATATTTTTACTCAAGTCCTCTTTCCTAAACTATAATATCATGTCTGCACTCTCTCTCTCCATACACTTTGGAATAGGATATTGACCAAGATAAACATCAATATTTCCTTATGCATCAATTTGAGCCACCTCAACCTTATTTGGGTTCTCATTTCCTAATTAAGAATAGAAATCACAATGTTACCAATAATAGTGTTACATATTATTATGACATCATTCATAATGTTCAAGCTATTGTTCCCAACTAATGTTTGGAACTAGCTCCCCCTTCTCAACAATACACCAATCCTCATTTATCATCACCTAACAACATTAATGTTCAAAAATATCTACCTTATATTGAATTTCTTAATCATCTACCTAGGCCTCTTCCTACAAAACTTGAACCTACCCATCCTATGAAATCTTGGTATGACCCTAACAAGTTTAGCTGGTATGAAATTGTTTTTAAGGATTATACAACACATGATAAACCCCAAACCTTAAATCAAGCTAATGATCATTTACCTATGTAAAAAGACCCTCTTCCTTATTTTAAACCTATTAAATACAACCAAGACAATCCCACACCTTCCACCAATAATATAAAAAGTCTTATTGATCCCACTTTAGAAGATAATGTGATTATCATGAATAATATGTGAAGGGTGGTGGATTTCACTGATTCACAACCTATATACACTCCTTCATCTCAAACATATCATGTTATCTAAGATTAATCCCCAACTAATTTAAATGATTTGGGGCAAGATGACCATATAAATTTTGATGATCCTGTTTCTAATTTTCCTTTGAATAAAACCTTTCATTCTAATTTAACCACCATTCCTTCATCTTCCAGCATTAAGGACAATCAATATTCTACTATCATTTCTTATACTATTTCTCAAAATAAACCTAAATGAACTAATTCATCTTTATAACATAATTTATAACCTTGTTTTAGGACTTTTACTTCTTATCAACAAAAATTCCAGTGTAATTTGTCTCCTCTTTTTGAGGAAATTTTGAACCACTATGTAGCTATTCATAATAACCTTCTTATGGGTTATGATGAATGGGATCCCATCATAGATCTCACCAATCTGCCATACCAAATTCCATTTCTTGAGCTTATGAGGACTTCTCCACATCATATAAACAATCTTATGAAACTATTATTTGATATGAATATCCCTCATCCTTGCCTTGTAGGATGGGAAGTAGCCTTATCAGGAATTGAGGATAGTATATTACAACAATGTGAATAGATGTATATCAACATTGATGAAACTATGGACACTTATCTTTCCTTAATATTTCCTATAGGTTTTATGATTCCTGATGAGATTCTTCTTCATGTAGGTGATCCTCCCTTATTCATTAGTATTTAAATAGGCAATATCCAAGTTAAGTATGAGTTGATTAATGAAGGTTATGGAACTTGTGTTGACTTTATTGAATTTATCAAAACCATTGGATATTCATATTACAATCTCAAATCCACATTCATCACATATAAAGGATATGATAGAAGGAAAATTCTTCCTCTAGGTTGTGTGTGGGTTCCCATTACCATCCCACCTATCACTATTTGCATAAAGGTAATGATATTTAAATTTACCCTTTATTATAACATCTTGATTGGTAGGCCATAAACTCACCATATGAGATCCATTACTTCTTTTGCCTATCAATCTATTAAATTCTCTCATAATGAAGACATTTATAGGATTTAGGGTGACTCGGTAGATGAGACTTAGTTATGGCATAGACTAGGTTATGGCATAAAAATGTAGATGAGACTTGGTTATGGCATAAAAGGTTAGGTCATATGAAATTTACCAATATAGTCAAGATCAGCTCTAAGGGATCTGTGAAGAATATGCCTAAAATCTCTAAACCTGTAGATGTTCTTTGTAATGCATGTCAACATGGTAAGTAAACTAGGAGAAGATTCAAGTATACAAAATATTCCACTACTAGACCTTTAGACCTAATTTGTATTGATCATTATGGACCTACAAGGATTCAAAGCATTTAAGGAGATAACTACATCATGTTTGTTATAGATGATTTTGTAAGAATTACTTGGGTAGTATTCTTGAAGGAGAAGTCAAAAGCTCTGGGTAAGTTAAAAACCTTCAAAGCTTTGTTAAAAAATGAAATGAATGTGAATATTAAATAAATTAAGTCTAAAAAAGGAGGAGATTTTTTATCAAATGAGTTTTTTGAGATCAATGGAATAAGAAGATAAATCTTAGTTACTATAACACGTCACCAAAATGGAGTGGTTGAATGAAAGAAATGAGTAGTCCAAGAGTTGTAAAGGACTATGTCAAATGAATCCAAGCTATTGGATGGTTATTAAAGAGAAGCTATGAGTATTGTAGATTACACCTTGAATATAGGTTAGTTAGGATCAATGGTGATAAGACTCCATATGAATTATTGAATGGTAGGCCTACAAGTGTTAATCATTTCAAGGTTTTTAGGATTAAATTCTATATCAAGAATGATGATAAGGACATAGGAAAGTTTGATTATAAATATGATGAAGCTTTCCTCTCAGGATATTCATCAGTAAGTGTTGCTTATATGTGATATAACAAAAGGTTGAAAACTATAGTGGAGAGAATAAATATGAAAGTTGATGAGATAAAGAATCCATATTCTTAGTCAAAAAATGATGAAGTTGAAATATAGATAGATGAGGATGAAGAAGAGATTGAGGAAAGAAAGGAATAAAAAGGTCCTTTTAAGCAAATTTAAAATCATCATCCTTAATATTATATCACTGGAAATAAAAGTATAGGTATACAAATAAGGATAAGAATAGTGAGTGATGCTACCTTACATTCAAAAGTTGAACTTAAAGTCTATATAAAATCAAATGAAGATAAGTTCTGGTTAGCTGTAATGAATGAGGATCTAAATAAGTTGAGAAGAATAAAACTTGGGAGTTAGTACCTATACCTAAAGATAAAAACATCATTGGCACAAAATTGGTTTTCAATAGCAAACTGAATGAAATTGGAGAGGTCACTTGAAACAAATTCAAACTTGTGCATAAAGGATATGGTCAGGTAGAAGGAGTGGAATTTAAATAAACATTTTATCTTATAGCAAGATTAGAAGCCATTAAGATGTTTATTACCTATGTAGGTTTCAAAAGATTAAATATATACTAGATGTATGCTAAGTTAGACTTCCTAAATGGGAACTTGGAAGAAGAGGTATATATTGAACATGCTGAGGGTTTTTTATTAACTGATAAAAATGATTATGTCTATAGGTTGAACAAGGCCCTTTATGGTTTAAAACAAACCCTTAGAGCTTCATATGATAGACTTGATAAGTACCTTTTAGACAAAGTATTGAAGAGAGGAGTTACAGATAGTACCTTATATGTCAAAACTGAAAATGATCATTAATTTATAGTGGTGGTCTATGTGGATGATATTATCATTGGTGGAATTAATGAATATAAGACCAAATATTGTCTAGAGGTGATGAATTCAAAATTTTAGATGTCTATTATTAGATCATTATCCTTCTTTCTTGGACTTCAAATTAGTCCAACTAAAAAAGGTGTGTTCATTTCACATGTCAAGTATATAAAAGAGATGTTATAGAAGTTTAAAATCGAATATTATAAGGCTGTAAGTACACCTATGGTTACCAGATGCAAGCTAAGAAATGAGGATGAATCCTCAAGGGTTTATTAGAGAAAATATAGATCCATGATTAGGAGTTTGTTGTATACTATTACATTCATAATAGATATCATGCAAGCAATATTTATTGTGGGAGAATTCTAGGTTGATCCTAAGTAAATTTACTTACAAGTAGTTAAGAGAATACATAGGTATCTCAAAGAAAATTTGGATTATAGTTTATAGTACCCAAGTAGTAAAAAGTTTTATCTAATAGCCTATACAGATGCAGATTAGTCTAAAAGGTGATTTGATAGAAAAAGCACTAGTGAATGAGCCTTTTTCCTAGGCAAGTGCCTAGTCTCATGGTTAAGCAAAAACCAACATTTAGTAGCTTTATCTACATATGAAGCTAATTACATTGAAGCAACCTCATGCGATACTCAAGTATTGTGGATGAGACAAACCTTAAGAGAGTAAAAGGTGGAGTTTTATGGCCTTATTCCTATTCTTTGTGATAATAATAGTGCCATAAGTGTATCAAATAATCTGGTCTTACATTCAAGGACAAAACATATTCATGTCAAGTATCATTTCTTAAGAAAATAGGTTTGTGAAGAAAGCATTAAACTTGAATTTATGTCTAACAAGGATTAGATTATGGATATCTTGACCAAACCTATTCCAAAGGGTAATTTTGAACATTTGAGACAAAAATTAGGTGTGAATACTATTCTTAGCAGTCACTAAGAAATACAAAGTGCTTAGGGGAAACCGATGAGAGGTGTTTTAGCTCCAAGAATAAAAAAGAAGTGCACAAGTTATGAAGTCAGAGGGGGAGTCATATCAATGTGTCAAGAAGAAGCTATAAAATATATGCAATATGAAAGGGGTAGTTTTTTGACATGATATTTTTGTATATTGAAGTGGTTTTTTTAGGTAAGTGTTTTGTCATTAATGTCAAAGGGGGAGGTTAATCTGCATTGAGAAGATAATTTCTAGGAAGAAAGGTCTCTCTAAGTAGGTTTCATCAGTGACTTATTTTCATCAATGATAAAGGGGGAGATTGGTGGGAATGTGTTATTAGATATTCATAAAGCTATCATTGATGTCATACAAGTGTCATTGATGTCATTATATGTTTTCATTGTTGTTATTGATGTTAAGTTCATAAAGCCTTATTTAAGGAACTTAGTAAAATAATAGAAGGCTGGTAGCATGATCAATTGATATTATATAAGACTTGTGTGAGCAAGGTAGGTAGCATGTGAGTATGCTATGATATCAAATAACATATGAAATTTGTTTTTAATATATTTCACTATTTTTTAAGGAATGGTCATAGTCTAAATATGACTGGCAGTATAAAGTCTAGTATGCAAACTAACCTATAGTGGTCTGATGAGGGCTCAAATTCACATTTCAGAGTTCTATATTTCTTGAAATAATTGAAAGAAGTGAGATGGATAGTGTTAAGCATGTTTATTAATTTTTAAGTCTTTGCCTATAGGAAAAATTAATAAATTTGGTGGTAAGATTGACTGTGTACACATAATGGGGTATTATAAACATGAGAAGAATTTTATCATGCTCGTTGGCATGTTAAAACATTACATGAGAAACTGATAAATTCATGGAATTTGGGGAAGGCCCCTATCTTTATTTTCCTAACACTATTTCTGGAGATGAGGGGCAATCCTTTATAAATGATTTCTAGGAAGTGAAACCAGTTAAAACCCTTTTAAAACCCTTATAGTGACCCAATAATAAAGATTAAATTGGTTATGGCTCAGAATGATCCAATTAACATATTTTTATATTTGTAACATGTAAATTAATCTATAAATATTTCCTTAGGTGGGTTTTTTTTCTTGACAATGAGTAGAAGCTATAAGAAAACCCTTATTTTAGGGTTTTTTATACTACAAGTAGCATTGACTAGGTCCAAACATACAGATCAATGGAGGATTATGTGAAATAACTATATATTATGAAAATTAAATTTTATTATTATGTTATAGACCAAAAATGTGCTAAACTTGTCATGGAATTGAGCCTATCATTAAATAAGCCTAATGAGTAGAACAGTGAGAAAACTAGGTGAGAAAAATCATGAGATTAGGGATTGGTTAAAGAGGAATAGGGATGGATCCTAATGCTTGGGTCTGTTATTAAATACCGATCCATCATATAACCTTAGTTTACAAGTATTTTTGATGCACATACTAAAACAAAACATTGTCATCGAACTGGTCTATGTAATAAAATGAAGTCTATGCAGAGTGACATAATGAGATTGGTCTGTAAGAAAAATATTTATATATAACCATGTAACATATATTTTAAGGGATTATATAAGGATGATTAAGGTTCATGAAAACTATTTTTAATATAATAAAAATTTCCCATGGGTGTTATATGGCTTTATCTTCTAGACTATTTTTAGTGCTACAAGTAACTTTCTATGTGTGTGAAAATATTGTTTCTGAGTAATTTTTAAATATGTTGAAATATTAAATGATATTTAAGGTGTTATAAATGAATCGTAGGATAATTTTAATTTATTTTACTTAATTGGAAGTCCCTATTCAATCTTTGAGATTCAAATTATTTTGACAATGTGTTGACAGTCTTTAGTGTTTCTGAATAAGCTTTTTGCAAAATTATTTATGAGGCCTTTTAGATTGTGTGGTATAAACAAAATATTTATTAGAAGTATTTTAGGTAATTAATATCCTATATATATATTATTTTATTCATGTTTTATGTGTAAAATTTGTTTATATGGTTCAAATTTGAAAGAAATAATTTCAAGGAGTGAGAAGGCCTAAAGGCATGTAGACCTAATTGGATGGTTAAAGGTGTGAAATGCACCAAATGAATTTTTGAACCCAAGGTGAAATTATTAGGGATTTATTAGAGTCATTTATTAATTTATTAATTTTTTAAAAATAATATAAGGGTTCCTAAGGGTCAGAGTGATAATGTGCTGATAAGACAAACTTGATTGCATTTGGTCTCCATTAGGCCTAATGGTGGATTTCGTTCTTATGGACTATGAGAAACTTATGTATTGCTGGTTTATATTATGAAAAAAATATAGTGATATATTTAAATCATAATTCAATTATGTTGAGGTCCTTGGCTGACCAATATAGGTATGATAAATAATCAAGTACAAAGTCAAGGCCTAATAAGCCTATTTTGACTAATTAAGAGAATTGAGCTAGTAAGCGAAGGATATACTACTTTGGAGAATATGTTTATGGATTAAAGATAATAAGAGATTCAATATGAACTTACCATTAGTATCTAAATTTATTTCTATAGGTGTTGAGCAAGGTCATTTGACCTAATACTACCAGGGAAAGGGTTAGTTGAACAAGAAGGCCTAAGAGGTTCTTTGAGCGAGATTGAAGGGTAAGGAATCAAAAATAAGGTTGATATATATATTTGAGTTATTAATATATGTTATAAGGTGATTATATATTATATATTACTTATTTTTTGCTATGTTACTTAGGGGGTTGGAGCCTCCTTGTAAGATAGATCTTGTAGAAGACTAGTTGAGTGGGTGATTAACTAGGTAAGGGTTGAAGCTCCTTGTGAAGTTGGTGATTAGATAAAATTTTGATTTAGAAATTATAGTAATGTAATCCACATGCATGGTTTAGTGGTTTTTATCCCCTAATAGGTTTTCCCACATATCTTTCATGTTCTCTTTTGATATGCTTGCGTAATTTTTTGTTTATACATTGATTTATTATGTGAATGAAGCTTCATGGAATGATGAATGGAATTGAATTGTTACTATTAAGTAACTGATTCACCCCCACCTCTTAGTAGTTACTTTTGACATTCCATAAACTTTCAACATTGACCATTGATGGTATTTATTCTAGGTCGATGTCATCATTTCTAGCTCCATCAAAGTATCCTTCATTATTTTTTTACATGTTTGCCTATTTTGGAGTCCTCATGTTCAATTTTACCAACAAAAATAAGAAACAAAATAACTCACCTTTGATGACAACCTACATGGTTGATTATAATCTTTAATATGTCATAGTTTTGACCTCTCATCCTAGAAGCCAAAATATTACTTCTTTATTTTTATAGTTATGACATAATCCCCATGATATAATAAAACTCCTCCCTAACTATAACCTTGTTAATGTAATGAAAGAGAATCTTATTTTGATACCACATCAAATGAATCCTCTTTCTCCTATTCATAGGACTTAATAATTCTATTGTGATAACCTAATATAATTTGATCCTAGGTGGAGACATTCAATATTTCCTTAGATTCCATCTTAAATAAGATGTTAATACATGACACAATGCAGAGGACATCCCTCCCAAACCATATTATATGATTATGTGAATGTAAATCATGGGTGAAACCTCGCCTATATCAACATACACTTCCACTACAAACACAAACATCAACACAATTTATATATATTCCAACATTACTCTATCTTCACTTTTTTCCCAAATCCATCCATAAAGAAGACTATGATTTTTGTATGCTTTTATACTATCGATAAAGTTCACCAAATTAGTTCATATTTCATCATGTTTTGAGTGACAAGCTTGGAATCCAAAAAAATCATATATAACCAACACAGTGCATTTTATCCTTTAAATATTTCCATGACATGAAAGTACATATCTACCAGTGAATCATGTTTTCCATAAATCTTCGACTTACTAATGAACCTGAATACTATCAAGAAAAGAAATTACTAAAAGAAAAAAACATATAAAGTATTAACTTGTACTAATTCATATTTAATGATTCAAGTAATTAAAATTCATGAATAAATAAACCTCAACTCAGAATTAGAGTTCACATCAAAAATTCAGAACTCTAAAAATTAAAAAGAATGCTCTACACTATTTTTAGCAAATTTCACATGCAAGTTGGGGAACCTCTAAATATATATAAACATAAAATATACATTAAAATTAATCTATACTAAATTATAAGTCCATTTAGAAAAATATAAAATTTCTAAAATTATAAAAATATCAAAAGTAATAATAAACTACAATTTCAAACTCTTATATGGTCACGTATTGCTTTTGAAAAAATAAAAACATCAATAACTAGATAGGTCTAGCTATGGTTTCAACATTTTTTTAGATAAGGTCATTTTGTCATGAGAATGGGATAAAATGGAGTTATGGATAAAAAACTATGGCCTTTTTAAGTTTGGTCTCTTTTTCTGCATCATTCTCCTCTGACTCAAATAACTCAACTCCTCTGAGTCACTCTAATTGGACTATTGCTATTTTTTCATATAAATGATTTTCATCTCTCATTTTATAATTTAAGTATTGTCTTCCTATTATAATCCTTCCCACTATACCAATTACCTATTATAACTTCATTTCCTTGTATTTATTGTCTTCTTATCAAGAAACTACACTATTTTTTTTCTTCTTCTTTGGAACTTGTTATTGCAAATCTACTTCTGATTTTTCTTCACCTTCACCATCTTCTCCATGGAAATCATATGAATATGAAATATTAAATATTAGAGATATATAAAAATTATGTGGTAAACTCACCTCATAAACATTGTCATTGATTTTTTTTACAATTCTTCATAGTCTAATTTTTTTATACTTCAAATTCTTATATGTGCCTTTCAAAAATATTTATTTCCTCTAGTAGTAATCCATTTTTAAAATCTCTTTATTCAAATTTTTTTACATTTTTTTAACATTTATTGATACTTTATACTTATCATTAATTTCATGTAACTTTCTTCTTACTTCTTCTTGTAATTTTTGTATATATTTTGCAAATGCTTCTGCATCATCACTAAATCATTCTGTAGTTGGTAATAATACCAAATATAAAACACTCATAATATTTCTTCCATAAATTGTCATAAATATTGATTTTTCTATTGATCTATTCATTGAACTATTATATGAAAACTTATCTTGTGGTAAAGCCAAGTCCCATTACCTAGGTTTCTCTCCATGTATGCATCTTAACACATTTCTCAAGCTCCTAGTTGCAAATTCTATTTTCCTATCTATTTGGGGGCGGTATGCACTATATAATTGCATCTTTCTCCCCGTCTTCTCCATAAAGTACTACAAAAATTACTTGTAAATTTCATCATCCTATCTAATGTATTAGTTTTTAGAAGACTATGCAGCCTCAAAATATTCTTAAAAAAATAGTTATGTAACTTTAGTGGTATCATTGGTTTTATTACATTGAAATAAAATGAGACTTATAGAAAACTTATCTGTAATAACCAAAATTTAATCATTAGGTCTCCATGTGTTTGGTAATTCCAACACAAAATACATACTCAAATCTATCCATGGTCTCGTTGGCAATGATAATGTTATGTAAAACCTTATATTTTGTGTGTGTCCATTTGTCACCTAACATATCTTTCACTTTTAAACATGTATTATCACATATTTTTTCATATTTTAAAACAAAATACTTCTCCTCCACTAAAGCTATTTTATTTATCTTACCAAAATGTCTACTCAAACTACTAAATTACACTTCTCTTATAATATTTCCTTTTAGAGAAACAATTGGATTACATAGTTATTTCTCCTTGAATAGATAACAATATTTCAAAACATACTCCTCATAAACATTACATCAATCACATACTAATAGATTTTTACATTGCTCAATTATATTTCTAAAATCTGGATCAATATGATATAATTTTAATAAATTCAAATCCAATTATTTCACTAACCATAGTAGTTATCAACCCCACTTGCCTACTTAAAGAATTTTCTACCTAATTGTATTTTCTTAATTTATGCTTGAACATAGAATTATAACCTTTAAATAAAGACACTTGCTTTTCATGCCTCATATTTAGCTTATTTTGAGTGTTCACATACTTCAAAAGCCTCATGATTAGTAAAAAGGATAAACTCCTTAGGCACAAGGTAATGCCTGTAATGTCTTCATACTTGTACAATGCCATACAATTCAACATCATACTTAGAATACTTTCTTCTTACCTCATTCAATTTCTCACTAAAATATGTTATTTAATTCCCACAAATGAGCATTACAATCAACCTCAAAGACTTTGAAAAAAATTGGTTATGATAAAATAGGATTTCTTATAATTTTCTTCCTCAACAACTCAAGAAATTTGTTATTTCACTTGTCCATATAAATTATTTTCCTCTCAAATAAATTATTATTGGTGAAACTAGACTACTAAAATTCTTAATGAAACTTTTGTAAAATGTTTCTAAAACATGGAAACATCTTACCTTTGTGATGCTCTTTTGGATAGGGCACTCAATAGTTGCCATTATTTTTCTTCATCCATTCTTTCCATTTATTAAAAATACATTTCATAATAATAAAAATAAAATCTACATAAACTTGTACTTCTTGAAATTCATATAGAGCTTCTCTTTTTTAACAATTCTAATATTATTCTAAAATGTTATAAGTGATATTTGTTTAGTCTTATTTTATACTAAAATATCATCAAAATAAAACATCACAATCTCACCATTGTATTCTTGTAGCACCATAAATGTGTTTGGTGAATTAGATAACCTAAATGGCATCACCATCCACTCATATAAACCATATATAGTCTTGAATTTTATTTTTCCTTCACCATCTTCATGAATTTGAATTTGATAGTATCAAAACCTTAGCTATTTATTCATAAAATATTTTGTTCCTGCAATAATATGCATTATATCATCTAAACAAGGTATAGAAAACTTGTACTTAATTGTAATTTTATAAATGTCTATACTATATATACCCATCATCCACTCTCTATATTTTGTTGGAGTTAATAACACTAGTGTTACATATGGACTAATCTTCTCCCTTATGCACTCATCTTATAAGATACTTGATTGGATAGAGTTGACCTTAGAATAAAATCAATATGATTTTGAATATCTTTTTGGTGGTCAACCATCAGGTAACTAATACATTATAACATATGTATATTCTTTCAACACTACTTCTACTATTAGTGGTACTTATACCACTTCTATGTCATCTTTATTCATTATTAATACATAAAAACAACTTACCATCTTCATATTTTTGTTAAATTATTTTTCAATTGGCATGCTTTCAGTGTACCCTTCTTTAAAAGGTGAAAAATACCTTCATATAACCTTTCAATAAAATTTATGTGTTCTTTGATCCATCATGAGTTATTTTTTTATCAAACTACCATGACCTTCCAATCACACATGGCATGCATCTTTTGGTAAAACATTACACCATATTTCATCCTTATATTTTTTACCTATGTTAAACTTGATTAAACACCTTTTACCTATTGTAACTTCAATCCCTTTCTTAAATCATGAAATTTGATAATGATTACGATATTGTTTACACTATAAACCTAGTTTCTCAATAATGTCTTTAAAAATCATATTTTCAAAACTACCACCATGTATAATTACTTTACATATCTTATGTCTTGAAGTACACCTTGTTAAAAACATATATGTTTGCATCTATGATCCACCACCTTTTTATTATCCACATATTTTTTCATTGGAATAATCATTATTCTTCTCATCATGAGATTTTATCCAATATCTACTATTGCAACTTCAATATTTTACTCTTCTATTTTAAATTCAACTAAATTCACTCTTGGGTGATCCTCTTTCCTCCTTTATTTATATTTTTAGTGTGGAAACTCAAATTCTCTATGACCTTATTCTCTGCATATATAACAAACATAAGATCTATGTTGACTTGGAAGCCATCCTTTATGATAGCTTCATCCTCTCTAAAATCCTCTTTCTTATTAATGTAGTTTGTTGAAACCCATGTCTATTACCTTCTTGTATTTATACACCACGTGATGATTTTACTCTAGTGGTACTAAAACCACCTATATTTATATTAAATCCACCTCATCCCCTTATTGTATGGGATTATTCTATTCTTGGCCCATGAGATATTCTTCTAAAATTATATCTATTATATTTTTATCCTACATTCATATAAAAATTAAAAAAAATCTCTGTACAGTTTATTATATGCATGCTTAACACATATTTATTAGAAAACTTCAAAACATTTAGATACTTTACAGCCATATGCTCTTTTTTTTCATCATGATCCACTCATATGGAAATATTTTAAAATGTATTTATATACTCTGATTCCTTTGCATTAAATTTTAGAATCTTCTTTATAAGGTTTGTGCATAATCCCTAAGAAGAATTTTCTTCTTAAGCTTATTCTCTATCTTTTTATACAATTTGATTTTATCTTTAAATTTTTATGACTTTATTTCTACTTATGATCCCACCAAATCATTGCCTGACCCTTAAAGTTTTTGCATGCAAAATTTAACTTCTTATTTTATCTCATAGTTATCCATTTGAAAAACTTCTCCATGTTGATCTTCCAATCTATGAACTCCTCTTATTTTAAACTTCCATAGAAATTTGTAATGTCAACCTTGATACCTTCATTCCTTACTTCTAAATCTCTAATCATCCTTTCTTGTATTGATGGTAGTGGTTCATGTTTCTCCTCCTCTTGTATAATTTCCTCTTCACGATTTGTGTCATCCTCGACACCATATTTTTCTCTCCTTTATCATTGATCTGTAACAATATTAGTTAATTTTAATAATTACCTCTATCACTCTTGCATGTTTAGATCATCTAAGCAATTCCTTCTCATCTACCCAACATATAATGAACCCAAATACTATCAAGATAATAAAATGCAAATAGGCAAAACTTCTAAATCAATAACCTTTATTGATTCATATTGAATGATTCAAATAATTACAAAGCATTCATAAATAATCTTGAACATAAAAATGGAGTTGACATTCAAAATTTAAAACATGACCTATTGTTTTTTGTAGCTACTATTTTTACTAAGTTTCGTGTACAAGCATTCACATCTCTAAAAATATATAAAAATAAGACAAATACTAAATTCAACCTATCATATGAATATTAAATGATGTTTAAAACTTCTTAAAAAAATGTAAAATTTATAAAATTAGAAAATTATGAAAAATAATATTAAACTACAGTTTTAGACCCTCAAATAGTCTCATATGGCCTCTAAAAACTATCAAAAATGTCCATAACTAAATAGGGCATGTTATGGCTGCACCAAAATTTTTAAGATAGTTTTTTTGATGTGAAGAACAGCTCAAATAGAGTTGCAAATCAAAATTTATAGCTTATAGAAGATTTGCCTCTCTTTCTACATCACCTACAATGTTAGAGATCAAGTGTTCAACTAGAAACCATACCATTGTTGGTAATATGTTAGTGACAAGAATTAATAACAAAATCAAAAATTATAAAATCTATTAAACAATAAATAATAGGAAACTAAAGTGGAGGATAAAAGGGTAAAACTAAATGAGACCATGAAAGATTTATTTCATTTTATAATGGTCGAAATTGCTTCTTCCCTAACCAATTGCCTATACTCTTCCTCTTAAGACTATATGACTCTTTTTCTCATTATGACTATCTAACTTTCTTATTTTTAACACATATTTTTTTCTCTTTTTATAACAAATACTACTAAATGTTAGTGTCATTTACCCTTGTTAATAGGCACCAAAAATTCTTTAATCATATTGAAGAATAAGGTTTACTAGGGCTAAAGGAAAAAAAGAAACAATTTTTACTAAACCTAAACATGATGTTTAATTATATACAAAAACTAAACTACTTTCATGGACTTTTAAGAAGTGTTCATATTACATTTGATAGCAAGGCCATGATTTATGATGATTAGAAGGTCTATTAAATTAAAATATAACTGATAAAGTTGTCATGAATGGATATGTCTACTAGATTAGTTACCTTAAATTCTCTCCTTCAAAGGATATCAATAGGATATCCTTCAAACTAAATTTAATGAGTAAATGAATGTGAGAATTGTAACTCATATACACCAATTTTTTATTAAAATTTAAGGAGGAATAAAAAAGTTATTAAAATATTATATTCTCAAGCTAAACAATAATAATGACAAGATACCAACTCAACAAATACATTATTATTACTCCATAAAATCATATTGTAAGATTATTTCTATACATAATGTTGTGCAGACCAAATTGCCACAAAATTTCATTTAATAAAAATCTCATCTAATAAACCTATCTTTAAACAAATTAATGTACTTTAATCTATGTAGAAGAAAAGTTCCCAAAATAAAAAATATTCCTTATTTTAATTATAAATATTTAAACTTATCATTGAAGATCCATTTCATTTCTATAAAGACAAAATGATATTTTAGTTATTTAAACAAGTTTAAAAAATGCAAAATCTAAAATAAATTGGACATCCAACACCTCCACTCACTTTTTTATGCAAGAACAAAGAAAATACAATTTTCTTCTAATATTTTTATGTCTTTTTGAAGATGGATAAAATGAATTATCTTCAACATTATATTCCAATAAATTAAAATAAAAAGTAAAATAAATTAGATCAAAATTAAAATTAAAAATAAATAAATAAAATACTCCAATAATAAGTAAACATTAATTAAGAAGCATATTTTTAGAAACATCCTTATCGTCTATCCATTCTTCCGTGCACTTAGTCAACATAAAATCAAATCAACATAGAACTCTGAATAATTTCTCCTCAATCAATATTAAAATATACACGTTGTCAAAATCTTTGCTATGCCCCATCCATTCTTTCCTACACTTTGTCAACACGAAATCAAATCAGCATTGAGCTGGCAGTCATTCCTCCTCAATCAATATTAGAATATGCACATTGTCGTAATTGATGTCGGAATTAAAAAAGGATTCGAACACTTATTATGAAACTAATCGTGTTTTCATAAAGCAATAATGAATACGCAATACGTTATTGTCAAGAGTAAGCATCCACATGAGACGGACATTATTTTCTACAACTCATCTTCATTGCCACGTTTGACCAGGTTTCAACTTATAGAATAAGTAAACAATAATGAAAAGTCAGCAGAGTGCACCGTCCAATAGTTGCTCGGAATGGTATTTAAAAGAAATCTTATTCCACAACAATCTAAAGGCCCTTATGCACAGATTAATGGCCGAAAAGACGATGCTCCACCACATTCCACATCGCACAAAATTATTTCAACAAACACGTGATGATCATATACAAATAGTAGCGCAGGTCAAATCAATATAATTAAAGCAAATTACTTCTCAATTAGAATTTTTTAAAATAATTGTGTTTCCACTTATTACTTAACATTTGGGAGCATTATTCTCGTGAACTACTTGATTAAAGAATAGCCCAGAACAATCAATGTTATTATATAACAACGCAGGTCTATCTATGTGAGTAAAGAATCGCGCAGGTCAATCATATCAATCATATTCCGTACAGTCTGGGAATTTAGACGTTATATATCCAGTCAATTTCATAATTTTTCTGTGACTATTCAAATCAATTAGCATTTCAACAGGATTACTATCAACACCACCTGATCTGGTGGTGGTTAAACAGAACAAATTGTGTCGTTATTTGTCAAATAGCTTGATTTATTTCTTTTCACGTATTGTCTGCCCCAAGTAGTTTTGGCAAACTCATCCACTCAATCTAGAGAGGCCATAATCAATGACTTTTATCTTTTAATACCTGGTTACATGGCATCACAACTGTATTTTAATATTTTCTTCTTGGAAGGAAACATGCACACTTTCCAGCGTTGATACATGTTCATAAGGATACGTTTGGCACATATATATATTTTGGATCAAAATAACACGTTAAATTCAAGCGAACCTGTCATTCCTGGTCCTTCTTAGCTAAGCCTAACCTGTAGTCACGTTCGATTAAAAATTGTCGACCAAAAGATTTGACCACAAGACTGTCCGTTTTCAACCAAACAGACTGTACGTATTTAAATCGACCCAATAAAAAATCAGTCAAAAAAGGTGGTAGGCAAATTAAACGTACCAGCTGCTTATGCTCTTCTCTTTCTCTGGAGGATGATACTGGAGTTGGAGTTTATTAAAAGTATTTAAAAACGTAGATAGCGAGTACCTCTAGGAATCTCAAAAGTTTTGACATAGTATGACGAAAAAATATGCTAATTACAGAAATGTGATTATACTCCATGTAAAAATACGCTATGTAATATACCAACGCAGCTTAAGAAACTGATACTTTTTTCTTAAAAGGATCTAAATGGATCTCACAACGTGCTGAAATGAACCACTTTCATGGCAATACTCATACCGATAGACCAAAGTTAGAATGGAGGCAGTGGTGTAAAATATCGAGCAGTCCAACAGAGAGTTACAAGATTTGATCCAGCTCGATGTGCTCAAGAATGAGGTCTTCTTACAAATTGAAAGCAATTCAAACCAATAAACAGAAGCAGAAGAATGAATTTCAATGTTGTGGAGTATACATGCCTGAATTTCTCTTGAAGGGTCCTCCTATTCTCTGACCTGTAGAATCTTCTTCCACAACGCAATTCTGGTCCACCGTTCCTTCCTTCCTCCAAATGATTTCCAAGCACAGGGGGAAGAAATTATTTATCAGAATTCAATGTCCTCCTTTCCACAATGGCACCCAGTTGGCCTGCAAATATCATAAATGGCTTCCTTCATTCCTCTTTTTCCTCGCCTTCTTCGAAAAGTCATTAAACAGGAATTAAATAAGATCTGGTCTTTTTACAACCTTTATTTCGTTGAAATCCTTCCTCGTTTCCTTCTTGCCTTCCACGGCGAGTTTGGCATAATCCCAGGATATTAATTGAGTTATTAACCCTTGCGTTATAACCGGAACCTCATTATTTAACTTCTCCAAGGCACAAGCATTTATCATCGTCGTCGTAACACATATTTTTATATTACTAACTCTCATTTCAATATTTCATAGTATTCTCTTCAATGCATATATTCACTATCTATTTTCCTTAAATGCCAAAAAGCTCACCCTATTTAATTTATCATTAAGGTTATTATTGAAGCACTCAATTTGACGCATACATTATTAACTTCAAACACTTAATGTTAATCATGCATTATATTACATATCGATGATATAAGATAGAATTCTATGTAACATTGGTTGTAATCATATCGGTAACTAACATTCTTCAACTAATCTACAAAATTGTTAACTTTATTAGAAACAAATAAATCCTATCAATACTTCTTATGATTTATCCCCCCAACCTTTTATCATCTACAAATTGTTAACTTTATTAGAAACAAATAAATCCTATCAATACTTCTTGTGATATGTTACCTGCAACAAGATTATGAAAACTATTGAGATTTCCCACAATAAGTTGGCATTAAACAACTTAAGGTTTTTGGAAACCTTAATTTTGAACTCTTTTGAATGAAACATAATTGGTCTTCATATTAGATTCAATAGATAAGGAAAGAGACCATCTCTCATTAAGTGTCCCCGCCAATCATAGAAGACGAATCATAAAACTAATTTGTTGTTTAATACACCTCTTTGAATACTTTGACAAGTATAGAGAATGTAACATATTGTATCCATTGTAACATAGAAAACATTTAAAACTGATTAGGAAATCACAATATTCAATCTAATAGCCACTTGAGAATAACATATCAACATCTTTTATTTTATACAAAGGTTCTATGTGCCAGAGGTTCTTGTTACACACCTTTCTATCTATCGATCCCTAGATTGATTGATAAGAATAGAAAGAGATTAAAATATCTTATGATAAATATGCCAACAACCACTAACATAACACTTCAAATCACAATTAAGAATTATTCCAAATATAAAACACTATACAAGATACAAATGACCAATCACACTATCACAATGAGATTATTATATCACACTGGCCCTTCTAATATGTCATAGTTAGGTCAACTAAGAATATTCTTCAATGACAATAGTCACAAGGTGAATATGTCAAGGAGGTCCAGCGTTATTCAAATGTCACACACACATGAAGGCTAACAAAATCAAGGGAAAATGCCAATATCCTTATAATGCTACTACATAAAAGGTGAGGTCATTACATCCCCCTTCCCTTATAAAATCATAATCCTTGATTTGATCAATAGTGTTATTTGTTTCCCACATCTCCAAGAAATGGTATTTCTTAATAATTAAATAAGATAATGACATCAGATTCTTCAAATCAGGTCTAAAATGTTCTATTAAAAAGGAAACTTTCCCAATTACAAGGTAAATTCACTTTATTTTGTCTATAGATTTGGTTATATTTTCTAATCAACTCAATAATTTAAAAAATATTTTAGCTTTTGAGAGAAAGTGTCTCATAATATTAAATCTCACTTAGAGAGATTATCTTTGTAAATATGGTCATAATAAAATGTTTAAAATAAAATTTGTTCAAAGCCTATCCTTCAATTTATATATCTCAAAGAATACTAGAGGCTGAAATAAATCCTCGTGGGATATAAGAATAGCACCACAATATGTTAAATCGACTCAAGTTTTGTAATTTAAGTAATGAGTCCTCAATGAGGTAGAAAATACAATACACTTTCTTCTACATTATAGGTTTCAAGAAGATAATAGAGGTTCAATAATAATGTCACACCAAGAATATAACTAACAACAACAAGTTATGTGAAATAAATAAGTAATTCACATTATGCCTTAGGGGAGGATCATGGAATTTCTTACAAATCTCTTCATTCAAATAAGCATCATATATAAATATATTTGGAATCACATATATTTAGCATGATACATGCATATGTGTATGATGATTCTATTCATTATAATGGACATATTCATCTATGAATTCACCAAGAATCCTATAATAACCATAATTTTAAGGAAATATAACAATAACATCCCTTATTCACTTTCCACCTTAACTCTCACAACATGTAGTCCATGGTATATGTTATTGTGTTCAAGAGTATACAACCATAAATAATCAAAATGAATGCATTAAATAAGGTCTTAAAAAATCATGACCCTTACCACAACCATTTGATACAAGACCGACACATACCTTCATCATCACAATACTTAGTCACGAGTGTAGAACATGTATATCAACTATCAAAAGGAAAGTAACCTTTAGCCTCAATAACACCAAGTTCATTTTTTGACTCGTCTAACCATTGATAAATGTGTATATATAATAGGGATGATAGGATGAGAACCGACATGAATCCTTTTCTACCCAAGGTTCCTCCACGAGTCCATCTAATAACATATATATGTATATCATAATGATGGTGGGGAGGGAACTAACATGCAACCTCCATGAACACTATTTCTTTTCCAAGGCAACAAAGTCATACACCTTGTGCCATCATCCATGTACATTCCATTAGAGTAGTGAAAAATAACACACATTGATTTGGTTGTGTCACTTACAATGGTATTCATGCATGGATCAACAATGCAAACTCAAAATATATCATGGTTAGCCAAGGTTAGGTTAGATAACAATTTTTGTTATCTTTCATAATAACCATCATTATAATTTTTAGGAGCATGAACTAATATAACCATGCAATAAATTTCAATCCATAGCATAGCTTATTCATATTATTAAAATTCATAATAATGATCAAATGATAATGGTATGAGGGCATACATGTACTAAAAAACTCACTTCTCTATATTTTTGTGTATCTAATATAATGTATTAGTATTCAAAGGGTAAAATACACAACTAGAGAACATAATTACATCATCGCCATCTAATGAAATCTAATGTTCATTTTATAACAATGTAATTAGTTCCTTAACATGATTTATATTAGTGATCATAGCTAAAATTTTCAAGATAAAGATAATAAATGTATCTCTCACTACCATCATTTCTTATGTAATAAATGCAGGAATAGTCTCAATCGTATAATGTAAAAGGAAGTGTTAATACATGATCTATAAAAACATATGAAAAATAATCTCATCACATAAAATGTAAATATTTATTAGCTTTTAAACTCTTTCTACTATTCATTCAAGGAAGTCAACATTTCTAACACAATAATTAACATAGAGTGCCTTTAACACAATAAAATTCTTAAATCATAAAAGAACCACATATATAGATAGGGACACATAGAATAGAGTACAACATGGGTATCATCATGGCACTAAGACTCCATACCAAAGGGCACATCCCTCAATCGAATGAAGTATCTTTGGCCATATCAAGCCTAACATTTACCCATTGATCGATAGAGTGTATTTCCCCATAGATGGATATATGGATAAATGGATAGATAGTTGTCTTTTATAACTTACCCTCCCTATCAGGGAGGTGCCCTTGTATATAGATGATAATGACATTGGTAGATGGGGATGGG